>BLKM01000655.1:775806-1026379 GCA_013340265.1 Coptotermes formosanus
AGAGACCCTGACGCTGTATGTAACTTATGTTGGATTTTAAAGATCCTGTTATGGAAATAATGTCGTATGTATAACTGTAACGTAACACTGTTTGCAACTGTATTTATGTACATACAAATCAAACTACATGTTGCATGACTCAGTCACCTAATTCAAATCACAATGTTTAATTTTCTTGTTTCTTTTTAATTTATCTCCAAGAGATCGTAAGTTACTTTATTTTTCAAAATTGTAATGTGGTAGTCATAATCTGATTTCAATGGCTGATTTCAGCTGAAGGGTAAATAGCGTAAAACGTTTAATATCATCATGTCTACAAAATATATGTATTTTAAATTTCGATTTCGGGGGGGGGGGGGGGGCCGCAGACCGTCAGCCCCCCCCCTCCCTCTGGGTGCGCCCCTGGTGCCACTGTTCATGAATAAGTAAGACGGCAGAGAGAAGTAAGACGGGAAGCTGAAATGTACGAATTACTCGTTTAAACTTTTGATGCCAAAAGTACATCCAAACAACATTTTAAACACGCTTCCTGCGTCTCACAAAGCACCCGAAAAGGAAACGGTGCATGCTGTTTAGCAAGGTAATCGCTGTTTATTCAGAGAACCGTATGAAGCATAAATACACCGCGTGGGCAGAATATAGTTTTTGCGTGCCTATGCATGCCTGCCCGCGCCCGTATTAAAGTCACTCCATCTTTCTCTCTGTACGCGTGAAACTTTTCGAAGATTGCTAAATGGACTTCCTGGAGTATTGTTATGTGAGAGTTCTAAAGTTTATCCACACTTCCTGACTGCTTAAAACCGAGCAAATGTTTGCTTTTTGAGTACGTTTTAACGGTTTACAGATGTGCTACAGTTATTAATGTAACTTGAAGACTTTTGTCTTGTGGTTTGTGACACCGTGTAGTCTAGTAGAGGTACTAAGGTTTCGGAGGTATCTGCTGGAACGATGGTAACTACCAGGCTACATGCCAACACATCCCAGAAGATAATATTTGTAGTCACCACCGTGAGAACTAGAAATATCGATTTCCTAACTTGGATTAATGTTAAAGAAGGTGGTACCTACGTGTATGATTAGTTAGCTCTCTGCTTTAGAGAAGGGGTGTACCGATTTTTCAAAAATCCAGGAGCCACCTCAGAATTCTCGGCGCCAGCTGAGTAACACGAAGCAAGTTCGTTAATGTGTAGGGCTGCCATAGGTCCTCTTTTTTCCCGGACGTGCCCTGTTTTACGACCCAAAAATTTCTGTCCGGGCGGGTGTTTGAAATTTGTAGAAAGGTCTGGTTTTTTTTTTTACTATTTGACATTTCTTGATGCTTTTGCGTATTCTAATGGCATTTAAAATGCAAAAAACTACTACTTTTTAAAGGAATACATAATTATAATGTTACATTAGCATTATCCGAGTAAAAAAACATGTGATTTCAGCAGTTGACCGGAATGACTCGTGTAACTTCGGCGTGGAAGTTCTGAACAACTTGAACTCAGGGCAAAACAGGCTTAAAGAACGCCCCCCTCACGATTTTATATCCACAAAATTTAAAGAACTATTAGCAGAGAAACGATGAGAGAAACTTCCTATTTAATAAAATGGTTACTATGCATCTTCTTTTTTAACCTCCTTTTTCTCTTAAACTTCCTATTTAATAAAATGGTTACTATGCATCTTCTTTTTTAACTTCCTTTTTCTCTTATGTGTCCTTTTTTGATCACCGATAATTGGTAAATGCCCTTTTTTATTGTGATGGTTATATGGCAACCCTATTTGTGGGGCCTCAGTAACTGAGGACCCACAAATTAAACGTCACCATAAAAATTTAGTCACACTGGCGACGTGGAGCCGGGGATTTGTACACCCCTGCTTTAGAGGATTAGTCGTGTTTGACGAAACCTGCTGTGTGTCCGGTACACCCGTTAAAACAAACTGCAGGATCGCAGCGACATATTCAAATAGACAGACAATGCATGGTGTTTCACACCTCACTCAGGATACGTAGGCCTGTAGTCCGGATCACAGGATTGTATTTATGACTAGGAATATGTACGTTTTCGTAGCTCACTTGGCAGCGCCATGTTACACCCACGTACGTATTTGGGTTTCACATTTTCTTCGTACGTTTTCAGCTGTAAGATTGATGCTTTATAAGTAGAAACACGAATTACACCAGTAGATGCTGGAATTAGTTTTTATGATAGACGGTTTGTGATTGTTTTAAGTGTGCCGCGTTTTTACTCTTAGAGGGCGTAGTTACATTATGCGGCGGAGCCTTTACTTATTGGACGATCTCATCTTGTGCCTACGTACAGGATTTTTATTATACGACGTTGCGTAAACCCCGCGTAAGCGCTCAGGTAGTGTCGGCCTACTGACTGTTAAAAGCGCATTTGCGGCGTTATAAATTGAAACCCCCGCATTTTCACGAATATGCGGCTTTTTGTTATGTTGCCTTCATATTGTCGTCCAGAATAGAAGTTGTAGTAGTAAATTAAATATTTGTCATATTATGCTTATGTATCTAGAACTTCTCGCGAAAGACGAAATAGTTTACTAATGATTATTCTTGTAATAACTTGGATGTAATTGAATGCTTGGAGCCTTGATTCTGAACTGCCGACTTGCTTCATGGTCTCGGAGTGGAACGTGACGCACATTGTAGGCACTTATCAGGGGCGTTTAGTTGTTAAATCAGACTACGGGTTATTGGCTACCATAAAAACAGAGATAAGGTACAGTTCTGGACTCTGCTTTCGGGCCCCAGACGCCGGGGAAGTGTAGGGGAAACGTGTGGGAGGATGCGCGGAAATAACGCGTCTTATCGCTGATGCCAGGACATATTGACATGGGGTGTTATACTGTTTCAAAGCAGGGCCGCTGTGAGGACGCAATGGTCGCACAAGACTGCTGACTGGTGAATAAATGTACAGTCATTCCCAGACGTAACGTCGTCTCGGCGTAACATTGTTCGGCACTAACGTCTTCTGTCCCCCAGACCCAATCTATTAAGCGAAACGCGCGGTTTCGTACGTACGATGCTGAAGTTGTCTTCGAGCTGTTGAAGTCCTATGATCAGGCCTTCATCCTCGATTTTTTTTGCTTTGAAATTCGGAAGCAAAGCGCCGTTGAAGCTGAGGAACCTGTGCCTAAGCCTAAGGAGGGAACCGTGCCGGTTTTGAAGTTAAATTGGGGCTTGAGCTCACAGAAACTGGTATTAAGGTGTTTGAGAACATGATTCGAACGAGCAGCGAGAACCAGCAGGTAGACAATGAATTATGTAGATGCGTGCTTGCTGTGAAGACATTCTGGAAGAGAAGAATAGGTCTTTGTCTCGCCATCCTTCGCTGCTTGTAGTCTACAAGTCACCTGTATTGTTGGACAGTGGAGAAGATTATCCAGATGACCCGCCCACACTTCAAGGGAAGTTCATCTTTCTAAACTTTCCATTTGTTTTTAATTTAATGTTTTTTAGATTTTTTATAAGTATGAATATATCTCGTCTTCGTGGCATCAAAACAGATTGTCTCGACTTACGTCGTCGCGACAGTTGTCGCCAGTCTTGGAACCACCTACGACGTATTCTCGGGGGATGGACTGTATGTTACATTTCTTAGCATCGTGAAGTATGCCTAATGAAGGAGGCTTGTTTTTATCTGGGCACTCCTGGGACGGTGTACCTCGTGCGCACGCACAGCTCATTCCCGGCTTTTACTTTTTGAGTTGTGATTTTTTTCATTCCGGGCACATAAAAAGTTTACAAAAGGAAGTTTTCAAGACATATGTCCTTTCGATCTGTGTCTGACGTTTGCAGTGTTTCTCACATATCACCTGGGATTACATACATGTGGCTCCACTTCGCAAGTTTTCCTCCACTGCAATGAGTACAAGGACAGTCGTCTATTACTGTTATGTGTGTAGTGTTAATACCGAACACAGTGACGTCGCCATCTAAGGTCCCGTACTGGCTATTCCGCTGGAACCCTGGAATCGTGGGTTTAAGTCCCTTCTGGGGGCATGTATGTATGTCTGCAATTGTTCAGTGTTTGTGTTGTCCTGTGTATGTTCAGGCTTTCTGATAGGCCGATCCCCTGTACGTGGAGACCTGTAAACAGATTTATCTGTGTACAGGTACAAGTGAAGTTAAAGTTGTTCCTGTGCACATTAAGGCGTATAGGGCAGTATAAATATATCTGAATTCATTTTTAATCTCCACACTAGACTGAGGTGAGAGGTCAGCTTTACCGCCGGGGTAAGTGGCCCTGGTATCCACGGAATAGGAGGCTGGGCGCGCCCTAGAGCCGGTCTGAACGCTTTCGAGTAGCAACCTAGAAAATGGGAGGCTGTGTGCCGCATGGACCTTTGTTTGCCACTGAAGAAGACAGTAGCATTTATAGGTGAAACACGTTACATAATGTACGCACAGTGTAACAGTTGGGGCGCGTTGGCTGCAATACTGCTTTCGTAAATTATTCTGGGAAGACATGCAGGGACCAAACATGTAAAAATTTGGTGTAAATCCCCAACGGGTTTATAGTTGCGAGATAAAAAGAGTACAGGAATTCGTTTTGCGTGATTATTTCGAAGGTACGCAAGACGTACAGAAAAAGTGTGAAACTAAAAGTGAAGGTGTTCTTGTACACGCCTTGCAGGCATACGGCGGAGTGGAGATATAGTTCCGTTTATTCTTAACCTTGGCGTTATGCGCAAATGATTGGCCAGCTTCACTCCACCGGCGGCTTGTCGCCGGGGAAGGCGTCCCTGACACCCATTGAATAGGAGGCTGGGTGTGTTCCAGAGCCAGTCTGTGAACACTTTAGAAAAGACAAAAAGTCTGTTACCGCTGCCGGTTTGTCCAGTCCATGGCCCGCAAAAAAAGTGTGTCTATCATAAAGGCGTTTTTAGATGTTCTTGTTTTACTTCGCACAGAACGCCTAAACACGGAACGGTGCAACATGTATTACCACCAGTTTTAAATATGAAACAGTGCATTGAAAGCCATACTATACTTGAGGGTGTAAAATAAATTCTGTCCTATTTTGTACACTTTACCTGCAGTTCGGGTAAAATTCGGCACGCGAAATGTCCACAAAACTGTACTGAGTAATCGTGAATTTAGTGAAAATCGTTGCAGTGAAAGCCGTTTTTTACGTAGCGGCCGTGAATGAATGTTTGCCCCTGCTTTCCACATTTATTTTTCGAATTCGGTGAAAATTGGCATAACAGATGCGAACGTAAAGTTGATGAACATTTGCGAATTTCGTGATAGGGAGGATCATGCTTTTCGTTATGGGCATATATGAAGTTACATTTATGCGTATACCGCAAAACCGTATGACATTTTGAAAGTAAAGAACGCCTTGGTAAAGTATGTCTACGTCTCAGGGTAAGCCTACGCTATTTGTCCTCCCGTTCTCCGTAACTTTCCTTTGAAGCATGTTTGATGGTGGATAAATATGTCGGGAGTGCAGAGACACTTGTAGTTATTAACGTAAACTGTCAGTTATTGGTGTCAAATTTTAACGAGAATTGGAGTGTGTTGATAAATGTTAGTCAAACGTCCCAGTTTCAAATATCAAGACAGTTTGTTTACTTGTTCTAAAGATACGTTGAGACTTACTGATATAGTGAAACCGCCGCACGTTTTGTGCAACTTTTAGTTTCAAACCTGCAAAAAAGGAAGCTGATGTTTGTGAATGTACACAAGATGAGGGTATCAGTCCCTGTAGTTATTTAGGCCCATGCCATAAAGCGTATGGGGAGTGGAGGGATATTTTCTTGCGTTTCGAGCAGCATATCATAGCTCAGGCGGTTAGTCACCGGCCTGTCACCGTGGAAGTCCGGGTTCGATCCCAGGCCCGTCCATGTGAGATTTGTGTTTGACAAGGTGGTACGGGGGCACGTGTTTATTTCAGTACTTCTGTTTTTTCCCCTGATAATATCCTTCCATTTATTTTCCAATGGCGCAACAGCCCCTAGTCAGCCAGGGCCTCCTCATTATCGAGGCTTCACGATCACATTCAGACACACCACACTCGGTATGGCTCCTCGGGGCGAATAATTAGCCTGACGCAGAGACCTCTTCCTGACAACACACAACACTCACAAGAGAGACATCTATGCCCCCGGCGGGTTTCGAACCCACAATCCCAGCAAGCGAGCAGCCGCAGACCCATGTCTTAGACCGCATGGCCACTGGGATTGGGAATATCATCATTTCATTAGTTCTCATATTTCGTTCTTCTACCGCGAACGCTGTGTAATCTTGGCAACTGACAGCTTCGCAAAGAAAGCACTTCACATACTTTTCGTACTAGTGAGCCTAATGACCGGAGGAGGAGTCCACGGTGTCTGTTTGATAGACGTCTGAATCGGCCCCAGAGCCGTGGCGAAGATATAAATCTCTGCCCCTAAATAGAATAAAACTGCGATTATGTCGTCCACCTCGTAGCCACGACACTGTGCTGACTGAGCTACCTCAACAATTGTTGTTATTTATTGGCATCCGTTAGTGTAAACAGAAATGCATTGTTCAGCAAACCTAGTGTTTTTTGTAGCATCTGTTGCTAATACCAAGCAAGACCAACCTGCTGTAGCATCCAGTGGGTGTTGTTTGTGCGGGTGGACTGTTGTATACGGTAGCGCAAACTCCACAATTCTTTGTCATGAAGAGAGTGTTCAAGCTCGATAAATTCTCCCCACTGTTGTAGTAGTCAGTCGATGGTTGCTAGGTAACCACGGAAGCGTGGCTTATACCGTGATGGTCTTGTGTATTTGTTCCAGCTTAAAGCAACAACTGCCATCATTATAGCAACGAAAGTCTTGTTCAGCTTTGTGGACTTCCGATGTTACATCAAAGACTTATAAACCTATGAAAACAAACGGCAATAAAAGGCAGGCTATTGCCGTGTAATATCAGGTTCTGGTTAGTGATGAGGGATTTCATGCTATAAGTTGATTTTACAGAGAAGGCAATAAATTGACAATGATCTTTTGCAGCGGAAACCAAAATTTTAATTTTAAGATCCATACCGCTGGTGATTACCGTCCTTGTCACAGTTATTTGGTCAGATGTCGCCGTCGAATGGATGTCACACTCCTTCGTATTTGGAAGGCTCCGGCTTGAAATTTGTGTTCAGAGCACAGCTGTCACGACGGGGTATTTGTGTCTGCCCACGGTCCCTCCAGACAGCTACCGGGATAATGCCGCAAATCAGACCATCACCATTTCATTTTGTGTCATTTCCAATTCGCTGTTCACTGATCATTCTGTATTTCGAGTCTATATAATCTGAGATTTTGAAGGAATAATTAAATTCATTATAATTAAATACTTACAGAAACAAAATTACTGCTCATACGTGCAGAAATACACAGTTTTCAGCATTTGTGCCGTGTAATACGTACCCGTTTCATTAGACCTTTACCAAGGGAATACAAAATGAGACGAAAGTCACACGACCGCTGTATGAAAGTTATGTGTCTGGGCTTAAAAGTGTTCTTTCACGTCCTTCTCTTTGTTCGTTTGCTTTCAAATGTAATTATTTTCAAATAATAATAATTAACAAGTAATTAATTAACAAGTTATAATTAATTAACAGCACTCAATACACCGACTTGTCGAAATGATCGATTCAGGATTCACTGACGTCAGCATAAACCACGCATGAAGTTAAGTAGCAGCGTATTCTTCATCGTTTGTGTGAGGATTTAGTTATATGTAACATTGTGGAATTAGGAAATGACTTTTTTTTGTCGTTCTGTGTGAGGTGATTTAGATGCCTAACTTCTGTAGGTCAACCCTTCGCTAATTCTCATGTACTGATACGGCAGTGTCGTCACATGAAATCCATGTTAGGCTGAATTACTTTTGACATGGTGTTTGATATCAGTAACCGTCTGAAGTCTGAAGCTTATCTAAATGTTACTGAAAGGCTCACTTCCTATATCACAGTCAACACTTCCTCTGCATTACAAAAACCAACCGGGCAAATCTGTTTACGCAAGTAATTGCTGTGTATTCTGAGAATCTTACAAAACTCTTTGGGGAAAAACTAGGCAGTGTACGTATGACATTGAGGTCCATGCGCGTGACTATTGTTGGCGTGGAAACGCAGGAAGTACATGGTACATGGTCTGGGTGTGTGTTTGTAGCCTTAGTTTCAGTTATCCGGCATGCAAAGCGCCTGCGCCATTGTATATCGTCATCTGTTCGGCTCTACTGTAGGCTACTTTTCCCACATTATCTCGTAAACGGCACGATTTTCGGAAAAAGGCTATTGACAATAAAATGTATGTTTTGATTTCCCCTACAACATTTTGTGTGAAACATTTCTCATTCTGTTAATAATTCAGCGAGATGTTATCATAAATGTACACACGTCTTCATGTAAAGCACCCGTTATTCTTTCCTACTTTAATGAAACGTGTGTTCTCGACAGATATTCGAAAAATGCTCAAATATCAAATTTCATGAAAATCCGTCCAATGGGAGCAGAGTTGTTTCATGCGGACGGACAGACTTAGCTAATATTCGCTTTTCGCAATTTAGCGAACGCGCCTAAAGGTGCGTTGTTTTTTAGCCTTTTAAAGCCTAGCGGTAACTTTACATACGACCAGGTTTAACGTTAAAAAATTCTACGTGGTGCCCACATTGCGTTTATGTGTTTTGTACGGATCTCAGAACAAACAGCAACTTTGCCTTATAAAACATTAAGAGATTGGTTTTTATAACCGAAGTGGAGAGCGTTTACAGCGCTGTACGCACTGAGTCCTTATATGAAACAGATACGCTTCTTCTTTAAAGGGTTAATGTCAGAGCAGGTGGTACATTTTTTAGCTATTATGCTGTAAACGATTAAAAGGTAGGAAACGTTTATTAATACCAGTTTCATGTAAAACGTAAAATAAAAAAGCATGTCAAACCTTGTTTCTTTTCCGCTTGATGTCTTAACTGTTGTGGCTGGAGATAAAATGTGAGTGACCGTATGTGATCAGTATATGACAAATTCTGAGTGAAGTATTGTACATGTTATGATGAACATTACAACTTCGCTGACGGTCAGAAACAGAGGTCTTGTTTACACCATTAAGCTGCAAATGTATAGGCTGGTATTGGGTTCGATCCGAGGTCAGTCAGTGTGGGATTTGTAGAGGATAAAGTGGAATTGGAACACATGATTCTCCGATTATTTCGGGTTTCCCCTGTCAGTGTTATTACAGCAGTGCCTTGTACTCATTTTTCATTCATTTACCACTTCGCCATTGACGATGACGTTCAATAAAATATTTCGCTTCACAGTAAATTGACTGATCAAAAGATACGTATTTGTTAACTATTGCAAGTCTTATTCTGTGTCCAAACGAGTGCAGGAATGTAGGCATTGTAAATCATTTCCTGGAGTAGTGTGTCATTCTTTATATATTGTATACCGTATAATAGTGTATCATTCATTTCACTTTGAACTCATTTGTGCGATTGGCTTTGGTTTTGTGTGAATTTTACAGTTCGGCTGGTAGTCTAGGTCTCTGATATTTCTGTAATGTCAGAAGGCGCAACAGTTCTTATGATGGAACGTTTGCTTTCATAATTATTTACCTGTTGAAATTCAGTGTAATTTATTGTTTCAGCATTCAGAAACGTCACACGCATCTACACACACTCCACCACCACCTCACTATACTGGCCTTTGTAGGTTTAAAGTATGCCTACGTGAGTTACCGAATGATGCGCCGAGTTTATTTGACTATTAACGCCATATCTTAGGATATGAGCGTAATTAGAAGTGCAAACTGATACGTTAAGCTGGCTTTGTATGTGTTATGTAATGGTATTTACACATGTTATCGAATTTCGCGTCGAGGTTGTTTGACCACTTACGTCATATTTCAGACGCCGAGACTACGTACTGTGTGATTAAAACATGAACGAAACTGACTTACGTAAAAAGTAAATTAACCCTTTGAAGACGAAGCGTATCTGTTTTATATAAGGACTCAGTGTGTACCGCGCTGTAAACACTCTCCACTTCGGTTATAGAAACCAGTCTCTTAATATTTTATAAGGCAAAAGCTGCTGTTTGTTCTGAGATCCGTACAAAACATATAAACGCAATGTGGGCACCACGTAGAATTTTTTAATGTTAAACCTAGTGGTACGTAAAGTTACCGCTAGGCTTAAAACGTTAAGTAACATTTGAAGTAACGTGATTGTGTCATTAGATGAAATAAGGACCAGTACTGGCTGGGAATGGCTTCTCCATTAAGAATTTAGAAGAGTTAAGTGTGCCGTATTTATAATGCATTTCGGGAGCATTTCCTATCCGGTGTTGTGGCTTCTAGAAGATCAGACCATTTCATTATGTGATATGACTGTAAACCACGGCTTTCATATGTTTGCGAAAGAAGCAGCAGCTCTGGAGAGAGAAGGTGCTCACTTTACTGACGAATCTAGTGTGCAGGAGTTAGGCTGCACGTAGTTGGTTTTAACCCATCGCTTCCTGAGAACATGCGGCTAATTTAGAATTAGAAAGTGTAAAAGGACATGCATGTGTGGAGCCTAATCTAATCTGGGCCTCGTTTAGCGTAAAGCAACTTCACCTAACGTCACTTAATCCAACACTGCACGTCAAAGGATGTTACATCTGAAGCACAGAAACAGTTCGAGATCTGGGGTGGGATGTGACCCCAACTTACTCTTCAAGAACACATGTTATGTATCAGCAATGCTGTTTTGATCTGCTTTTGGTAAAACCTCGCACCTGCCTTGCCAAGACTGAAATTCACGACAGAAGATGATATTTGAATTCATTAACCCGGCCATGCTGGAATTTTTAGCAGGGAAGTTTTCTTACGCTTTACATTCCCTAGCAGTTTTTAGGCCTAAATACAGTTTCGGAGCCGGGATTAGTCACTCAGTATAATGATTAGGCTATGGGCTGGAAGACTGGAGGATCGGAGTTCGATTTTCTTATGTTCAGAGATTTCCCTCTTCTCTAAAACGTCCATTATGGCTTTGGTGCCACCCATCCTTCTGTCTAGTGCAGTGCTTTTCGAGCGGTGGTACGCGGACGGTCGCCTGGTGGTACGTGAAGAAATTTTGGAATTATTTTTTCAGTAATTAAGATTTAGAAACGTTAATTGCATTATTAAAGTGTTTTAAATGTGTTGCGGTGTGGTGCAAAACATTTATGAAGTGTATGACAAGATACCATTTCATTGTTCGAATATTAATACAGAATTGTCTAATCGCGTTAAATTAGAAAGTGGCAACTGCGAAATTTGAGGTTTCCAGAGCGTTGTTGTTTCGCTTGTTGGCAGGTTTGAAAACTCGAAACCTGCCAACCAGCGGAACATCCCGGAAGGCTAGTACTCTGAAAATAGGCGTTAATATTTACGGTATCTGTTGGTACGTGTACATGTTTTGTGTTGTGACAGTGGTACACGTACACGTTTTGTGTTGTGACAGTGGTACACGTACACGTTTTGTATTGTGACGGTGATACGTGTACACGTTTTGTATTGTGACGGTGATACGTGTACATGTTTTGTATTGTGACAGTGGTAGGCAAAAAAAAAAAATTTGAAGCGCACTAGTCTAATGGACACTGGGCATTATTTCCGTAGAGCTAAAACTGCCGGCGCGTAAAGCTGGCCACGAAAGCTGACCACTCACCTCCATGTGGTGTTAAGAAGTCTCTTAGTCATGTACCTTGATGGCGTGCTGCTGTATTAAGTACACAGGAAACTTTTACTTTGCGGAAAATAGCGTAGTCTGTATAGCGACTTGCTATGGACTGAACGGTCCGAGATTCGAACCCCAATGGGGGCGAGATTTTCCGCATCCGTCCAGACCGCCACCGGGGCCCATCGAGCCTCCTGTACAATGGGTACCGGTTTTTTTCTCGGGGGTAAAGCGGCCGGGGCTTGCCGTTAACCACCCACACCCACCACGGCCGAGGTTAAAGAAAGAGTAGAGCTATGCCTCTACTCCTTTGCTGGAAATACGTTGCCTATTATAAGGAGAACTTTGCAGAAAGCATACTTCGCCGTAAAAGAACTAACTAGTTATGGATTTGACAGTGTGAGAAACCCACATAGGTCTAATACACAGTGGCCAAAGTGGAGAGTTCTTTGCTGTTCAAGCCTGCGGTAGGTGCACATACCATTATACTTTAATTAGTTAAATGCTGCAGATTAAACAGAGAGCAGCGTTTATTAATTAGTCATTGTCACTGAAAGGAAATGTATGCTCAGGTCTTGCTTTCCGGCGACCGCTGTTTTCTTCTTTTACATACTACGTACTCGTAAGCACGGCCGTAACAGAAAGCGCGTATTATTCGCGGATCTCTCATCACAGAAAGGTTCAGTCCTGTGGCA
Organism: Coptotermes formosanus; assembly: GCA_013340265.1. NCBI lineage: Eukaryota > Metazoa > Arthropoda > Insecta > Blattodea > Rhinotermitidae > Coptotermes > Coptotermes formosanus. The sequence goes on from BLKM01000655.1 coordinate 788,179, forward strand.
ATGTACGGAGCCAGGTCTCGTGTTGTTTCCAGCTCAGCAGTTCGTGCGGTCTCCTTGTTAATAGTGTTACAAATGTGATTAAAACTTCTGTACGCAGATGGTCTTCTGTGGAATGAGGTTCACACACGCACACACACACACACACACACACACACACACAGAGGTATGCTGATAGCATGACTGTTAAGAAAACAAAGGGTTGAAATGTAGACCGTCCCATTGTGGCAGAGTAATCATCCTGTATTCAGAATGTCACCGTATACCTTCCTTTCCTGTGGCGCAACAGCCCAATTCGGGCCTAGGCCGCTTCCTTTTGGAGGTTTGTAGGTCACATTGAGAGACACCACACTCGGTAGGGCTCCTCTGGACGAGAGGTCAGTCCGTCGCAGAGACCTCCACCCGACAACACACAACACTCACAAGAGAGAAACATCGATGCTCTCGGTGGGATACGAACTCACTATCCCAGCAAGTGCTCCGTCACAAAATACACAGCTGTTTACTATGCTGTAGGACTGAAGCTGAATCCAAGCCTGGAAACTTGCTATCCTGACCGAGTTTGTGGGTTTCCTCAGTTATTGAGGGAAATGCCAGCATGTACAAAAAAAAAAATCATGACAGACACTCTTCCTTCATCACCTTTTCGAATTCGTTGATCTCAAATCAAATTCGACGATCCTACACTCTGCGTTACTGGCAAACAGACATCTAAATTCAGAACATCAATTGTCAGAATAATACAGTCGTTACGAATTTGTAACATCAGTATGAATACATTTATGTGTGAACGTGTGAAGCATTGTGACGTCAGATTTTCTCACAGTGGTGATTTTGAAGATACTGTCTTCTGTGATGTGGCGCCTGGTAGTCTGTTTTACTTTAACCGACATTGTGGAGGAACATGTTGTCTCCAGCATGAACCTTGAAGAGGGAGACAACAGGTTCTTACGAAACACCCCTAAACGTATAGAATGGTCCAAAAGTCAGTTAACGGGCCAGTAAAGTGTATACTAAAATATGGTTCAGTGACTTTTGTGCCAGTCTGTATATCAGACTAACAGCGTCACATTCCGGAGGCAGTATTTTTCTTTATGCGAGTAGTATAGGAATATGGAGGTTCTAGCTTAAATTTTTGTATTAAAAATATATTGGGAAAAATATAGGGAAAACCTTGGGAAAAATTGAAAAATATTGGAAAAAGTAAAGCATATTGCAAAAGAGTACTGTAGGAACGTGGAAGTTCTAGCCCAGAAGTTTGTATTGAAAAAATTGGGAGAAATAAAAAAATACTGGGGAAGTATTGAAGAATATTGGGAAAATAAAAAAATCACCCACCATGTCAGTAAATTAACCTAATTATATAGTTTGAATAAATATGATATCGTACATGCTGTTGGATCCCCCAATACTCAAATATTTATATACCATTTTAAAATTACACAGTAATTCAAAATCGCTTGGGTTCATTACCTTCTTGTATCTATATGGTAAAAGAATTTTACTCTTGTCATCAAGTCCGAAGCATATTTTTTGACCATGTTTTGTACTGATGAATTCCACATTCGTGATAGAATAAGGTACATTTTTCTCCAATTCTCTTAGTTTACTAAACGAATTGAAGTTATTTATCTTGTTGAGATCGTTGAGTAGGTGGTTGATTTATATAGGAAAAAATATTAAGTAATAATTTTAACAAATTGTGCTACATTCTTTCACGATTTCAGAATAATTAGAAGGAAATCTTGGACATTTTATTCCAAATAATAAGAAATTATTTTTACCAGCTCTGATAAGTGAGTTAGTGGATTCACTGTACTCTCTCTCTCTCTCTCTCTCTATATATATATATATATATATATGTATGTATGTGTGTGTGTGTGTGTGTGTGTATAACACTCCATTTATGTATATCCTAACATTGAATCCATGTTGGGTGGTAAACCAGAAAAGTCTTAGTTATCACGCCATATTGTTCAGGTCTAAAATAACATTAATCCAATTTCATGAAATATGTATCATTATAGAAGATAAGTATTCAACCGGTATAAGCGTTGACTGCAGCATCTGTTTTTGCTTTCGGTGATAATCCCATTTATGAGATAGGTTGGAATATCATGTTACAAGTATTAAGCTACGAAAATCTATCGTGTATATCATTTTATCAACAAACATTATAATCTCGCCAGACAGTCTGTGGTAAATACTTGATATATTTTTATAGTCATGTTGTATAAATGATAACCAATCTGTTATAAGAATAGCAATAAGAGTAAGAATAAGAATAATTTTCAAGATTAAGAATCTAAACCCAGTTTTCATAGAGTATATACATGACTTGAGTGATGATTAAAACACATTAATATTTTCTAATTCGCACATTTTAGGCTCTGCTTTTGGTGTTGCAGTTGTTGAATTCTGTTTATTATTTGGTTTTTCTTGTGGTAACCTATATAGACTTCGTGTAGGTAAAACATCATCGTGTAAAGTAATTTTGTTATAATTATATGGAAACATTAGAGAATATTCACTATTTTAATAAGATATTTCCAATACATGACCAATTTCATGTAACAGAACAGCAAATAGATTTGTTTGATCATCTGGGGTATTTTTGTGTATTTTTAAGTACCAGAATTCATCTTGATAACGTGAATTTCAGTAGAACTGTTATCTACATTTGGATAAAAAGCATGACCTTATACACTTCCACAGCCTTCTAAACGTTTTGGACAACAAGAGCCTATTTTTTGGTATTTAGGTATGCCGCGTGTATTAGAAATGATTATGTCAGGATTTTGAATATCATTTTCGAAGTTAAGATTTGCATGCTGCTGCCACATTCAAAGACAGATTTAGCAGTGTATAAAGTTTCTTTATTAGCAAAAGCGTAATGCCAGTTTATAATTTTTGTATTGCATTTATGTCGATTAGTAGCGAAACTTATATCGTCGTCTATAACACCACATCTTGGTTTATTAACGTTTTAAAGCCTAGCGTTAACTTTACATACCACCAGGTTTAACATTAAAAAATTCTACGTGGTGCTCACATTGCGTTTATGTGTTTTGTACGGATCTTAGAACAAACAGCAACTTTTGCCTTATAAAACATTAAGAGACTGGTTTTTATAACCGAAGTAGAGAGTGTTTACAGCGCGGTACGCACTGAGTCCTTATATAAAACAGATACGCTTCGTCTTTAAAGGGTTAATTAGGTCTAACGTTTGATTGCTTGCTCCAGTTACATTTAAACTGTAATATTTTTGAAATACCTTGGGAGCAGTTACAAGTGTTGCTGAATCTATTTTTGAAATTGCTTTATGCATTCACGGAATTTAAAAGGTTTACATAATCGAATTTAGAGATGTCAGTTCCTCCTCTTGTATTCGTCACCGGCTGCACTGTGTATGTATTGAATTTATTTAGAAGAACAAATGTCGTCTAAAAACAAAGTTTCTATGAAATGTGTAGTTTAATGAAAAAATACCAAAAACCTCGCCTTGTTATATTATTACGTATGACGAAGAATTTAACTTACGACGTAGATCAGGAAGAAATTCAAGAGAGGGTGTAATAATCCCGTCATTGATAAGAACTGTGTGTGGCTGCATGCGTAATCAATTGTGACCTTTCTTAAGATTAGCGAATCTGGTTCATTGGTAAAAACAGTGTGTGGCTGCATGCTGCAAAGTACGTCCTTCTTCACCCTTTCAATCTAGCCATCCAAGTACCACCTACTCTTTCACAACCCCTATCCACGTTCACAGAGGAGGGTCTATTGAGTGCGTTACAATCAGAGCCTACTGGTCTCAGTTTACAGGAAGCACGGAGCTATTATTTTCGCATTGGTACATGTTAAGGTTATGATGCATAGAAGAGGGAAGGATGTGCTAAGAAATATGACGCGTTCTGAGTCCATGAGAATTATGTTTTGAACCTATATTGACTCAGTTCAAAACTATCCCACAGACTGCATTTCTGAACTTAACAAAATCTTAGAATTCGTATATAAGCCACACTTCACTATAATGTATCACTCGTGAGTTAGATCCGACTTCGCGTTTAATTATTTTTAGTAAAGAATAAAGCAAAATGGATTTTGTATATATCATTAATTGCAATTTTTCAAATAATTTGATAAAATACGACAAATATTAATCTTTTAAAGATATTTACAATTATTGCTTTTTCGCTAAGAATCATGGGCGTGGTTGTAACTGATAAAGCTGCGCCTTGCCCAATGGTGCAATAGTGGTGTTTTTTATTTTTTCCAATATTTTTCAGTTTTTTCCTCAAGATTTTTCCTTATATTTTTCCCAACTTTTTTTTTTCAATATAAAAATCTGAGCTAGACACTCCATATTCCTGTACCACTTATGTGAAGTAATTTCCGATGACTGGATGTGTTTACACACATTTATACTGGAAAATACTGTTCATGGGGTTATTTTTCAGTGACAAACAATGCCTTATGACGACTGCGTATGTAAGTTCCAAAAATGCGCCTATTTGTGTTGCCATATTTGTCGTGTGAATGTGTGTCCGTATATATCAAATCCAGAACCTTTAATTCATTTCATAAAATTTTACGTTGGAGATTTTTTTAACATTTGGCCACACGTGTCAGTTTTGGTTAAAATGTGACAAAGCTTTGTAACACTTTAAATGAAGGACTGCCTGCATTTGTTACGCTTATCTCGTACGTAACTGATGCATAAGGCGCTGAATATTTGTCGGATCGAAACATGTTTGGAACGAATGTTGCAAAGCAACATGAAGCACACATTTTATGTCCATTACCCTTTTCATAAGTCTTTAGGAGTAACTAAAGAAAAGTGGTTTTTGGAATCCTGAACGACCTCTTTAAGTATTTCTAGAATGTTAGTACATTTTCTCGTGTGTGTATTTTCGGATGAATGGTGATATTTACTGTTGCAGGCGTATTTTTGAGATTATAAATTAATTCTGAAGAAGAAAAGGTGCAGTAGCGTGTATATTTTATATTCGGATTTAGGTAGGTGTGCGTTTGTGCGTGTGGGCGTGTGGTGTTTTACGTGCTTACAACTCCAAACTTGCACGTTTTCGGTTTGCGTGTGAAGAATGGCCTGGAAGTATAATGGTATAATGTAACGCTACTGTGTCATAAAATGAAAGGCAAACGCATTTGCAGCCCCTTTTTAAAATATCAAGTTGTTGAGTCCGTTCTTTCGGTACACTGTGTTAATATGCGTGATACAAGGATAGTGATGGAAGTGAAGTTAATTTACGTTGAGCTGTCAAGAAATTTACGAATGCCGTCTCCAGTAGGCGTCTTCAATATTTAGACATTATGCGAATTAGGCAAAGTTGTTCCGTACTCAATGACGCATCTCGCTATGAAGACATATGGTGGAGTGGTGGTATAATTCCATGCGTTCGTCACCCGGTATTAGATTCAGGTGACTGTTCATCGTAACGCCCCTTCAACTTTACACCTAAGTACGCATTGGTCATGAGGCTGGGTGGATCCAGACATTGTGATGAAATCTCTATTTGTCCCTGGAATCGTGGTAGTCACCGACCGACTGCTATGCCAGCTTGCTCGACTAAGGGCTATGTTTGAGTAAAGGTAAAAGCCATCCCATAGCATGCATGACATGCCTAGGTAGGCACAGAGGGTAGGCGCAGCCCATTTGCAACAAGCCACTGGAAGGAGGTGGGTGTTCAGCATCACACTCCGGCCGCTATACGTGCGGGAGATACTCGGTACACATTGTACAGGACGCTGATTGAGGCTGGGGGCCGTTCTGGACGGTACGGAAAATCTCGCCTCCAGCGGGATTCAATCCCTGGACCGTCCAGCCCGTAATAAGTTGCTACACCATGTTATCCCGGCTGCCGGTATGCACGAGTACGTACCATAAATGTTTCAGTCATTGCCATTTCTTTTATGGTTAGCCGAAAGTTATCTTATGGTGTAAATGTAAGTTTTAGATCTGTTCAATTAGAATTGACTAGAACAGTTTTCACAGGCCACCAGGAACTTCATTGATGAGGTGAATCGGCTACGTCGCCGCCGCAGAGCCGGTCCCGTTTCCTGGGCTACAGCTGTCAAGTTTCTGGCTGCGCGGAAATTCGACGTGAGTCGTGCTGTGGCATTGTACGAACAGCACGAAGCAACACGACACCGGGAAGGGCTTGTCCGTTTTGATCCTAGTCGAGAGCCGCTGAAGAGCGAGCTCGACACCGGCAAGTTCACCATCTTGGTGAGTACAGTCGAGTGTTCTGATACACTGCGCACAGTCATACAGTTGTAGGACATCCGTTAACTTCTGTTGAGTTGTTTTTAAAACCATGCAACTTACGGAAGAAATATACTAGAAATAAAATTTTGGTTTCATTTTATTTACGACGTTTGGCAGAAATGTTTTTTTACCCCTCTAAATACGTAGCGATTTACCCTCGACTTGTCGTTATTGCTGTGTGATTTTAGCCAAAACGGAAATGCATTAATAAATCTGGGCAAAACTCTCCACTTGAAAATACTTGCAGCTTTTCTCTAGCTTCATGCGTGCAGACGAATAGACGAGTCACTCCTGTTACCTCACTATAAGAATCCTTAATTAGATCGTGTGAAGTGCATTGTGCACGGAAGGTTTGTTATTTAATGTGACCTTTAAACGACCTTGATAGACAGTATAATTGACACAGTTGTGTGTCATATACCATCTCAGTTACGGTTTGTCGAGTAATATTGCATTCATGGCCACGCTCATCTACTATTTCAATTCATGATATATATGTATGTACATACATACGAGTAATACACATAGAGCATGACGTTAGTCCTGCCCCCGAGCGTAGGGAAATACGAGCTGAATTACCTAAGGTTAGTGTGCGGAATCTTTAATCTTGTTATCAGCGCTGGTAAGGGAGACGATTGGCTGGTCATGTGTTGTGTCTCATACAGGGTAAGTTGTCATTGTGTGTGAGAATATTTTTAGCTGAACTGCGAGTGTTGCGTTGGAGTACTTTTGCAAACCATGCGTCATGGAGGAAATGTCTCGCGTCAACAGTGCCGTGTAAAAGAACAATGTGCAGAATAGAGAGAGTTTCGAACGACGGTTTCAGTACTGTTTGGTGTGCAATGATTGCGCGAAAAATCACGGTGCCGGTGCTTGTTAAAGAATCAAATTCCTGCTTATATGTTTCGCTAATTCTAGCACAGTTCTTCAAAAAATTATTGGAAGGAGAAAAACATAAGTGGTTACTTCATGAAGGACAGTGCTACCACCCACACAGCAAAATTCTCTTTGTCCTACAAAAGTGTGTGCTGAATGGTTGATTACTCTCGGATTGTGGTTTCATAGATATCCAGATTTGAATCCGTGTGATTGTTATTCGTGGAAGACACTGAGAGAATTCATGTGAAGAGTTCACATTCATTGCAAGAACTGAAAGATAATATTCGGAGTGAAACTGCCTGTATTTCAATGTAAGAGCTCTATCGTGTGTCGAAAAATATTTTCAGAAGGTGCGAGGCCCGCTTAGATGCTTGATGTCAGCACTTCCGAGGCCCTTGGATGAAATAATGTAAGTTGAACTGTGGGGAAACGGACTCTGAATTCACGACCAGTGCAGGAATTTTATGCGATAAAGATCCAGCAACAGCTGCTTTGCTCAGGGACACGATTCATGTTTTTTTTTGTGTAATAAAAGCCCAAGAGTTAAAATTCTGCCCTTATCTTGTCCCCATGTAGCAACTAAAGTCTCATAGTTACGGACACGTGCGCTAGGTAGCGGTGATTGCCGGAAAGACTGTCGGGAAGTACGTGTGCGTTGGTCGGTATTGCAGCCTGACCCTTGACACTAAAACGTTTTCTCGCATCGTGTTATTATCAGGTTTTCTTCCAAGAAGATTTCAGGTTCATCGCTTGCATATTTGGCGATATTGTGATTTCGTAGTATCCTCAAGAGGCGTAATGTGTAAGAGTGGACATTTGAAAAGTTATTTGTGTCAAAGAATGTTAACCCTATGGGCATCCCCGCTTACCCGTGGGGCCAGTGTGATCACATGACTACGCTTGGTATAGCTGAAGCTGGGGTGGGGCTCATTATTCGTGGGCAGGACTACATTTTTCGTGCTCCACTCTATAACATCAGCTAATGTAAGAAAGATCTACGCTGAATTTGTTACTGATTTGATTTCAGTTTATTTCAGTTCAGTCCTTTCAAATGTACGAGTATCATACAGTAGGTGTGGACGCGGTTAAACACCGTACGCTTGTAGTCGTGACTGACATTGTGGACATTGCCTGTCATCTGAGACTAAAAACCCCACAATATTTCGGAGGCTGGATCTGTCTCCGTCTTCAGATGAAACACTGACAGGGAAGAACGCACTTTTTTGGGCCTGGCAAAAGGAGACTGAGTCTAGCACGCGAAACGTTTTGGCGTTTTCTAGTAGCCTGAAACGGTGGACACTGTCCAGAATTTCCGTTACGGCTCTGACCGGGTACTATTGTCAGAATCATTCGAAGTTCAACCTTCTGCGTAGTTTGAGGTGTTTTTTAATGCAGGAATGAGTTAATGAACTTTTGCACTTCATGAAAGCGTGGGATTCTTCACTGACTGAGGTGCTGTTAGCGTCTGAAGAAAGACGTAGGAGCTCTGTATGGGTTTTAAACTCTGCAATCGCATTATAACTTCAGTTGCTTGAACTTCGGAATGCGTTGGCATAGGTAAAATATTAAATTAAGTTTTGCAGTGCCCGCTCTATGTGCGGCAATGGAACGTAGGAGACCACAAAAATTCAATAGAAATTCTTTTTACTAACCTTCCAGACGCGTGCAATTGTGAAAAATGCTTGCATCCTTGATCTAGTAATTAATGATGAGTAATCTTTGCTGCTGACGGCATTGTTAAATAAATAAGTAATCCGGTTTTCTGTGTTTATCTGTTTAATGTGTGTGGATATTGTTACAGCCAACCCGCGATGCGACTGGTGCTGCTGTAGCAGTGTTCACTGCACGCATGCATTATCCACAAATGTCATCCCATCAGACAACACTTCAGGTAATATCTTATGTAATAACATAGAAAGAAGGCAGAAAATGTATCTACAAACGTACTATCGAGGCGCATTTGCGAAAATATTGTTGCCGTGTAAAAACAGTAAGCAGGGCCGGCCTTCAGGCTGATTGGACAGATTGGACGCAATGTCCCACACTCATGGCGGATTCGCGCATTAGTAATTTTGAAAAATGGTGAAAGTTGAACATTTTAATCTTTCGTCCTAGCTTAATATAGAATAACGTTAGTCCCTTTTTTTGCTCTGCAGAATAATTTTTAGAGGCCGGTGACAAGGATCGCAATCGGGCCGCGCGTTTGCTAAGGCCGGCTCTGGCAATAAGTGTTACATATTTCGTGTGTGTGTGTGTGTGTGTGTGTGTGTGGCAGGGCGGAGGGGCCTTAGTTATCCAGCATGCAATGCGCATGCGCCTTATTGTATTGTTATCTGCGGCTTGTCTGGCAGTACGATATGTTTCCACATTATCTCGTAAGCGGCACGTCTTTGGGAGAAACCTTATGGAACGTAAAATGTGTGTTTTGATTTTCTCTACAGCTTTTATCTGAAATATTTCTCATTCTAAGAAAAGCTGAGCGAGATATTATCGTAAATGTACATAGGTCTTCATGTTAAAGTACCCGTTATTGTTGTCAGATTTTAATTCAACTTGAATTTTCTCAACATATTTTCGAAAAAATGCTGAAGTATCGTGTTTAATGAAAATCCATCCAGTGGGAGCCGAGCTGGTTCATGCGGACGGATGGACAGACATACAGACTTGACGAAGCTAATATGTAGTCGCTTTTCATAGTTTTGCTAACGCGCCAAATAACACCGTCGATTACAACTAAGAATGCATATATATATATATATATATATATATATATATATATATATGTATGTATGTATGTATGTGTGTGTGTATGTATGTATGTAGGTATGTATGTATGTATGTATGTATGTATGTATGTATGTATGTGTGTGTATGTATGTATGTATGTATGTATGTATGTATGTATACACACGCGCACACACACATACATGCACACACATCCTTAGTTGTGACCGACAGTGTGTCTTCTTCTTCTTCTCCTCCTCCTCCTCCTCCTCCTCCTCCTCCTCCTCCTCATATTATTATTATTATTATTATTATTATTATTATTATTACAATGGCATGAATCAATTGAACATAATATCTTGTGCATTGTTTACATTTATTATGCTGAGGTTACAGAAAGCAATTCTGTGCATGGTGGGGACGGCTGTGCTCATTGCTTCCTCCTTTCCATCAGTTTTTGTACTCTTTAAATTGATTCATACCATTGTGGTGGTGGTGGTGGTGGCGGTGGTGGCGGCGGTCGTGGTGGTGGTGGTGGTGGTGGTGGTGGCGGTGGCGGCGGTGGTGGTGGTGGTGGTGGTGGTGGTGGTGGCGGTGGCGGTGGTGGTGGCGTTGGTGGTGGTGGTGGTGGTGGTGGTGGTGGTGGTGGTGGTGGTGGTGGTGGTGGTGGTGGTGGTATAGATAAGACACTGTCGATTACAGCTGTTGTATTGCCGTTCACTTCCCTCTCACCTGTAGCAAACAGCCAGAAGCAGTTGTCAGTAATGATTATCTCTACCAACATTTATGTGCACTTAATTGCCTGACAACTGGAGGGGAAGGGTAAAGTCTTGAGTGAGATAGTGATGGGGTAATCTGTTATGCAAAATACAATAGTTGAACTTGTTTTGGTTAAGAAACATGCTCAAAAAGTGTATGGGCAGTGTTTGCTTGGGCAGTTACTGGACTGCATATTCTTGAAGGTTAGCAGAAATTCACTCAAGACTACTAACTACATTAATGATTCATAGTGTTATAATGAACAGTTCAAATTAACATGAGGCTTATTGCTTTCATGTAACACTTAATATTAACTCGACAGTTACATTAGCTCCCAACAGAACCACACCAGCACAACTGAAAACATGACCGCCCTTCCCGATCAGTTGACCGCAAGTGGAAACCTCTCTCACATGATGCAAACATGCAATTACACAATCTGTTTCTAAACAGGGTACCAGAGGTGTTGATCCAGGCATGTACCTCATCACGAAATATATGCAAATTGTCATTTTGACACCCCAGACCACTTTCGCTTCTGGATCGCTAGTAGGCATCGTATATTAGGCTGGATGAGCCCCAGCGGCTGGCTAGGTGTTGTGGACACTTCTGTGCATGTTGGAAGAAATAGAATCCTTGAATACCCTGTTGTTTAGCCCAATGGCTTGTCACTGTGGGCTGTGCTGTGCCAGCCATGGGATTCTCCTTCTGTAGCGTCAGTATAGTGTCCTTTCTGTCCATCTGGAAGGAAAAATTACTCATGAAGTGCAGATACTATAGCATGGTAGAGTATGTATTTTCACTGACATTTTCTTTATAGTTGTAGAGAAGTTACAAGACTGTAAGTTACGTAACACTGAAATTTGCGTAATAAGACATTTTTAAGTTTGTGTTTGTGCTGATTGTGTATTGCATAATTAGTTTTGTATGTCATTGCCTTGCCGAACATCACAGAGCTATGGTTAGTGCCGCTTACAGTGATATACGTTGTAGTTGTCTGTACTATGTATTGTGATATTGACAGCAACACTGACCATGTCCTGGATGGGGAACAGATATTTCTGCCTGTCAGTCACAATTACTGTATCATTTGATGTTGTGTGTCTGCATGTTTAACATATGTTCCTTATATAAATAGAGTATTCTTCTTGGACGTGTTGACCTTTGATGATGAGGATACTACATTGCCTCACAATGTTGTAATCCACTTACACGCAGATGTAGCATCATATTCCAGGAGAACTGAATCCCCAATTTTGGTAACTTACAACTGAGCCTTCTGGGATGTGATGCCATTTACTCTGGTGAACTATTACCAACGTTCTGGGAAAACATACTGCCTTCAACTTTAGGGTGGATGGTACAGGCAGTATGTTTTTCTTAGACGTTATCCATCAACCTGAGTATTCTGCATCATATCTCTAAAATTTGTAACCAAAATATTCACTACTGTGAGATTTTCAGATCTCTGACCTGTTCTCTTTACAGCAGTTGATTGTTAGATCACATATGTAAATTATGTTTGTACCAGTTTCATGCCTTATGGTGCAGTGAGTATCTTTATAATATCTGCGTAACATCTGCCCACAGACATCATATTTTCGATAGTATACAGTGCTCGTTTTTCAAACAGAATACATGTCTACCAGAAACAGATTTTCTGTTGATGACTGTCACTCCTGAGACCCGGGTTTGATCCCAGCCCAATCAGTGTTGGTTTTATGGCGACACAGTGGCCCTGGGACAGGTTTTTTTTTTAACAAGTACTTTGGTTTTCCCTTATCAGTATCATTCAGGCAATGCGCCATATTCATTCAGCTATCATCGATGCTGTACATAATATTCTGCTTAAGGTTTGCCAAACTTCAGAATGATATTTTATTATTTTTTTGAGTCAAAAATGCTCTATCAACATATGCCTGATTTTCAGCTGTTACACTGCTGTGAACATATTAACGTGCATATGTGTCTGTAATCGAAAATTTTGCAGTACATATGTCTTATTATAATATGCATATTAAAAGAAAGTTATGTATCAGATACAACCACAAAAGAAAGATATCTGTTATGTCTTAACCTATTGTACAGCATCAAAAGAAAATTATTGCAGATAATACCACAAAGAAAGGCATCAATTTTTACTTATGTTACCAAGTTAGTTGTGCTAGTTTATGTAGTTGTGTTGCAACTTGAAAGAAAACAGTTTTTTTAGATAATACCAACGAATGTCAATTTCCAGTTATATTACACTGCGTACTTTCCAAAATGACCTTCACCATTTTGTGTGCACAGCTCAGCATGCCTTAAAAGGAAATTTGTTGCCTTTCGTATAATTTTATCAGCACCTCTTATGTAACCAGCAGACCCCATGATTTGCTGCAGTAGTTCTTGTGTGTAGCTCTTCCCAGTAGACCATGTCATTCTTGTGCTGCCCATCGTTAAAATAGTATCTGGGATAGCATAGTCTAGGCTAGGCTACCATCTGGACAATCGAGAAATCGTGGCTCCATTCCCAGCAGGGGCAAGGGATTTTTGTCTTGTCCAAAATGTCCACACAGGCTGTGGGACACACCCAGCCTCATATTCATTGAGTAAAATGGACGATTTTCCCTGGAGTAAAAGAGCCGGCATGTGAAGCTGACCAACTCACTTCCATGTAGTCCTAAGGTTGTCTTCATGGTGTGCACAGAGGCAACATTACTCGTACCAGAAGACATGGATACTTACTAAAAAAGTATGTTTTCCCTCTTCCGTGGAGAATTATTACTCAGCTGTGTCTCCTGTAATGCAAGTGCATCACTAATTCTTGAAACCTACCATGTCTGCTAAGTGGTGATGTTAAATGTTGCGTTGATATTTCTGTTGTCAGAATGTGCCTCTCCACCTTTGATCTGATTAATCCTTTGGAACACAGTGCTGATTTTATCCGCTACTCTTGCAGTTTACAGCACAGTGTATTTATGGGTTCCACTTGATTGTCACGACTAACAGCAATTATTTCTGTAAACGCCAGCAAGCATTTGGTCTGTGTAATTTAGATGGAATGTGTTTCCTGTGATGTAGGAACTCAATATTTGGAAAACTTCAGGCTCCAAATGGTGAAACTGTAATGCTGACGCGGTCTGGTGGTATGTCATATGTATCCTTTTATTGTAACGTTCATTGCATTACGTATCGCAACTGTGAACCCTAAATTTTATCATGGTAAAGCATATGGTGTCCAGTATAGTTCTGTTGTGAGGTATGTACATTCCTTACCATTTTTTGGAATAATTATGGTGATTAAGTTTTCACCCTTCGAACAATTTTAGAATATACGATACAGTGCCAATAGAAATGTTCTTGCCCCCCCCCCCCTCTCAAAAAAAAAAGGCCAGATCTGTGTCGTCCAGTCCAAAGGGATCCAGCATTTTATTCAAGCATTTTCAAGGAGAGGCAGAGGTTGTAAATCCTATTTTTGCAGCGTTTATTTTATCAAATTTAGAAGCATCTCTCGGCGGGTTAGCATCTCTACAGTAAGAAACATGGCTCGCATGTAGTCGAGAGTATCCTGTATTTGATGGGTGTTTTTTGAACGAGTCCCTTGTAAAAATATTTGTAATAATTTTTTTAAAAATGTATTGATGCGATACTTGACGTTCTCACAGTTGTGCTGGTGAAGATTTAAGCCTTCTGGGATGTTATTCCATATATATTGGTACACAGTAGCCGACGTTTCGGAGGAGATTTTCGCCCCATATTCACAGTGGTTAAGAATTCTAGGTTGTAGAAACTTCAGTAAGTGTTCACCAGTCAGTCCGCATTGTGTTACATCTCAAAGGACTTAAATCATCATTTTTAATGATCACTTAGCAAGAAAAATTATTAAAAATAAGTGAGTGACTGCAAATGGAAGTCAAAAGATGCACAGAACGTCAACTACATTTGTATCAAGCTGCTGAAATGTAGAGGTTCTATCTGCTCATAAAAATTTATCTGTCTTTGATAAAATGAACACCGGAAGGGTAGGGCGGAAACTCTGCCTGAAATACGAAAGGTTACGAGATTTTGCGCTACCCCTGCCATCTGTCTACATAATACGGTACCTCTTGGTTACAGGGTGTTGTGTACCAATTGGACGTAGCGCTGGAGAGCGTGGACACCCAGAAATGCGGCCTTGTGTTCATCTACGACATGTCAGATTCCAAGTATTCCAACTTCGACTACGACCTCAGTCAGAAAATCCTAACGCTCCTAAAAGTAAGTGAAAGCCTAACATCTTCCTGAATTATATCGCCTCTGCACGAAAATTTGATTCTGAAATTGAGTGCAGTTTCATAGATGTGTTTGAACTGTCGTTTTCATATTAATGCATTAGTGTTCTAGTTCCTTTGAAATGTATGCAAATCTTACATGAAAATTTTACAGGTCGTTAAGCATACAGGCTTAACGTATTTGGCACTGCTTAGAACTAAACATTGTGTACACATACTCAGTTTCATCACAAACCTTATTTCGTGGTAGACACTAAATTCTCCGTAACAGAACGTCTATCAAAAACTGTTAAGTCTAATTGTGGGACACACATGCAAATTTTATGCCAAATTTAATGTTTCGTGCTGCGAAATAAAGTGGGGCTGTGCCGCCAAATTTGGTGGATTTACGCAAAATGTAATGTTCCTTGTATGGCGTCGTGGTAATGATAAGAATCCTAACTTTGTTAAAAAGTATCTTTAATAACCTAGTAATTTATTTTACAGGTTGGTCCTTCTGAAAGGTTTATGGTAGGACATAACTTTGTTTATAGTCTGTTATCTCCCCCTGCCCCTTAACATTCACGTATCTAGCACTCTCCACCCAACAGTTACCTTATAAAAGCAGAAAGACTGTTTTTGTACCATGAAACGTTTCGATTTTCAGCACTAAGGTACCATCTTAAGTGGTTGCATGACACTATTGGAAGTCTGTGACGTTTGTTTTTGTTACTTGCATGCTGCTGCCTCCCTGACATGCCTTCCATGTTGTTTTGTCGCTGTCGTTTATTCCCTAGTTATCACAGCTGTGAAGAATGTCCTGCGCCGTAATTTACAGGATAGTATTTTATTTTTACTGTTTTTATAGATGAGGGGGGATTTTATACGGAGACTGGTTCAGACATTATGTCATCATTCGAGTTTTTTTTTCGGTATACGTAATTTAGAGAACCGTAGTTTATTTCTCCCGTTTCTGTTGACACAAGGATTCTGTACGGAAATTTATGCAGCCATTGCGTGATTTTTGCACGATAGTTTGCAGCTGTCGCAACAGAATTCGCGAAGGTGCATAAAGTAGGTATGACATTCGTGTCTATTCGCCCGTCCGCATGTAACAGCTGGAGAGCGGTTGAACATTATTGAATGAAATTTGATATTCAGGAGTTTTGTTGACATTTATCAACACGGCCTAACTTTGGTTAAAAATTGGACCACGCTATTGTACACTGTACCTGAAGATGTGCCAGGTGGGGCGATGTGCACTTCGTAACTGGCTGAAGAATCAATTTATCGGGGTAAAGTAATAAGGTAAAGGGGGACCCTATACAGGCTATTAAGGCCCAAAGGGAGTAGAGATATAGCTATACCCTTTTTTTTAGCCTCGGTAAGAGATGGGGGTGGGGTGGCTAAGCGAACGCCTCGGCCGCTTTACCGCCTGGGAAAGACCCGGTGGGCCCCAGAGCCGGTCTGGACGGTTTCGGAAAATTTGATTTGATCCCCGGACCGTGGAGCCCGTAGCGAGTCGCTATTTAGACTACGGTATCGCCGCCTCCGATTAGTCGGCGTGAAAGCTGGAAAATTGGTTGGAACAAAATTTGTAGATATAAATGAAACACGCATTTTACACTCCTTTTGTGTTCTTTTGTCCCCGTAAGTATTACAGATTCCGAGATACAGTATTAACCGTTCAAAGACGAAGCGTATCTGTTCTATGTAAGGACTCAGCGCGTACCGCGCTGTAAACACTCTCCACTTCGGTTATAAAAACCAGTCTCTTAATGTTTTATAAGGCAAAAGTTGTTGTTTGTTCTGAGATCCGTACAAAACACATAAACGCAATGTGGGCACCACGTAGAATTTTTTAATGTTAAACCTGGTCGTATGTAAAGTTACCGCTAGGCTTTAAAAGGTTAAACAGAAGTGGCGTCCATGCTGCCAATCCTGGCAAGGGAAAGACACCTTTTCACCGCGTGCAGACCGTCTGTGGGGCCCACGCATCTTCCCGTATGGTAGGTACCCCAGTTGTAGAACGACTGGATGTGAAACTGACCATTCATCTCCTAGTGTTGACGTATACCCCCATTCCACCCACACATCTTCATGGCGAGGTGTTTAATTTAGCACAGGGCCAGCTTTGCCTTGCCACATATATGCTAGCAGTTAATAGGGAATGTCCTTCAACCGCACGTAAAGTTGTTCTCAGGGTTCTATTATTGTGCTTGTATGTACTGTAGGCATGCAAGGGATTTGAGGTTTTTGTGGCACCAGGTATTTAGTTTATGGTCTTCCATGATGTGACCCCATGCACTTTGTATTAGTTTGTTGATTGTTTAACGAGATGTGTGACCTTTGGGTTTCTCACCCCGTTGTGTGCGTGTGCATAACCATTTCTAGTCTGTACCGACAAGCTCAACACAACTCTCGTTTTCCAGCTCTTTATTATTAATGCTGCTACATGTTTCGGGCGCACAGGGCGTCCATCATCAGGCAAAATTCAATTTCCAGGAAAAAGTGTAAACGCGGAGGCCTCCCCTTCTTACATTACAGTAAAACTAATAAAGAAATAATAAACCTATATATTTTATGATTTTTATATTCTTACATATTTTAAAAGAAAAGTTTATTGTAGCGCAGTCTTATTGTAATGTCAGAAGGGGAGGCTTCCGCCTTTACACTTTTCCCTGGAAATTGTATTTGGCCTGATGATGGACGCTCTGTGCGCCCGAAACATGTAGCTGCATTAATGATAAAGACCAGGAAAGGAGAGCTGTGTTGAGCTTGTCGGTATAGACTAGAAATGGAGGTATTTAACTCTTGGCGTTTTGCGTAGAACGGTTGGATGACACTGAATAATGGGTTGAAGGTGATGTGGAAGGAAACAATCAAAGCCAAATCTCAGAAACCATTGCAGCATTGCCAAGAGGGCCTGAGGAACACCGCGATAAACCTCACGTTACAAATTGTAGTCGGGTACATCAGGATGCAAGACGCAGTTCCGCTTAAGACGACTTGGTCGACGCAAGCCACTTAGTTTGGTGGGTACTTGCTAGGGCTTCGGAAAAGCCAGCTTTCTCCATCCTCAGGGTGTAGTAAGATAGACGGCAGCAGGTTTCTTAGAAAATTTTGGACCCTCCTACCAAATTATACGGCATCACATGCGAGAAGACCGTTGCCGAAGTTTGGTCCGCTAGACTGCAAGTGGACTTAGGCTAAATTTAATCTGTGAGAGCAGCAATCATAATTCAGGATATCGTGATTTCATTCGTCATTATAAATGCTGTTCTTATGCCGTTTCGTTTCGTAGTCCTTCCCTCTTCTACCTGTTCACAGCAGGTGTCGAGGTTGTTTGTTTTCACTTCATCACACTCAGACGCACACCACAGTCGGTAGGACTCCTCTGGACGAGGGATCGGCGCGTCGCAGAGACCTCTTCCTGACAACACACAAACACTCGCAACAGACAAACATCCATGGCCCCGGTGGGGTTCGAACCCACGATCCCAGCAAGCGCTCGGCCGCAGACCTACGCCTTAGACGGCGCGGCCACTGGGATCGGCTTTATACGTTGTCATGTCTGTAAATAATTTCTTTCGGCAGAGTACTTGATCATGCTTTTACTTCCAAAATACTGAATTTTTCTCGAGAGCGCACCCGTTCTGCAGTCACTTATAAGTGGTCCTATTAGTCCCCTCGAGTAAAAATAATTGTCCATCCCATGTGTCAGTCATCAGTTAATTCTTGTCCTGCTGACAATTGACTGTTTCGAGTATTTGGTCAATTTTGTGATTTGGTTAGTTGGATGAAGAAGGTAATCTACATACAGCCGGTTTTGAGCATAAATCAGGAACACGTGACAACACATATGTGAGGGAATGCGGCTGCGATACGGATGAATACTCGTTTGTGTCTGCTTTTTGTTTGTAATGCAGGCTTGTTATTGCTGCCATTAATCGGTGTGTTGGGGAAGTTCGCTTCTGCAATGGTGGACAGTACTTTCAATCCGTTACATGGTGGTTTTAAAGAAACCTGGTTCGTTACTGCACTTAACTTTACTGGTATAATGGGAATATTTACTTCATGACGCTGTGGCCAACTCAGGCTTGCACAAGTCATGCTCACCCCACTGTTGTTTAATCGTATTCCTTTGTTGGCGAGTTTTGGCAAGATTTCTGTAGACTAACAAGTGAGTCGCTGCTGTCATATCCTTACGAACATAAACGAAGAATTTGCTTCCTCCTAGACACATTACGAAACTCGTTGTTTACATCCTGCTTCCTGCTTTACAACTTAACCCGAACAACGTAAGAATTACATTGTGCCTCAAAAGTAGCTATTCATTGGCCATAAAAATCAAAATCCAAGCGAAGTGTGTCGCAGAAGTTGTGGTTTACCAGCACCGTATGTTACTGGTAACTAACTTTATTTTTGTTTATTTCGAAATTCATTGGATATCCAATACCACAAAACTCTGGAAGCACATATACGGGTGTGTATCTAGCATCACTGCCTTATGGGATATGACGCCATTTAGTCTGGTAAAAACCGTAGCAACGTTTTGGAGGAGCCTGTTGTTTCGGTCATAAGAGTGCAAACTTTTCTGTCACCGTCTCTTATTCAAAAGTCCGGAATCTGACAGTCATCAGACGTACTGAAATGTGAGAAATACTGCCGTGGTCGTTTCTGCACCTTCTAGTTTGCCCAGGCGGTAGTGCTTCTGACATCCTGGCGATGCCTGTTTCGAATATCGGCCGAGGCATGGCTAGCCTGGGTGAAATTTTTTGTGTCTCCACGCTTGCACCAGTTGTATGCCAGCATGGTGCCTCAGGTTGGATTAGGACAGCGTCCGTCCCATATTCCACTCGACCTACTAGCCTGACAGCGTCTTTAGATAACCAATAAATAAATAAATAAAACACTTTTTCTGAAATTTGGAAACGCTGTGCGACGAGACGGTCGAAGGCGTGTGTTGTGGATTTCCAAGCGCCTTGTCATTCATTCCTCTCCGAAATTACGGTTTGTAAACCTCTAAGATTACGGTATTCTGGGATGTGACACCGTATGCTTTGGTATATAGGCGGCGTGTCACCCTGCCGTCTCCATCTTCCTGTTGGAAAATTAATGAAACAATTTCCTCCGACATACTTCTGCCCGTCTGTTACAGTACACGGTGTGACATCGAAGACGACAAACCTTGATTACTGTAGCTCGCTTTTATTGTCCTGTCATGATGGTTTGAAAATTCATTTCGGTGGCACATCTGCGCATTATTTCATATTTTGACCTTCAAGGATAAGGAACAAACCCAAACAGTGCTGCGCGTTATTTGCTAAACCAATTAGCGAATTGCTCGGAAAGAATACGCAGATGTGATATACCGTCAGCTGAATTTGAATGCTAGTTATGAAGCAGATTTCGCCCATAGCGATTTTGCTGGTGTTATAAACCGCAGAATGTAAGAGAGAACTTGTATTGCGGAAATTACAATTTTAAATGCGTGCTGTATATTGTAGTAATTACGTCGAGCTAGCAGGCTCGTAATAATGTCGGCTGACGTCGTTGTGGTCAAATGATTTCCTGGCCTTTTCGGTGGGTTAGGCTGCTAGCACAGTAACCGAATTAAGTTCTGACTCAACGTGGATACTCCCAAGTCAGACCCATTTGTTTTGTGCGGAGTTCCTGCGTACTGCTCACACACAGTGTATGATTCGAGTAGAGCTAGGGCTCAGCCCGTGTTGACCCTTTAAAGACGAAGCGTATCTGTTTTATATAAGGACTCCGTGCGTACCGCGCTGTAAACACTCTCCACTTCGGTTATAAAAACCAATCTGTGAATGTGTTGTAAGGCAAAAGTTGCTGTTTGTTCTGAGATCCGTACAAAAACACATAAACGCAATGTGGGCACCACGTAGAATGTTTTAATGTTAAACCTGGCGGTACGTGAAGTTACCGCTAGGCTTTAAAAAGTTAATTAATGTATGGGTTTTAAGTTCGACACAGCAGGGCTGGTAGTTCATTACTGTTAAGTTTTTGTGTATTCGGTTATGTTTTTCCTGAAGACGGCCGGGAGACGTCGAAATATGTAGGGAATGGTGAATAAAACGCGTAGGCTGTTTAATCGTTAATTACATAAATTAACCAACTCCCTGGAGTAGCCTTGTTTTGAGGATCTGATAGTCACTTCCTACTGATGAACTATTACGCCTTTCACGGAACCCGCAGGTACATTAACAGTCGTCACAAAAGTCAGCCAATAGTCAATATACTGAGCCAGATGAGTCCACCACCCCAGTGTAATTCTTTGAAGATCCATTCGAATGAAATCCTCCCGTCTACGTCAAGGCTTAATGATTAAATGATTTTAAAAAGTTCAAATATCAGTTTCGATGTTAGATGTGATAATTATACATCCAAGACTCGGATGTCGCAGGATAGTTTATGAAAACGGGATGCAGTGTGAAAGTCAAAAAGTTGGCATTGCACTTGGGTTGCACATCCTTTTGTGGTTTGTTCACTGACGTTGTGAGTAGCTCAGACTGTATTTCGTCGAATGGTAGGGTAATTACTGAACACTGAGTTTGGAAGGATGTAGGAGAAAGAGGTAATCAGCTAATTTGAGGGTCGGTAGTGGCACATGTCAGGAGAAAGTGAGTAAAACCATGAATTTCCACAGGTTAACCTGTTTTGGGCCGAGTCGCGCATCAGAATCCTGTATTGTGCCGACTCTTGGACGCCGACATGAGAACTGCAGTAATGTATCAACAGTTCGTAATTGGACTCTTGGTCTCATTTTTCGGACTGCACAGGGCTTTGTAACGGGATTTTGACTATACTTTTCACGGTACCTCGTTATTGAGGTTTCCGTCTCTGGTCGTTGTTTTTAACTTTTCTGCTGTCTTATGTACGACAAGGTCCCTTTCCGTTTTCTTATTCGCTACATGCATTTTTTTCCATGCCGCAGCAGCCCCTAATGGGCCAGGGCCTCCTCATTATCGGGGCTTCACGATCCCACTTAGACACACCACACTCGATAGGACTCCTCTGGACGAATGATCAGCCCGACGCGTCGACCTCTGCCTGACAACACAGCACACAAAAGAGACAGACATCCATGCCCCCGGTGATATTCGAACCCACAATCCCAGCAAGCGAACGGCCGCAGATCCATGCCTTAGACCGCGCGGCCACAGGGATCGGCTGTACATGCAGGATAGGCGTACAAAAATGTCAGCTTTTAATATGATGCGTGGACTGCAATATCGTTGTCCGTATAGTACCACGCTACGGGCTGGACGGTCCGGAGATCGAATCCTACTGGGGGCGAGATTTTCCGCATTCGTCCAGACCAGCCCTGGGGCGTATCTAGCCTCGTGTACAATTGGTACGGAGACTCTTTCCCGCGGGTAAAGCGGCCGGGGCGTGGGGTTTACCACACACTCCCACCTAGCGTGGAGGTTAAAGAAAGGGTAGAGCCGTACTTCTGCTTCTCCTCTGGGCCTTCATGCCCTGTTCTAGGGTGACCTTTACGTTTGATATGACGCGATGTAAACTGCGTACAAAATTCACAGGCTTGAGAACGTTGTGGCATTATACTTAGCCAACACTGAGGAGTTAAGGCACAGTGGCTGCTGTATGTACCACCTGCTTTGACATTCAGAAACTCTGCATTTTTCTTGCAGGATGTGTTTAAAGTTTACAAGTGTTAAGTTTTGCTTCCCTTAGAGGTAAAATGGCTCGGCAGATGCAAGATACTGCGTTCTATCTCCAGATCGTTCAGACCGTCTTCTGGGACCTACTCAGCCTTCTATTCGATGGGTACCGTAGTTATTTCACGGGGAATAATAAGGTCGGGGTGTGAAGTTGACCACTCGCCTCCATCTAGACCTGAGGTTAAGAATAGGTGGAGCTATACCTCTACTCACGCTATCTACCTTCGTGGCGTGGGCAGGGACAACTTTACCTTGTAACTGTAAAGTGGAGTCCGATAGTAAGGGTCCGGTCAGAGCATGATTCGTAACCATTGTGCCGTTTTTTTGTTGTTTTCACTGAGAGTGAACAAGAGTACAGTAATGTCACATGTGTATGAAGCAGACTTGAAATGAACCGAAATGTTATGTACCGGCATTTACTGAGTTATGGTTCTTTTTTACATCAGTCCTGGAAGGAGTAACACCGGTTATTGTGGAACACAGATTCCTTACGTACACACCTGTTTACATCGTTCTACTCAGCCACTATACTACCACCACCACCACCACCACCACCACCACCACCACCACCACCACCACTACTACTACTACTACTACTACTACTACTACTACTACTACTACTACTACTACTACAGTCTTCACTCTTCTGTCGAACAATTTTCTTAGTTTTCCTTAATTTCCCCTAGTCCAATAAGGTCTGTGTCGTACTTGCTTTCCCATTTGCATCTAATTTTAACTAGGCATTTGCTTGTTTTTTATATTTCCGTTACATTTGTACAATTTAGTACTGTCCAGCGGGCTGCATTCTCGATCATAGCCATTTACTGCGTACTCTTCGCTCCTATCAATCAGACTTGGCATGCGTTCTTACCTCGGGTCGAGTATGTACCTTACCGCTAGGCAAGGCAGCAGGTCTGTTTCGTCTTTCTTATAACTGTTTGTATTCCCAGAGTGTCGGAATGACTAATGCAGCCGTGCAGTTTTGGTTTGTGTGGTATGTTAACAGACTGAGGGTGTTCGAGAGTAGGGTGCTGAGGAGGATATTTGGGCCTAAGAGGGACGAGGCGACAGGGGATTGGAGAAGACTACATAACGAGGAACTTAATGACCTGGACTCATTACCAAATATTATTCGGGTAATCAAATCGAGAAGAATGAGATGGGCGGGGCATGTAGCACGTATGGGGGGAAAAGAGAGATGCATACAGGATTTTGGTTGGGAGACCTAAGGGAAGGCGACCACTTGGGAGACCCAGGCGTAGATGAGGATAATATTAAAATGGATGTTCAAGAATTGGGATGGGGGCATGGACTGGATTGAGGTGGCGCAGGATAGAGACAGGTGGCGGGATCTCGTGAATGCGGTAATGAACCTTCGGATTCCGTAAAATGCGGAGAATTTCTTGACTAGCTGAGAAACTGTTAGCTTCTCAATAAGGCCTCTGCTCCATGGAGTTAGTTAGTTAGATATATTAACAGAGATTAATTTACGTATGAGCCGATCGCGTGAAATATTTAGAAGTATTACGTGGAGTCAAGGAGGAAAGGAATATTCTACTTGCAATGAGAAAGAAGGAAGGCTAACTGGATTGGTCACATCTTGCGTAGGATCTGCTTCCTAAGACATGTTATTGAAGGAAACATAGAAGGAAGAATAGAAATGACAGGAAGCAGAGGACGAAGACGTAAGCAGCTACTGGCTGACCTAAAGGAAACGGGAGGATACTGCAGATTGGAAGAGGAAGCACTAGATCGCACTCTTTGGAGAACTCGCTGTGCAAGAGGCTATGGACCTGTCATGAGACACACTACAGAATGAATGAATGAATGAATGAATGAATGAATGAATGAATGAATGAATGAGCCCATGAAAAGCGTAGTGGTGAAATTGTGTGTCCTTTTGGACGACTTACAGAACCTTGCCTGTCGGCGCAGTGGCATTGTCCTAGACGTACCTCGATACAGTCTGTACTCTGTGGGGTAAATGAGTAAGTACAACTAAAACCATTTTGTCTGTCCATTCGTCGCAGCGTTATGATACCGTACATACATTTATCTCCTTTTTATTGAAAGGTAGACACCACTGTGCCTTTCAGCCACTCACATTAGTCACTTTCTGCCAAGTGTCTCTTTCGTTTGGATAGTACCCCTTCCTCGTATTCGAAAAGACCCCGAGGACAAATCTCGGCCCGAAGAGCAACTATCCTAACTGTGGATTTTCGTGGTTTTGAAGTCCCTACAGGCAACTGCCAGGAGACTGTGCTGCACTAGATCACGGTCACTTTTCCGTCCCGGTCAGTTCTTTATTTACTAGTGACCCCTCTGTCTACCTTACAGCAATTGAAAGCGCCATTAGCTCCAGCAGAAGCCAGCAGAAAATGTAGTATGAGGACACGGAGGGAGACTGGACAGCTCAGTGAGTACAGGGACTAGGCTACGGGTGGGACGACCGAGGAATCTTGGTTCGGTTTTCGGCCGAACACGAGATTTTCTGTCCTCCGAAACGTCCAGACCGGCTCTTGTGCCAACCTAGCCAACTCAGCCATAGGCACCGAGAGCTCTTCTCTTATGGGCGAAACGAGCAGGGCGTGAAGCTGACCGCTGACCTCCGTACAGTGTCGAGGTTAAGAGTGCGTGGAGCTATACCTTCACTCCCCCATATATCTGCTTCTGGGGTGTCATGACATGTGGTCTGGTATATAAGTAGCCGTTTCTGAGGACCTTGCTACTGCCACTTTCACCCTGATGATAGAGGCAGCAAGGTCGTCAGAAACGTCGATATACCGCTACGAGATTACACGGCATCACATCCCGGAAGACGTATCTTCATGGTCATCGCTGGTCCAAGTGATTTTATTTGCATGCTAACTGTATACTCCGATTAAATATGGTATTGTGGGTGTACGTGTCAGGGGAGCTGTATTTTGAAACTTACTCCAGTAGAAACAGATGCATTTACGGAACCTGAACTGTGACATTTCTGTGTATTGTCCATTAGAATTTCAGGCAACGTTGAGCACATTCGGTTTAACGTTTCGCCTTCGAAATTACGCTTTGGTCTGTAAGGGAATTAACAGTTACTAGGAATGTCTGTAAGCAGCAGGCGGAAACGCAACTGACTGGGCAGGCCTAAAATGTATATTCAAGACCCTGGCTACATTTCTTTCCACACAAAACTATACTTAATGAATACACAGACAGTTCCTGTTTCATATAAGTGTATTTCCTTATTGCATGCGCCTTTAGTCCTGCAGCCCTATTAAGGCCACTGTCGTTATTGTATTTTATTTTGGTAAAGGACTGAGTACAGATCCCGTCTACTTTAAGTGGGTCGAATTCAGCGTAAAATTTTTGCACCGTTGCCGTATTTATAACCTCGTTTATACCAGAATCACGTGCCTAGCTCTAGTGATACATTTGCTATCACCATAAACCCGGCAACTACAGAAGGTCTTTGCACGGACTTAAGTGTTATTTAGTTTTGTACAGAGATATCGTCTTAACCTTTTAAACCTAGCGGTAACTTTACGTACCACCAGGTTTAACATTAAAAAATTCTACGTGGTGCCCACATTGCGTTTATGTGTTTTGTACGGATCTCAGAACAAACAGCAACTTTTGCCTTATAAAACATTAAGAGACTGGTTTTTATAACCGAGGTGGAGAGTGTTTACAGCGCGGTACGCACTGAGTCCTTATATAAAACAGATACGCTTCGTCTTTAAAGGGTTAATAAAGTTGCTCGTGTTTTCAGTCTGTATTACCACACATGTACAGTGCATCGTAAAAGTAACCTGTTTTTATTTCGCTTAGTTCCCTACACCTCACAAGATTTTATGTTCGCCGTGTTATTGTTACTAACTTCAGAAAATTAAGAACCACGTCTTCTGGGTGGCTTCTGATATCATACCGTTCATACCAAGTTTCACAGAAATCGGTGGGCTGGAGACACAGACTTGTAACGTATGGCGATTTCATATCTCTACTTTCTGTACTCAAGACATGAAAGTGGGTTAATGGATAAAAATTAGTTTTTGGCTTGATAAATGCAGGATATCGGCTAGACCATGGGTCTCCAACCAGCGACCACATTTATAAATTATGTGTATGCTATAATAATTATACATTATGCATTATTACGTATATTATTTACATTTGCATGAGATTTACATTTACAATTTTACATTATTACTTAAATTATACATTATATTTAGTCGGTTAGTTATGCCACCTATTGCTGTTTTTACACGTTCGGTCCGTGAGCCATCTCACAATAACGGGTTTGTGGCCCTTTGCCATAAAAAGGTTGGACGGCCATGGTCTTGACCAGAGGTGGTCAAACAGTCGATTGCGGCCAGTTTCTCGGTTGATCGCAGCCGCGTTTTTGGGCCCTATAAAAATTTATTTGCCGCCTTAGTACGATCAGTAGCTCATCGTTTCACAGCATTTTTTGGATCAACCTACGTCTGCGAAGAAGCCTTCTCCCAGACGAAGATAATTAAATCAGGATACCGAAGCCGTCTGACCGATTAACATTTAAAATACTGCCTTCACTTGTGCCTAAGTGATTGTGAACCCTCTTTCAGTAAGTTATCGCAAGATATGCAATGTCATGCATCAACTTCGCAGTAGGAAGGTTAATGAAAAACACCGTTTAATTATGTTAAAGTTTTTAGTTTGAAAAGATAAATTTTTAGTAAAGGAAACAGTTGTACATTTGTATGTGTAATGCTATGCTGCTGTACGGCCCCCCCCCCCCCCATATGACCTAACATTAACACATTACGTACCGTGATAGATCGCGAAAGATTTTCGGTCTTTAGAATAGATCACCGAGTCCAAAAGTCTGGCCACCTATGGTCTAGACAGTTCGCTTCAAAGCACGAGACGAAACGTTTGTAATCTTACTGTAAGACCAACTTCCAACGCAACTTGTGTGTAGAGGAATACACATCAGTAATGGAATCCGCCTGGTAATGTATGTGTAATTATGTAACACTTTGTGTATATAAGGATACCTGTGTTGTTATCTTCTGCATGTTTTGAATATTATGTGTCCTCATGGAGGGCATAAGGCAACGTACGGAAATTATTGAACACATATATCTACATACAGAAATCGGGAAGAATGAGATGGGCGGGGCATGTGGCATGTATGGGGGAAAAGAGAGGTGCATACAGGATTTTGGTGGGGAGACCTGAGGAAAGGCTACCACTTGGGAGATCCAGGCGTAGATGGGAGGATAATATTAAAATGAATCTTCAAGAAGTGGGATGGGGGCATGAACTGGATTGAGCTGGCGCAGGATAGGGACAGGTGGCGGGATCTTGTGAATGCGGTAATGAACCTTCGGGTTCCATAAAATGTGGGGAATTTCTTGACTAGCTGAGAAACTGTTAGCTTCTCAATAAGGCCTCTGCTCCATGGAGTTAGTTATATCTACATACAGTATTAGTCCACTATTTAATTTTCTTTATGTGTATCCTAGTATCTGGTACGAGTATATGTAGACCTACTTATACGGAGCCTTGGTATCTTAGGAGCATTGTATACAGGCAGAAGTTCTCCCTGTCCCTGCCTTGAAGGCGTATAGGGGAAATAGAGGTTTAGCTTTATTCATTCCTAGACTCGGCACAAAATGGTGGTGAGTGGTTAGCTTCACGCTACGACCGCTTTACCCTAAGGAAAGAACCCGGGTACCCATCGGATGTGAGGCTGGGTGAACCCCAGAACCGGTCTGGACGTTCTAAAGAAGCGAAGAACGTCTTGCCTCTACCAGGACGCCAACCCCTGACCGTCCCTCCCGTAGCCTAGTCACAATACCGACTACGCTGTTACAGGTGTTTTTAATTAAAGTGGTGATATTAAAATTACTAAGTGGCAGTAACGAGTGATCTTTAAGCTTCGTTCTCTTACACTTTGGAATACTAACTCTTTAAAGACGAAGCCTGTCTCTTTTATATAAGGACTCAGTGCGTACCGCGCTGTAAACACTGTTCACTTCGGTTATAAAAACCAGTCTCTTAATGTTTTATAAGGCAAAAGTTGCTGTTTGTTCTGAGATCCGTACAAAACACGTAAACGCAATGTCGGCACCACGTAGAATTTTTTGATGTTAAACCTGGTGGTATGTAAAGTTACCGCTAGGCTTTAAAAGGTTAAAATGTCCATAGGCATGTATATTTTGTACATCCTATACCCATCTGGTATCCGGTGTCATCTGTTGGCACTACATTCCACGAAATCGGTAAAGCAGTCAGCTGCTCCGCCTATTACTACGGATGTCGGTGGTCTCTGGTGTATGTTTTGTGATGAAGTTGATCTTGGCATTGTGTTCGATCTTTTCTCGGCCGTTTTTCACTGGTTACTGTACCACCTGAGTTCGACTTTCGTAAACAGCGTCCAAGGAAGAACGTGAGAAATGTGTAAAGCAACGGAACAAATTCACGCGCGTCTCTTGTATGCCTCAGCTGTGTAAGAACAATGCATCATTCTGCAGGCGGAAGTTTCAGTGAATCATGAATCTCTGGAACGTTTTACGTGTGCGACGGATGTAGACTTTACCCTGTCTCTCTTGATCTGAAATTTTCATGCAACTTCCTGTTTGCGTGACATTAATTGCCCTT
Organism: Coptotermes formosanus; assembly: GCA_013340265.1. NCBI lineage: Eukaryota > Metazoa > Arthropoda > Insecta > Blattodea > Rhinotermitidae > Coptotermes > Coptotermes formosanus. The sequence goes on from BLKM01000655.1 coordinate 817,389, forward strand.
GAAGATTGCGGGCTTCTTGGATGTGACTTTATGTAGTTTGGTAGAGAAGTACAAACGTTTCGGAGAAACGTGAACGTTCCGTCTTCAGAGTAGAAGAGGAGGGTGGACACGCGGAGGAAGGAAATTACAGGAGGGCAGGAACTGGGGCTGAGAACGAGCCAGTGGGGAACGATGGCCCATAGAATTGCCAGAATTGGTTTATGTTAAAAACAGATGAGAAAAGTTGAGGGGGAAGAGAAAATTGAGAAACATTTTTCGTATCTCGGTAATCCTTAAACATATTTTTTGCCTTTAAAAGACATCGTCTTGCGTTGGCTCGCTCACAGACACCGTTCGGTCTGCCTTAACTCTGTCTGTAGATGTAGTTTCTTTTTCGAAGGTCTCCTTCACACGCTACCCATCTTCAGTTTTACAATTTACCTTGCGAAAATTGTATCCTGTTACATACTTTCACGGAAGTTTCAAACATTGACCCATCCTAGCACGCGGGATGGAGTGATAAAGGATGGACTTGTTTCTCGTGTCTTCTTCAGCCTGTACGTCACCGACGTGCGAACACCTTCCTACCACGTCAGAGTGGCTTTCTGCACGGATGACTCGGCGTCATAGCCACGTTCCGCGGAGCGACGGTGGGTGCTCATCAGTTACGTGAAGACATACAGTTTTTCAGCAGCCGCACCACCGACTTCTGGACTGGCGTATCGACATGAGTCCCGAAAAGCACCGCAGTGCCGTTCGTTTAAGACTGCGAGACGCATCCAGAGGCCGCGGCTAGTACATTCTGTGAGTCAGCCAATCCGGTGGGTCGATACAGCTCGGTGTCCTTGCGAACAGATTGACCCTCAATACGCAGCTGACCGCGTCGACTCACATAAATCAGGCTGGAAAGACTGGGCACACAGGCCCTCCGCTTAATAGGTGAAGCGGTCTATCCATCAGAAACGGTTTGCTGCTTATAGGCTGCACATCCGTCCTGTGATGCACTGTGGTTGACCAATCTGGAGGTCAGTCTACTGCATCTTAGTGTGTCAGAAACAGAAATTTCACGAGGATTTTGAGGTTACATATTTTGCCGGCAATCTCAGGGCACTAACCAGGGCTTTCGACACAAATTTGGTGCTTAGAACCCCCTAGTTAACAACGTGGACAGCATTTATGTCGACCGAGGGCTGACCAAATTCGCCTGGGGTCTCATCCGAAAGCGACTGATACACAACATTTTGGTCTGCGCTGCCCTTTAACAACGCGGTCACGTCGAAAGAACGGAAGTGTGCTTGGCACTTTTACGGCTGCTCTTGACTTGTCGCCTTTGGCCACTCTGCAACAGTGCAGAGCTACGAGCGGGTTCCGGTTTAAACTGTACGCTCTATGTAACGGGGGTTTTGCTTAACGCTGACAGATTTCTTGTGTTGGCTGTCAGTGGTTGTGTACCTAAAGATACGGAGGTAAAAGGTAAAAAATGGTGAAGTCCCTCTTTGCACCATGAAGGCATACAGGGGGAGAAGAGGTATAGCTCCATTCATTCTTAACCTCGACATTAGATGGAAGTGAGTGGTCAGCGTTACACCACGGCCACTCTACCCCCCGAGAAATAACCCCGTTACCCATTGACTAGGGGCCTGGCTGGGCCCCAGAGTCGGTCTGGACAGTTTTGGAGAAAAGAAAATATCTTGCCCTTGCCGGGAATCGAACCCCGGACCGTCCAGTCCGTGGCTGGTCAGAAAGGATAATCGGGTGGGCTAGCGAGACAATGGGACACCGTAGCCCTAATAAGGGTTAAACATTTGTTAAGGAGAGACGATGTGAGAAAGAAGAATATGCGCCATGCACTGGCAGCTATGTTGCGTGTGTGCCAGTGTCACGTAGTGCTCATTGTTTCTTGGACTGTTTGGGACGTATTTCAAAGAACCATTTATCCACCTTGCGCTATCCTCATTGTCACGTTCTGTTATTGAAATACTTGCACCCGCAGCGTTCGGGGAAAGCATGGTGATAAAGCAGACACATATTTCTCGATAGTAGGATTATAGCAATCAGTGTGTTGGTTGTCTGGCATTCTGAAGTCGCTAGGCATGACATTTGAGGTTTTACTCGGCAGTAAAAACTCGGGTTGCGAAAAGACACTGTCCGTAGGTGGTTACCGACATTTCGGAGCAACATACGCCCTTAATCTTTTCCGGGTACTTCCACTTCCTTTTGGATAACCCAGTGTTATTTCCAGTGGTATCCATACTACGCTGCCAGTTAACGCTTGACTATACAGAATGTTCAGCATAAGATGTTCGTAACTTCAGGATGTTATTTTGTGAGTCATATTGAGCTTAAAATGCTGTATGAACATATGCCCTATTATGAACTGCTAAATCGCTGCCAGAAGTTTAATGTACGCACAGTGCTGTAACTGAATATTTTACAGTACGCATGTTTCTACCGTATTTTAAAAATAATAACAAATCTGCTCGGTAACATCACGAAGAAGATACCCGTTAAGTGTTAACCCATTGTACAACATGTGTTCACACCACAAAACAAAGGAAGCAAGTGTTTTACCCTACTGTATGTAAAACATCAAAAGAAAACTGTGTGTCAGATTATAACACACGAGAAAGACATCCATGTTTTACCTACGTTACCGAGTTAGTAATGTAAGTTGATGTAGTTGTGTTACAACACGGAAGAAAGAAAGTCAGTTTTGGTTACGTAATATCAAAGAACGTGATTTTTCAGTCAGAATTCCCTGATTACTGTTCAAAATTATCCCCGTCCTTTCGTATGTACAAATTCTGCGCGTCTCAATAGGGAATTAACGCTTTAAAGACAAAGCGTATCTGTTTTATATAAGGACTCAGTGCGTACCGCGCTGTAAACATTCTCCACTTCGATTATAAAAACCAGTCTCTTAATGTGTTACAAGGCAAAAGTTGCTGTTTGTTCCGAGATCCGTACGAAACACATAAACGCAATGTGGTCACCACGTAGAGTTTTTTAATGTTAAACCTGGTGGTACGTAAAGTTACCGCTAGGCTTTAAAAGGTTAAGAGGGTGCAGTGTTTGCCAGAGGCGGGACTTAGCGTGAGAGTGGTTCATAAATAGTGACCTCGTGCAGTGTCGTACACTGTCTTCAGACATTAAAGTGCCCGTAGCAATGCAACGGTTGATAATCGGGCATGTGTTGATACAGCATTTTTTTTTACTCAAAAGCACATATCATCCTGAAGTTTGGCACACCTCATACGGAACACTCTGTATAGTGTCGAACGCTACGATCATTAGTGAATGATGAATTGGGATGGATTTGGAAGGAGGCTATAATGGCATAATTGAGGTATTGTCCTGGAATTTGCTTGAATAAGCTGAAGGAGACCACAGCTGGCCATACGTCGGAGATACGAACCGGTGCTTCGCATGCAAGTTTCAAACTTACCGGTTTCATCCGCGTGCTGGGTACTCTGATTTGTGTTGCATTACAGAGGGACTGCTTAACACGTTTCAAATCGTTTGACGTCACTGCTCGGACGTGATAACTTTAAGATATAATTATTAAACCATGATTATGTCATTCTAATAAAACAATTTTAAACTTCATTTTAACACACAGTAAGTGAACGACACGTATGACGAGAAGCAGGAGATGAAGTCTCTCTTTATCAGTTTATATAAAGTGTGATTCCTCTGTGTGTAGTTCGTAGATACAGCCTGAAGATGTCTTAACATATGAAGCCGAAACATGTTGCTGCATTTGTGATGTTTAATTTTAATCAACGGTAGTGGCGAATGTTTCATGATAACATCACTTGTGGCCTAAAACAAAACAAACAGTAATTGATTACGGAGTAGAAGATGTGTAGTGAAATGTAAGTATTATTGGGAGGAATGGAAGACATGCGAGATGATAAAAAAAACGTGATTGTGTGTGCGGGGGTGCACAAATCCCCGGCGCAAAGTTGCCGTGGCAACTGGATTTTGTACGGTAGCGCCTAACATATATGCATCATCAGTATGGAACTTGCTTCATGGTATCCTTCTGGCGCCTAGAATTTTGAGGTGGCTCGTAGATTATTTTTGTGGAAAATATGTGCACCTTTGGGTATGAGGTGTAACATAAATCAGCCATGTTTAACTCTTTGAACATTGGAGAAGAGCGTGAAAGTACTGGCACTGTTCATTGCGGGTCGATGTCCGAAAGAGCACTGCATTGCCCCCGTCTTCCTCATAGGAGTGGTATTAAGATAAAAATGGGCATGCCGCATTGGTGGAATGATACTGGCAGGGGAAAACCGAATTAGTCCCAGAAAAACCTATGCCACTTTGACCATTACAAATCCCACATGGACCCGTAATCAAGCAGGATATTTAGGAATTCATTTCCTTCCTTGCAGCAATCCTTATAAGAGAGACCATGTCATTTCCTAGTAACACGTCAGGGATGCGTCGTTTCCTAGTAAACGGTGAATAGTACGGCATGCTATTGCGTTGTTCTTTCTCCCTGATATTTCAAGGAAGTCATTAGTAGGAGAGGCAGTGTAACGTGCACGTCTTTGCCTAGTTCACAATGTCAAATTTTAAATTTTTTTTAGTTCTCTCTAAATGCGTCAGTGGCAAAGAGGGAGTCGCGTTATATTCGGGCATGTACCTTGTTCTAATCTTACGGTAGGTGGTACATATAGTGAGCACAGCGCTTTAGAGGGTTGTTTTGCCACGTCAGGAATCCGTAGTAGACATATTTATTTGCACTTCCGAACTTTGTGTGATGGTATAACTTTACGGATTCTTAATCTGCACGCTAGATTGAGTTGAATGGTCAGTTGGACGCCCCGGCCGCTGTACACTCGGAAAGAGCGACTGGTGTCTATTACACGGGAGGCTGAGTGGGACCCACAGCAGGTGTGGACGCCTTAGATATAAGCACAAGTCTCCCTGTGGGGAATCGACCCTCGATCTTCGTGCCCGTGGGGCTGTTACAATGTGTAAACGTAGAGTAGAAACAAATGCTACCTTCTAGGAGCACCTCCACTGACCAGGAAGGGAGTTGTGTTCGAAACGCAGAATGCCGTGTTGTACCAGGACTTACTTAATGCGACCAGTTAGGGTAATCCTGTGTATGCATGATTGTCTGGGCAAGTGGTCAACATTGGCGTTTGTTGTGCAGTGAACAGTCAGGCTGTACGACGTTGCCTTACGCTTCAACACGCTTAGTGAATGACGTACATACCCGCACAAATTCCAGCCAATTGAAATAATCTCTCTGCTGTTTTTTTCAATTATTTTTAATTGGAGTGGTGTTTGTTTTACTGTTTTTTACCATTTAATCGATGTAGCGGTGCCACTGACATATTGCCAGGGTAGATTTCTGTATTAGACTAGCACTGAACACGTCGAATTTTCGGCGGACACATCTATAACGTAAAATCTATTGATGAAACAGTCTCCTTATATGTACAAAATTTCACACAGGGAAACGCCGTAAACGATATATGGGTCCATAATTGAGGCAACTAGTCGCCGATTTCTGTGCTCGCAGGCCCGAGTTCAATCCCAGTGTAGCCCACGTGCGCTTGATGGTGAACAGAGTGGCGATGGGACAAATTTTTTTCCAAGTATTTCCTTTCTCCGCTGCTATTATTATTATTATTATTATTATTATTATTATTATTATTATTATTACTAATGACCCATACTCCATACTTGCACCATGCCTGTGATATGGTTAACCCGAACTCATGTTTGGAAAACATACGTAAATTCGAGTCTAAAAGTAAATAATGAATGGCACGTGAACTGTTCAAGTATTTTAACATTTATTGCATTTTTATAACTTGGGTCAACTAACAAAATTAAAAATTCTTATTTTAAGTCAACAGTTAAGTGGCATTTGTGTATTACAAAACGAAGAAAAACATATGGATTTGAAAAACATCTTCAGTTACTTAAAGTGTCGAGGACTATGTTATAGTGCATGTGCATTCTTCAGGGTTATGGCAGTAGAACCTGCACTTAATAGTCGCTTTTTTTTCTCTGCCAAAAGGAGATGTGATAACAAAGAGTGACATGTGAAATCCGGTCATGCAGTATAAAAATGTAGAAATTTCTCTTCTATTTCACCTCTAAGCAGATCGGTAATGTACTTTACCGTTTATTTAGAGTGACGGTATATCATTCGGTAAGGCGTGTGTGTGTGTGTGTGCGCGCACAGGTTTTTTTTTGCATTCAACGGACACGGACCTCGTGGAAGACATTGAAGCAACACGTTACGTAGTACGGCTGATATTTTTGTTTGCTGTACTCATGTGGCGGCATATTTCGTGCCACATTTACCTACTCTGTTTTCACGTAAAGGAAAGGGATGAAGGAATGGAACAGGAACGATAGGATGAACAAATGCGACAGATTGAAGCGCACAGGGAAGAATGCATGGAAATAGATAAAGCTACGAAAATTTATGAACAAATGAAGAGACTTCGTCTTGACCTTTCTGGCGGCACTACGCAAATAATTCTATCCAGTTCGTTGTTTCACAGGTGCTATTTGATATAAGAAGACGTGGTTGGACGTCATAGAAGACTGTGACTGCATAATCAAGAGATTTTTAGAGGACGCGTACCCTGACTTTATTTCAGAAGTTCATTTTCAATGCTTACAATCGTATACCAGTTTATAAATAGTGTAACTTCAAAATGTATGAATACGATTAAATTCAGATCTGTATGAACGAACGTGCAGTTTAATTGGGCTCGCATCGCATTATATTAGTTTACTTTTCATGAAAGAAAAAAAAGAGAAAGTTCCGTCGTGTTTCCGGATTACGAACGCTCACATTTCACTCTGATTCAATAGCTCGTTAGCATGCTGGTATTCCGTCAAAGGGAGAACCTCCCGTCACCCAGTGTAAGTTGAACAGAACAGAACTCTGCCCCCTAGGCTGTGCAGTGTTTCTTTCTGGTTCTCTTTGCATAACATTCCTTCCACTGATTTAGGTAGACCTTTGATTTAATTGCCACAGTTCAGTATATAATTTCAAAAATATATTGTGACCGCCTGGTTTCGATCCCAGGCCAATCCGTGTGGGATTTGTGGTGGACAGAGTCGGTAACTTTTATCAGTCGACACGGCGTACTATCCCAGAGGATCTGAATCTTCGGCAGCGTTGCTTTGAGAATTCAGTTCTTGGAACACCCTTCGGCTGTGTGCTACGTCATGTAAGGTTCACGCCTGCAGAATTAACAGCAATTAACGTAGTTTCGGATTTTCTCACAAACGGATCTTCTGCCCTTGTGTGTTTCTGGTAGGCCGAAATTAATTCCAGGCATCCATCTTAATTAGAAACTTCCGTTATTGCAGTTACGTCACGAGTGGTAAGCTTATATGAACTTAGGTTTATAAATAGATCAACTTCCAATTCAGATGAAAATGGCTGGAAGGAACTGGACGTCATTCTGTGTTCTTGGTAACTTTTAAATAACTGCGAATGGACCTAGAAACAATTGAGGTTCTCACAGTAGTGAGGATCAAAATTACGCTCTTGTAGGATGTGACGCCGTGTAGTGTGATAGGTATCAGAATTTCCTTGGGATGCACTACGCATCTAAATACTCCGGTATTACGTAGACACTCACTTGTACACTTGTTATACTGAACCCAGCACTGTTCTAAACGCACATGAACCTGAGTCGACAGGTTACTCTTACAGTACTATACTGTACGGCGGAACGTGTCAATATTAAACTAAGAATGTAACTTATTCTTATGTCCAATAGCAAGGATCGATATTCATATGGAACGACGCGCACCAGTTCCGCAACACTGTATAGGTAAAATGCAGTCTTTTTAAACCCTCCAAGGACTGAAGTAAAATTGGCCCTCTGCATGACATGATGGGAGGAGTGGAGGTATAGCTCCACGCATTCTTAACCTGGGCACTAGCAGAAGGTAGTTGATCAGCTTCACTTCCCGGCCTCTTTACCCTGGGGGAAAGCGCCCTCGATTCCTATTAAAGATGAGTCTGGATGGGCCCCAGAATCAGCTTACCTATAAAAATTCACTTCCTCCCTCGCAGAGCGCGCAGTCCGTGTGCATTAGAACCTCTTCAGGCTGTTAAAGAAATAATCGGTGTTGAGTGCGATAATTGTGCGAAACACGCACATACACTGTGGGACAACATGCGATGGTGCGTAATGTTGCAGCAGCAGCTAGTACGTGTAGTTAGCACTGTAGCCTAAAAGCTTAATGTTAAAGCAAATGGAACATGTAGTTTGGTGGTGGTGGCGGTGAAGGGCCCTGCAGCAGACGCTACGGACGCACCGCAGCCTTAAGGCTTATTATGCAACCCTTGTGATGAAGAGGAAGAGAAAGATGATCAGTTCTTTTTCATTTTTCCAATTAATGGGGCACCGGTGGAATGAAATTTACGGAAAAACCGAAGTACTAGGGGAAAATCCTGTGCCAGTGCCACTTTGTCCACCATAAATCCCACATGGACTGACCCGGGATCGAACCCTGGCCTCCACGGTGGGAGGCTGACGACTAACTGCCTGGGGCGTAGCACGGCCTTACATGTAGTTACAACTACGCTCTAAAGGGTTAAATAGTGCGGATTTAACAAACCTTAAAATGCAGAGTTAGCTGTACTTTTGTATGCTGTCTCAACACGCAAAGTTCTTATTTTCACTGGCGTAACTGTTTTACTGATTCGTATGTATGTATGTATGTATGTATGTATGTATGTATGTATGTAATCAAAAATAGTGCGAAATCTATCAGTAGGTAGCCATCTTTTTAGAGACGAAGCGTAAACTGTTTTATTTAAACACCCAGTTCGTACTGCGCAGTAAACACTTGCCATCTTGAGTATAAAAACTAATCAGTTAATATTGCATAGGGAGCTAACCGCTGTTCGTTCTGAGGTAAATGCAAATCACATAAATGCAGTGTGGGCAGAATGTAGAATTTTTTAATGTTAAACCTGTTGGTGCATCAAGTGACCAGTAGGCTTTACAAAGTTAATAATTCATTATTGTGTACCGCGTTAAAATCATTATAAATATCGCGTCTGGCCGAAAATTCATCAAAAAATTACATACAAACGCACCAACACGTGCACAAGTTTCAATAAAATCTTAGAAAAATATGTTACTTTTTAACCCGACATGTTTCGGTGCTCTGTGACACCACCATCAAGGGTAACACTGAAGGCATAAAAATTCGTCGCTTATCACAACATTGATTTTAACCCTTCAGAGCACAGTGGTTACTATATACACGGCTTGCTTTAAGGTTTAAAAAGTATTAATGTTGTCCACACTGTCTGCACATAGAGTTGCTTTCGTTCTCATAATTTTTTTTTTGTGTGTGGAGCACCACCTCCATTTTACGGCTGTCCGGGTAGCGTAGTGGGTGTAGCGGCTGTCTACAGTCTGGACGGTTCGGGGTTCGAACCCCGATGGGATGGTACCGAATCTCTCTTTCCCGGGGGTAAAGTGGCCAGGGCGTGGCGTTGACTGTCCATCTCCCCACATTTAGCAGCGACGTGAAGCGTGGGTAGGGCAGTACCTCTACCTTTCCATCGGTGCCTGCAATGGCACGTTACGAGGCGACCTTTGTCTTGAATTTCATTTTGTACAGGTAGGTGGGTGAGGATTTGTCCATTATTTTCCTTCTTTTCACAGTTTTTTCATGTCTGTCCATTTCTTGCCACGTATTTCCTCTTTTCTTCATTTCTTGCTCTGTGTTGCGAATTTGGCCTCTGCCCTTTAAATTTTAAGTCATATTCCCTCAGATTTCACGCTAAACAGCGATTATATCATAAGCACCACAAGTCGGATGGTCTTTGTAGTTGAGACACTGAGTGTTTACTCTGAGATAGCTGAATTTTATGGTCCTGTTTAGGTTAATGTCAGGCTTCAGAGAGTTAAGTAGAGAAAACGACGTGTACGAGACGAGTGAGTGTGTGCTTGATTCGTGTACAGTACGTCGCATTAATTTGTTTTGTAATTCGATTTTAGTATTTGTTGGCACAGTTTGCATCCGTCGTGTCTTCATGTCTTCATATGCAATTCGTCACGTCCCTAATTGTCTTCACGCGGCGCGAACAGACGCCGTTTGTCGCCACTAAAATAGCGCTGTCCACATACGGCCTCGCGTACCGAACTGGGTTATATGAGCGGAACAAAACAAATTAAAAATTCTCTGAAAAGGAAAGAGGGTTCTGCGTTATAGACGAAGCCTAACTGAATTTTATTCAGTAAACTCAGAGTGTGTTTGACACGCTGAAATACTCATTCTTCAGCCGGGATGTGATTCCTTACCGTACCAGTGTCACTAAAGAAAGAATGAGTCATATTAAGTAATTAAAACTCACTCATGTAACTAACTAACTCCATGGAGCAGGGTCCTTCTGATATGCTAACAGCTTTCCGGTAGTCACGAAATACCCCGTATTTTATGGAGCCCGAGTTCGTTACCGCATTCACAAGCGCCCACCACCTGAGCCAGATCAGTCTAATTCATACCTCTCCATTCCACTTCTTGAAGATCCATCTTAATATTCAGTCTACGCCTAGGTCTTCCAAGTGGTCTCTTTTCCTCAGGTCTCCGTACCAAAACCCTGTATGCACCTCTCCTGCCTCCCATACGTGCCACCTGCCCCGTGCATCTCATGCTTCTTGATTTGATCCCCGAATAACATTTGGTGATGAGTACAGATCATAAAGCTCCTCATTAGGTAGTCTTCCCCACTCACCTGTTGCCTTGTCCCTCTTAGGCCCAAATATCTTCCTCAGCACCATATTCTCAAACTCCCTCAGCTTATGTTCGCCCCTCAGTGTGACTGCCCAAACTTCACACCTATACTAAACACGAAAAATCACAGTTCTACATGTCTTTAATATTTATATTTTTTGATCAAAAATCTTGAGAATGAAATTTGGGATCGCGTCGAAAAACTGGGCTGTGGTATTGACAGATCGCTTTAACGTCCATGGCTGTCGAACGTACCGACAAGCAGTATCATTCTTGCGCTGGAATGTGGTTCGTGACCGTGCTTGTATGACTGCACGTGTATGCCACGTACAGAACACTCGCTTTGTTCGTGGCTTCTGTGCCATGTGCTTCAGAGAGCGCATTATACGTTTCACTTTCAGTCATTCCTAATTTCACACGAAATTTATTGTTAATTTTGTGCTCTAAATAGATAACTAATTTTTCAATGAGAGATGAACATACCTCTTCTTTTTGCCACAGCTTTGACGCAACTTGCTGTACAGTGTTGCAGACGTAGCCTGCTCAAATCTAAACATTCACAGACATGATTTGCGCACTTCAAGTCTAATGTGGCGAAATAGGCCGCTACCGTTCCGGCCACTTTGTAGTCACACCTAGTATATAACTAAAGGCAAAGTAACAGTCGTATTAAGAAATTAATGTCTGGATACAATATCAGAACCAACAAATGCACATAAGTATATGGAAGTGTACTGTACAGACCGTATACCTTGTACGTGTTCCGGCCACTCATGTGGTCATCTTCAGGGAGGTGCATTACAAAGAATACATACATTGAAATATTACAAAAGTTTTTGGAACCAATGCACAGACATACAGTATTAAATTTTGAAAATAATACATGGTTTGATATATATATATATTAAAGATTAAAATACAGATATAAATGTTTGTGCTTGATTATGATGGATAACGAATAGTATGTGTGTAGTAAATCACCATTCTGAAAGGAAAACTATGTGTGTGTAGGAGGTAAAGGATAATACATTGATAGATAAGAATGAAACAAAGTAATACAAAGATAAAACGGCTGTCAGTAAAATACGTAGCACGCAAGGGTGTATTAATGTTATCTGTATGGCAGACCTCTGTGTATTGAAATCCTGCTACAAACGGGAACGAGTTGCGTGGGGGCCACGCGCATGCGTGGGTGAGTTGTTTCTTGTAGACATTATCAAAGAGGGGGTTGTTATCCCTCTGAGATTGTTCAGTGTTTATAGTGTTTGCGTCGTTGTGTGGATTTAAATTGATTTAAACCCACACGAAACATGCTACTATCAGTTTTTTTGTATCTTCTTATCTACAGAAATTCACAGGAACTTAATATTTATAGTAAACCGGCGTCTACAGACACCACAATTCATTTTACCTCTAACCACCCAATGGAACAAAAACTAGCAGAAATGTACGTTTATTTAAGTCACTATTTCCAACCTATACAGACAAACACAACAACATTCCAAGGAAATGTTTTTGTCTGTGTATATTGGAAAGAGTCGTATATGCGGCACAATGGGGTGGGTAATCCAAAAATTATTTAGCTCTGCAATCACATACAATAAACCGTATTATATACGTTATTTTGGCGACTAGTTTCAGCTTCAAAAATGGACCATCATCAGGCCGCTAACAAGAACTATAAAATGGAAAACTGTGCATTATAGGATATAGGTCTCCGCCTTCACATTGACAGGTACATTATAGCTTACAGATTCCTTATAAACAGAATGGATTTGTTGCCCCGTACATCTCGAAATAAACATAAAGAATGGAATGTCATTCGACAAATTGCCAGAATCAGTGGACTCCTTGTTCACTACTTTCGAAGCTTAATACACGAATAGCACTAAATTATCTCTACCACCTACACACATTGATGTACCTTCCACCCCTAAAAATGGGCCAGTCATATTTTACAACCCAGTGATACGGAAACTTACAAATATTCTCGAAGACACCAATATTCAAATTGCATTTCATGCTACTAACACGACTCATGACTTCACTGAAAATCCGTACGTACTACCAAACCCATATACACGCAGTTGTGTATACCAATTACAATGTCATACCTGTGACCTCTCCTATATAGGCCAAATATGAGGTAGTTTAGAACAAAGGTATAAAGCACATGTCCGATATATCACATCCAATAACCCCAAATCTGCCTACGAGCTCAACATCCTCCAAAATAAACATGAATATGGACCCCTGAGTACTACTATGTCCTTACTACAGCCAGCCAGCAAAGGTCGACGAATGACTTCGTCCGAAAACTTATACATTCAGCTTTTCTAACGACGCAACACTATGATCACTGAACAATTTCCGTATGATAACTCCCTCTTTGATCTTGTCTACGATAGGCCCTATACAACTCACCCTCGCATGTGCGAGACCCCCCCCCCCCCCCCCTCCACGCATCTCGTTCCCGTTTGTGGCTAGGGTTCAGTACAGAGTGGTTGGCCATACAGAAAACATCAATACACCCCTGCGTGCTACGTATTTTACTAACAGCTGTTTTGTCTTTGTATTACTTTGTTTAATTTCTATCTATCAATGTATTATCCTTTAGCTGCTACACACACGTATTTTTACTTTCAGAATGGTGATTTGCTACGCACGTACTATTCGTTATCCATCAGAATCAAGCAAAAGTATTTTTATCCGTATTTCAGTCTTTAATATATATTTTAAACCATGTATTTTTAAAATTCAATATTGTATGTCAGTTAACTGGCTCCTAAAACTTCTGTAATATTTCAATGTATGTATTCTTTGTAATGCACCTCCCTGAAGATGGCCACATGAGTGGCCGAAATATGTAGGAGGCATACGGTGTGTATAAATATACTTTCATACACTAACGTGCCTCTGTTGGTTTTGATATCGTATCTAATTGCTCAATGCACGGTTATGGATAATTTAAAACAAAGCTTGTTTACGTAGCTAACTGGACCCCTAATAGTGTAGTCTGTATAGCGACCCGGCTACGGGCTGGACAGTTCAGGTTCGGATTCAGGCATGGACGAAAGATTTTTCTCTTCTTCAGCGTCTAGACGGGCTCTGGGGCGCACCCAGGCTCCTACTGAATGGGTTCCGTGGTTCTTTCCCCGGGATAAAGCGGCCGGGGCATGAAGTAGACCACTTTCCTTTTCCATGTAGTGCCGAGGTTAAGAATGAGTGAAGGTACACACCTCCCCATATATGCCTTTCTGGCGTGGACAGGGACAGTTTTACCATTATCATCTGGCTAGTTAAAAAGAAGAGAATCGGTCGAGTGGCATCCAGAAACTCAACTCAGTGCGCACTCATTGCTGTAACATCCGTGGCCACGCGCAGACTGACGAGTGGCTACAGGGTAGATCCGTATCTGTTGTCGTTATCAGTTAGGTACGCGATAGGAGACAGTGGATAGAAGATGCGGCATTGTGACAGTTTTATTGTCTTTCGGTATGATGGCGATATGTAATGAACGATTGTTTTTTGTGGCACAAAAGCCCCTAGTGGGCCAGGGCTTCCTCATTATTGGGGCTTCACGATCACACTTAGACATACTGCAGTCGGTAGGATTCCTCTAAACGAGTGATCAGCCCGGCGCAGCGACCTCTATCGGACAACACTCACAAGAAACAGACATCCATGCTCCCGGCGGGATTCGAACCCAGAAGCCCAGCAAGCGAGCGGCCGCAGACCCACATGTTAGGCCGCGCGGCTATTGGGATCGGCCAACGATTGGGGTTACACATGTGAAATTTGATGCGGAGGTGCTAATAGAGTAGCAGTGCCAGTGACCACAACAAAGTGTGCGGCGTATTTATAATTGTAGGAAAAACGTTCTCACCGCCTGTACTCGAGCTCCCCAGTTAAATTGAAACCTGAGTGGAACATGCAACACAAAGAGGCTTAACGTCGTGGTCACAATCTGCTATGTATTTTGGAGGTTCCGGTTCAAATCTCTTCCATAAATTGGAATTGCTGACGATGAACATTTAGATTAGGCTGCAACCACTTTGAAGTTTGAAGTTTTCACGGTGACGTTGTGGAGGGTTCTTTCTTCTCGGATATGACGTCGCTTGGGTCAGTAATACGTTTTGGACGCTTAGAATGGGCCTAGTGTTTTTACTTTCAATAGACAGGTGTCAGGGACTTACAGAATCTTGAAGGTGACGACACTTTATGCCTCCGAAACTTGGGGGGACCTATCACCCAGTGAAACGATGTCATATCGCAGAAGAAGAAATTCCCCACGATCACGTCTTTGCACATAACTTCGAGTTCATTATTAAGCAGTCATTGTAAAATTGAGCACTGTGTAACCTGTGCTGTTGACAGCACAATAATAGATGCATTTAAGGACAAAATTTTAAACATTTGAATCTTGTACAGTAGGGAAGTTCGTCGAAGCGTGAAAATCTTTCATCGGGGTATGCGGATTACATTTTTACTGACGTATCTAATGAATGGGTAATTGTTTGTTGTTTCTGTAAATTAGATTCAGTAACAGACATTGTATTAAAATGTACATAATTCATCAGTTAATAAGAATAAGAAGTTCAGCCCATTTTATGGTGACTTTCCTGTAAGTGACGTATTAAAATGCAGTTTCTTCCTCACAGAGAACAAACTCCGTGCAGTCCGTGATTTGAGGCTTCCGCCGCGATGCTGATGAGATCTGCGTTCTGCTGGGATATTACACAGCGTAATCCTTTAAAGAATTACCATTCTACGGTGCGTAATATCCCAGAAGAACGCAGATCTTAAACTCCCTGCACATTATAAAGACTGACCGGTTAATGTTGTTTAGAGTGGAAATCATACGAAACGCATAAATACACTGTGCGGCAGAACCCATTGCTGTTATGTTGTAACTTCTTTCGGCGAAATTGGTAGAATTTCCGACTCAGTACCTATACGAGGATTCGTGACGCTTGAAATATCCTTCGTATGCCCTTTGGGTCCTAGTCCTGCTAACGTCTTGCTGTAATGTTTCATTTCTGTCCCACTAATTCATCTTCCAGATCATGCATGCTTTCAAGGAAACTTGAAAAGACATCGATGCCATACGTTCCCATTTGCCCCTCTGAAGGAGAAAGAGATCACAGAGGGAAGCGTTGGTGTTATCGTACAGATACATGCTGCGTCAAGTTTTCGACCAAGTTTCTCCTTCTGGGAGTAAAGCTCTGCTCCGAAAACAAATAAATTTGTTCAGCTGTGTCTGTCATAAAAAATGGAAATCGTCGTCATTTAATAATCAACACCCAAAAGTTATATTGAAGTTCAGCTAACGAAAATAACGTCCATCCGTCTTGTTTCCATTTATGATTGTAACTATACTCAGACCACACAAAGACGTTTCGCAGATGGCGGGGGGGGGGGTGCTTGGCGCTTTCTGGTGTATCCCCCTCATGCTGATACGCAGAGTTAAATATGTTGGAAGTGGTGATTCGTTTTCAAGTTGCACACTTTCAAACATGAACAAAAGAGCCTTTTTTTTCTTATCACAATCTTAGTTTCAAAACACGTTATATTTTTCCTGAAAGACTTAACATATGCATACACATCGCATTAAGTTCAGCCTGATGTTGATATCGTTCATATACTTTGTTAGACCTCTAAGGAAAGCAGTGCGTCTATTTCTTTCATTTAAAAAAGATTTTTTTTTCGTTGGTTGGGGGGGGGGGGGGCAAAATCGTTATAGGACCTTGTCACTCTTAAGTCATCTCTTGACATCGGACATCCCCGTTGGTGTATCAGATTACAAATGTATAATTCCTCCGTTTCAACCCTGTTTGGGTCAGGGAGGAGCAGAAATGAATCCAGGATCAATTATCAGAATTATTATTATTATTATTATTATTATTATTATTATTATTATTTCTTACTGCAATTGGGTTTTCACCCGGTGGCAGCAGTCTAACACCAGTACAGACACCACAATACAATAACACATACATAAACGGAACAGCACAAATTACAGTACACGTATTGGCAGTTCACCCACACAATACAATGTGCCTACACTAATACAATATACCTACACAAGTACAATATACCTACACAAATACCACATACCCACACATTACAAAATACTTCCACAAATACGATATACCCATAAAATACAATATACCTACCCAAATACAATGTACCTACACAATTACAATCTACCCATACAAATACAATATACCCACACAATACAATATACCTACACAAATATTATCTACCCATACAAATACAATATACCTACACAAATACAATATACGTACACAAATGCAGTACAAATACGATATATCCCCACAACACAATATACGTACACAAATACAATATACTCACATAAACACAACATACGTACACAAATACAGTATACTCACATAAACACAATATAGTACACAAATACAAATATACGTACACAGATACAACATTAATTATATTTAATTAATTATATTAATTAAACTTAACCATTAATTTAATTATTTTATTCATTTAAATTATAATTATATTGATTAATTATATTAACAAATTAACTCATACATAACAAAGAACAAAAAACAACATACACTGCAACTCCCAATACAATAACAAAAATAATAATAATAACCGAAAAATCCATTTGCCAGAACTCATTTGTATTGACGAGCCCAATCCGGTCACTTGTGAGTCGAGCCTCGGTCGACAATAAAACGCCCAGGAACTGCAAACCGAATTTCATACCCTCTAAGCCGAGACTAGTTCTTGAATCCGTACTTTCTAGTACGCCGGGCGACCGTAGACTCTCCGTCGCCAAGAAGGGCTGACACGAAGAAGAGGAGAGGGGTCGAGATTAAGGGGAAGATGTGGAGATAAATGTGGAAGGTCGAAATATAAGGGTAGGAATACTTCAAGGACAAGGGGCCGAGATTAAAGGACGAGGATGCTGTGGAAGCCGATGTCGGTGGAGCCTGCGGCTGAAGTTATCAATCACACAATATGAAGCTAATTATAAACGTTTTCTGGCGACTAGTTTCGGGCCTAAGCTCGAGCCATTATCGTGTCACTACAAAAGAAGAGAAAAGCGGCAAATTGTATGTCTTTAGGATGGAGCTGCCCCCCTTCAAATCAAAAACACATTGTAAATATATATAAAACATGTAAAGTTTCACATGAAGCCGAAGAAAAAAATAGAAACTGCATTGTTGTATGATATATATTAAAAGTTTATGACTATAAATAGTGTATCAGTAAAATTAATAAAATTAGTAAGGTATTGTGTCACCTGTAAGGTTCTAAATGTATGTAAGCAGTACTTGATGCTTATGTAATACGCTGTCGGCGCCGTCCGGTGTGTTGGCGGAAGAATATATCACGTTCAGTTTACTTTTGTGAGTCTTTAATGCAGTAATATTCTACCCGTGAGCCTGTAGTGGGTTATAATGTTGTTGTTGAACATTCCAAAAGTTTCTTCATCATATTGTGTGTTTTAGACGCGATGTTGAGTGCGCGTAAATATTTATCGGACGATCATATGCTGTGTGTATGGGGCCGGTGTGTATGCGTACTGCTGCTACAGTTGTGTATTCCATAATCACTATATACTCCACGTGTAAACAAGTTGTCTGTAAAGCGTGATTCATCTATTGCAAACGAAAAGAAGTGGAACTTCGTTGCCTTTCATGTAGCTGTGCAATAATATTTCCACCGATATCTTGAATTTTACTAGTAAGTTTATTGTTAGAAAGACAGTTGCGAGATTTCAGGCTTCCGCCGCGATCTAATTGAAGTTTTCGATTTTCTCGTATGCTGTGCGGCGTGGGTTGGTAGTTGGTTACCGATATTCCGGGACAGCGTGTCGTTCCCATCTTCAAGGGTCAGGCAGTTCAAGAAAATTGCTGGGCCCCTGAAGAGGGGACAGACTGGTGTGCTTAATCCTTGGAGATTGGAAAGATACACATCGGTAATCAACTACCAACCTACGCCGCGAGAAATCCCAAAACACCGAAGATCAGATTAGCTTCTTGTTTTTATAAGGTGTAAGTCTTCCGAACACATTACATGAGCCACTTCAGCGATGCAGTATTTAATTATTTCACAGTGCGTCAATGGCTTTCCTGCCTTCGTATGTATCGCGCCACTCGCAAACTGTGTCGCGCTGCAGCCTCCACTTACTGTTTTTACCTTTGGAACCCGGTTTATACGACACGTCTGCAGCGTCAGACGTTCTACGGTACCAATTTATGCCTCGCAGTTAACCGCAACATTATACCCCTCGGTTATAACAACACTCGTTTATGACGACACAAACTTTCGTGACGTTATAAACGAGTTCGACTGTATTTTGTTGCGATGACAACGTTTCGTTTCTCATCAACAGGAAACTTCCCTGAATATTTTAGGTATTTGGACGTGCACTGTTCTTTTATCGTCGAATGTTACATTCTTGTAGTACTGCTATGATCTCATTACAAGAAAGACGCAGGACTTTGTCGCTAGATTCAATGACAAAATTATCCCTGCGCCACTGTTCTTTGAACATCCGTTTCTCAGAATCAACTTTCCTGTTTTTGAACCGTACCCGACACATTACACGTCGTAAATAGAATGTAATGGATACGGAGAAATATGTACCCCTCTCTACCAGTTATTTAACACTGATCTGTCATCTCATACAACCAGCCAACAAATGTAACCAAGATGCTGATATGGCTACACTGCTTCCTAACACATTCTGTAGGTTTTGTGTGTAACTCTGACAATCAAGTTATGCAGAATGTACGTTTAAAATTATGGTAACTTTACTAATTCAAACATTTTTATTGTAGTAATGTTTGGTATGGTGACATATGCCTTAGCACACAAAAAAAATTTTTTTCTGTGCTTTATAAGAAGCGACTGTGGAACGGTTGACGTAACTTTGACGTGGCATGACATGACGTTTTGAGAGCCCTGATATTGGTTCTTTGTTACCTACTATTCAGATGTCTTTGAGTGCGGGATGAAAGTATGTGGCGGGCCGATTGCTATCCGCCGGCAATAGCTCTCGTAAAGAGCAGTGTTTGCCAATTTAATTGCAACGGAACAGCTTCGCAGGGGAAATTTTTTTTGTGGAACCCCTAATAAAAATCTTGTATGTAGAGATAAAAAGGTAAAGCAATCCCATTACAGGCCTGGACATGCCCAGAGGGTTTCAGGAGGTCGAGGCTCCCAGATTTCTAGACAGTCGGCACATGAAGGTGGTAAGGTTGTCAGCCATACGCACCGGCCGCCTTTACCCCCCAGGAAATATTCCTGGTACTCATTTCTGTTAGAGGCTGAGTCGACCCCAGGGCCATAGTGCGATCGACAGGATTATGCCAATGAAAAAATCCACTGGTCACCATCGGGAATCGAACCCGCGACCTGCCGGTTTGTAGCGGTGCCTCAACCAACTGCGCCACCGCGGCCCCATGCAGAGATAAAAGCTATGCCGTAAATAAGTAAAGTTGTTAATAAGTGTTAAACAGGGATGTGATATCAACGTATTCTTTGATTTCAGGCTTTGCCACGTTGTTGATGAGATCCGTGTTCTTCTGGAATATCACGCGGCGCCGTGTGGTAATTTTTGCCGACGTTTCGGGACAAGAAGTCCGAGAAGAACTTATTGACCCTTGAATATGGGACCGATACATTGCCCCGAAATGTCGGTAAACCATTACCACACGGCGCCGCGTGATATCCAATAAGAGCGCAGATCTCAGCGTATTATTTTTATTTAATGACACTTATTTAGAAACAAAAGGGGCACGCGGTGGTGCAGTTAGTTGAGGCACTGCGCTACAAGCCGGAAGGTCGCGGGTTCGTTTCCGGATGGCGTCATTGGAATTTTTCATTGACGTAATCCTTCCGGCCGCACTGTGGCTGTGGGTTCGACTCAGCCTCTAACAGGAATACCAGGAATATTTCCTTGGGGCTAAAGGCGGCCAGTGCGTAGGGCTGACTACCTTATCACCTTCATGCGCCGATTGTCTACAAATCTGGGAACGTCAACCTCCTGGAACCCTAAGGGCCTGCTCAGGCCTGTAATGGGACTGCTTTGCCCTTTTAGGAAAAAAACATTTCATGTATAGGAAAAATAAAGTGTTCAATGCAGTTTATAACCGTAATGTTTAAGTTAACCTTAAATAAAGTAAAGAAAAAGATACAGCTGTCCCTGTGCACGCCATGATGCTACATGGGGGGGGGGGGGGAGGCCAGAGGTACAGCTGCACTCATTCCTAACCAGGGCAGTAGGTGGTGGTGTGGTCAACTTCACCCCTCGGCCACTATACCCCGCTGAAAGAACCCCAGGTAGTCTGCCGGGAATGGAGCTCCGGATCGTCCATCCCATAGCTTGATCCTTATACCGACTGCGCCATTCCGTCGTCTTTAAGTCACTCAAATTAAAAAAAAGTCATAATTTAAATCCACACATACATGAACCAGGATATGTGGTCGGGCTGGTAGACCGAGGATTCGCGGTTCGATATCGGGTAGGACAAGAGAACCCCCCCCCCCCCTTCCCCCAGTAGAACGTCGACACCGGCTCGGACGCCACCCGCCTATTGCGTGGGTGCGAGGGGTATTTTCCAGGGTTTGATGCGACCCGAAAGTGAAGCTGACCACCTACCTGTATCCATTGCCGAGGTTAAGAATGCGTGGATCTATACCTCAGTCCCCCCCCCCCCGTATGCCTTCATAGCATACAGAGGCACAGATTTTACCTTTACCTTGAAGTTTACGTGTACGTATTCATAGGCTATAATTAAAACAAGATTTTGAATGAGAATTCGAAACTTACCGACAAACAATACCAACTTGCCTGCACGTGGCTGTAACAGCCGTGGCTGCCGTACATATTTGCAAGGGTTTGGACTAAATGCCGTGATGTCTAAGTTGCTATCAGGTCCGGGCATGAACCGGGAAAAAGAAGCAGGAAAGAAGGAAGTTGAGGTTTCTATATACGATCTGTAGCCTGTCGTCGACGCTGGAGCATTATTTCCAAATAAAACTGCGTCGTTTCTGTGTTCCAGGAATACTGGTAGTGCGTGTGTGTGACAAAATTCGAGGAACTCGTTATTCACAGCAGCTTTCTTTTTATCAGTTGATACACTGATACTTCTTTTTCAGTTTTAAGCTGATATTCTGTGTAAATCTCAGTAAAAGAGAGCTGGGATTCATTCATAACGCTGTAATCCCTTGGTGGGCGTTGTTGTTGTGAGCGCCCTGGTTGAATGTTTAAGAAGTTGCTAATTTATTTCCTTCTTAGATTAAACGACACTCTTACTGAAGAATCCTCTCTTGCGGTGTGCGTAACCATGTAGTCTGGTTGAAATTTACAGACGTTTCGTAGAAATATTTTGCTTCAGTCTTCAGACATCCCTCTGAAAGATGACTGGCGATAATTTTTCTGCCAGAATACGCTATGTCTCATACAGAAGACAGCGTTTGTTACAGTCACTGCCATGAAAACTTACTGGGAAGGAACTTTTCTAGTAAAACATTTTGTGAAGACTGGGCAAGTGCTTCCAGCTGAAGTGCGCGGCGCTCACGTAGAGATTCCCCGTGTTTCTTATACCTCAGATTTATGTTCAATTTGTCGACGAATCCCTGAATGTGTGTCTGCTGTAACGTTACTGTGAACAGACGCGCATATTCGCAGCGCAGGCAGGATCTCTTGCTAAGCTCGCATTTGCTTTTCTTGTTCACACAGAAGAAGAAAGCAGACATGTAATTCTGTGTGGCTTGTATGTATGCCGCGGGTTTCTCGTTAGCTGCGTTCGCAAGATTGGCTTCTTGACTTGAAGTCTTCGTATCTTCACTCGTTTCAGTGCTTTTAATTTTATTTTTTTAAGCAATACGTAATTCAGCGAAATGCAATATTATTCATTTTAGCCGTTTGTGGGTAGTTTTTTTCTTTCACTCAAAAAATGTAATTAGAAGTTTCACATTTTCACTGCGGTTGTTGGTCAGATGGCAGCACAGTTTCGGGGTTCTGCATGGTACAGTAGTACCACTACACCGTGCAGAAACCCAAACTTGACAATCATCTAAAGAAATCTAATTATTTTTTGTCTTCGCTGCGGAAAGAAAGGACTTTAAAATCGTATGAAATCGCGTTAATGCGAAATTCATGTAAGACTAAGTCGCGTTTTAGGTCGAATTTGTTTTAGTTGTGGGGTGAGGACGGTTGAGAGGTATTCGCTTGGTACTGTTTCCACCACTGTGCATATTGTACCAGCCTGTGAGGACAGTTGAACGAGTATGCAGCTTTGGCGGAATGACAGTTGATAGACACTCGGACACATGACTCATAGACACTTTTTACGAACACAAATCCCAATGGACTACGCTTCTTATTCGGAGGGTCGCAGGTTAGCATTTTTCTCTGGGAATCCACACGTTTCACAAACCCCTCCTGGGATAGTATCTTAGACTGGGCTACAATGCCACATTCTGGGTTTTTACCTTAGCAGCATTCCTCATACTCCGGAGTTCCCAGTTTGAATCTCGGTTCTGAGACGTGCCGTCCAGCCTGATAATTTTCGTGGCAGTTGTTTCCTCCAATTCTATACTCTGACAGTATCTGAAGATAATAGAAGATCGCTTCCTTCAGAATTCTGTATTCACAGACATCCCAAGCAGTTGACTAACAGCGCTAAATAAACAAGGAAATCCTTTTATCGTCATAACGTATCCATTTCACCCCTTAATTGCGTTACAGTACGGAGTGTTCCAGCAGGAACTGCAAACAGGTAGATATGCTGTGAAATGACAGCCTTGATGTTTACGAATTGCCAATATTTTGTCGCCATTTGCTCTCGAACTTTGAACACTGTTAAATTTAACCTGAGGCACGTGGCATTTGAGGTAAAATGATCGAATTGTACCTGCAGCCTCTTTAGACAGGCAGGTGACATTCCAGGAGTAATGTGGAGAATTACAGGTTATTATATTACGCTGTATGAACTGCTGTTATGGGTCGTAACGTTGGTTATACGAGTATTATGCTGGACTCTCCATTTTCTGGTGTATGTGTGAGGTTTCGAGGGATGGCCCTACTTCTGTCGTCAGACTACTGACTGTCATGATCGCGCTAGCTTTTGTATATCAAGATTTGAACTCTTTTAACTACATCACCGAGCCACTAAACGTAAAACATAAACCAAAAAGCTGTCAATATAGTGACAACCAGTCATCTGAAGAGCTGTCGAAACGTCGTCTGCGGTAAATGTGTTTCAGACAATGGGCAATATCCAACACATTATTGATGTATTGAATTCATCCACTGTCAGGAACCTTTGGGGAATGACGAGTGGAAGATAATATTCCGTGAAGTTGAGAGAATTTTGGGGGGGGGGGGGGGGGTGGTAGTAAAGGGGGACGATGTTGTGTAATTTCGAAGAAGGCAACAGACAAATACACACAAATGAAAAGCGCCATGAACCAGTTACTGCGATGAAAAGTGTCTGAGGACGTGGAGAACGCCGTTTCGGAAATGAGTCAGTGTTCATCGTTATGTTTCAGACATTTAGTTTTGGGATAGAGTATAGGCCTGTGTGGTACTCTGCCTATGTGCAGCTCGGTCTGTCACGCTAATCCTTTAAGAAAGCTGTTTTATGTGTATACCGCTTGCTTTAAAATTCAAGAACTTTTCGCTTTTTACCACAGAGTATAAGTTTCCTGTGATTCTCAGACTAAGAAATGATTACCTTACCGAAACAGTTGGCCTTTGTAATGGAGACGCATTATGGTTTCTGTGGGGTAGGAACTGAATTATTAAATATTGGTTATTTCGATGTGTTAAGGCGCGACATAGACCGGGTATGTATTAGAACAGGTTGTTGACGGGAATGTTCGGGGTTAAGAGGGACGGCGTCACAGGGGGCTGGAGAAACCTGTAAAATGGGGCGCTTTGTTATATGTATCAATGAAGTGCTGTATATAATATTAATTCAAGGAGAATAAAATGGATGTTGCATGTAGCATGCGTGGGAGGGACGAAGCATACATATACATTTTGGTTAGAAGCGGAGAGATCACTTGGGATAGGTAGGCAAAGATGGAATGATATTGAAATGGATCTTTTCAATAAATAAGGTGGGAGTGTGGACTGGATTTATTTGGCTCAGAGAAGGGGCCAGCGGCGGGCTGTTGTGAACACGGTAATGATACTTCCGCTTCATAAAAGTCATGTATGTCCTTTGCTAGCTGAGCAAGTATTGACTTTGCCAGTAGGGCTCTGCTGGGCGTTGTTAGTTTGTTATTTGGAATAGATTTACACTAACTGTGGAAATTTGTCCAGCTAACTGTTGTGTTTGTTTCCACATCGTGCAGGGGAACTGTGTACTGAACACGGAGGAGGATCATCCACTTGCTTATGCAAGTTGCTGTTGGATTGACGTTGGACAGGTCATCCACATGACATTTGATGCACCAGATAGTTATGCGTGGTCACAGAAAGCGAGTGAATGGAGCGTACATAAACAGTTTGACATTTCGGAAGGTATCCTGATTATTTCGTGGCTTACAGACTGACACGTAGTGAAACAGCGTCAGTTTTGATTCTGCCTTATTTGATGCCCGAAGGTTTATTACAGTCTTGACAACAGATTTGCCACTGGATCCTGATAATGAGCGACGTGAGTTTAGTCCACTCCTACCATCCCATTTGTGTAAGAACCATTTCGGTGTTATTCTCGCGTCATTGCCAACGTCTTCAGTGCGGTTTCTTCCATTCAGGTGTACCAACCAAAATGTTATACACATATCAATGCCGCCCATGCATGCTGCCAGTTTTACCCGTATGGTTCTGCATGAATTGACCATCGTATTAATACTCATACTTTGTGAATAGTGCAAATTAGGGGTTGATTAGTGGGTGGATTGGTGGGCGAATCTGATGCACTATGCACTAGGAAATAACATCTTAAGACATACGTTAAGATGTGCTTATTAACCTTTTAAAGCCTAGCGGTAACTTTACATACCACCGTGTTTAACATTAAAAAATTCTACATTGTTCTCACTTTGCGTTTATGTGCTTTGTGTGGATCTCAGAACAAACAGCAACTTTTGCCTTATAAAACATTAAGAGATTGGTTTTTATAACCGAGGTGGAGAGTGTTTACAGCGCGATACGCACTGAATCCTTATATAAAACAGATACGCTTCGTCTTTAATGGGTTAATCAACGTGATGTCATTACTTTATGCAGCCTGTAGTGTGGCGAAGTCTGGAAGGGGTTGTTCAAAGATATTTTTGGAACCGCATTATTATTTCAATCTGAACTGCTGCGATTTCTGCAGCCTTTTTACCATTGTTACTCTGAAATTTTCGTGTACCGCATGTAAGTGAAAATCATGGAGAGAATATTCAAATGTCCGTGGTAAATACGTATAGTTGTTACTGTGTTTAATTAAGCACCATACCGTGAAGACGTGTGGGGGAGTGGAGACATACCTTACACATTCCTAAACTCGGAACTTTCTGTATGTAATTTAGTAGTCAGCTTTACGCCCTGGTCAGTGTACCCCCTTTGGTATCCATTCGATGTGACAGTGGGTGGCACACAGAGCGGCAGTGGACACTGCTGAAGAGGAGGAAATCTTACGACCGTTCCCAGAATCGAACCCCGGCGCCTCGGCCATGCAGCGCGTATTATAATCTCTGTATTTACTGAGCTTGCCCAGCTCCGTCAAACTGCACAGTAATGATCAGATTTTAATAATTATTTGCTACCGGTTCTTCATCTCCGTTGATTTATTTCGATGTGCACAAAGAAAAAGAAAAGGAAATGTACGTAGCTGTCTTTTCTCAAATCCGTAGGTAACGTACCAGATTTAGCACGACCTTTTCTGCTTCTTTCCTTCTCCCCTCCCTCCCCACCTTCCTGAAAATCCTTTTGCATTATATTTTCTGCCTCGGTTCTCACCACAAGCTGTAGGTGGGAGTTACGGGCGAATTCTGAAAATAATCTAGGCTGTACCCCCCATCCGCGTCGCCGAAGGGTTGGGTGGGGCAGGCTGCTGTAGGGGAACTGCGAAGGACAAGGATAAAGACAAAGCAGGCCTACAACCTACTACTGGAAGCCGAGTCGCATGGGATGTGTGACGTGTCTGTCGCTTCCTTCAAGACGTGTTTCTATGGCTACACATGCTTGTTACCATAGAAACGTCCTTTACGTCTGGCAGCCAGACCAGAATGTGTACCCCAGAGTCCCATAAAAACACCGTAATTTATTTCTGTTGTTAGGTTTACATTCTTGTGCCTAATATAATCCGCATTTTGGTCGGTATATAACACTGCACATTCCTTCTCGGCTTGCAGATACGTTGCTGTGGGGATGCAGTCAAATAATATACAGTCGTTATAGTTACTTCTTGCTGTTAACTTTACGAATCCTGAAGTTTATTTAAATAATGTTTTAAAAATCGGTTTTGTGTAACGCGCTTTCGACGATACGCGGTTGAAACTAATTAAGTATGTGGGGAAAAATGTTTGCTGAAAGCTAAAAAATTTAAATACACGCGGATAAACGCGGTCGGTTACTCACTCAGCCACCACAGAAGCTGGCAACATGAGCTGTACAGGCACTTTGTAGGCATTTAATGTACGAAAATGTATTGTGGGAGGGTTGGATTCCATAAGCGTTCGCGTTCACGTAACCCTCTTTCCCCCATAAGAATTTTGTGCAACGCGGTGTTGCCCAACACGCCAATCATTCCGTGTATCCCCTGCGTTGGACGAGGGATCACTGTACGCGCACGTGCTAGCATACGTATGGGTGTGTATATATAAACTTACTCTGTATATATATGAATTAATGAGTATAAGTGTTCTGTTCCCGGGCCAAATGGCTGAGTGAGTGAACTTCACATTAAGCAGCCTCCTGATGATGGCGATTTACGTCACCGAGACATATGTCAGGGAATACTAATTAATGATATTAAAAAGGTGCAATAGTTGTGCATGAGTATTCATATATATATATAGTCTGTAGATGCAGTGCTGCGAGGTGTGGTGTTGACCTTTACAGAGACGTATTGAGAAGGCATGCGTATGGCATTCAGTGGAACAAATCGACTGCTTAATGGTAAAACGAAGGACTTCGTATTACCATGCCACAGCCGAATATTGACGTCGGCTTGGTGACGTAGCATAAGAGTTTTCAAAAAAAAAATAATTTCACGTCTTCTTGAACGAAGTGAAACGATGTTAAGTCTTGCTATGTGTGTTCCGGCGTGCGAAGATTGCTCCCTGCCATTCGGTTGCTTCATGTGTGTGGAACTTGATCTGTCACATTAACCCTTTAAAGACGAAGCATATCTGTTTGATATAAGTACTCAGTGCGTACCGCGCTGTAAACACTCTGCACTTCGGTTATAAAAACCCGTCTCTTGATGTTTTATAAGGCAAAAGTTGCTGTTTGTTCTGAGATCCGTACAAAACACATAAACGCAATGTGGGCACCACGTAGAATTTTTTAATGTTAAACCTGGGGGTACGTACAGTTACCGCTAGGCTTTAAAAGGTTAATGAAAGAACAGAGCTGAGGATGTTCCAGAACAGGGTGCTGAGGAAGGAAGTAACAGAGTGATGGAGCAAATTTGCTAATGAGGAGCTTCACGATTCGTGTTTCTCCCCAGATATTATTAGTATGATTAAATTAAGGAGGATTAGAATAGCGGGGCTTGTAGCACGCATGTAAGGCAACGGAAATGCATAGAGGTTTTCGGTGTAAAACCCCTGAACTAAAGAGGCCGCTTGGAGGACCTAGGCTTAGATGGGCGGGAGTAATATTAAAATAAATGTTCAAGAAATAGAACGGGGCAACGTGCGCTGAATTCGGCTGGCTTGGCAACAGGACAAGTGGTAAAGTTCGGGGAATTTGTAGACTAACTTAGGATCTATTAGCTTTTCAAGAAGGACATTTATTCGTAGAGTTAGTTCGTGCTTTGAAAGTAGGAGGCACATATTCTTCAAAGGGCTAAACATGAAACATTCCAGGTAGAACAAATTACAATCAATTCAAATATCGGAAAACTGCGAGCTGAAGGTCATTACAGATGTTTTTATGTTCACAAAGATCTTGATGAAAACCGAGGATTCAGTATGCTCAATACAAAAGACTTTATACATCCCCGCAACAAGCTGAAACGTATCAGAGTGTTCATATGCATTCATTCATTCATTTATTCATTCATTCTTTCATTCATTCATTCATTCATTCATTCATTCATTCATTCATTCATTCATTCATTCATTCATTCGGAAGTTCGTTGTGTGTAGGAAGCATGTGGGTGCCGAAAGGCGCACTAATACAAGGAAATCATGATACCTGTGATATTGATCGCGTTAATGTGACGTGAAAGAACTGTAACATTCAAGTGCGAGATCTGTTTTTCGGATGTTACCCACCACGCAGACGCACACACGACGGAGAGAGAGAAGAGAAACGCATTCGAAATTACGGTCGGAAAACCTGAAGGAAGTTAACTGTTTGGCAAGATCTAGAGTAGGAGGATTTGAGGCGGGTGATTGGGCTGCTCTGAACGTGGCAACGAATGCTCGAGTTCCAAAGAAACCAGGGGATGTCGTAAGCTGAGCACCGGAAGGGCTCTATTGCACGGAGTTACATTGTCGATTTATTGATGATGATGTGGCAAGTCCCGTCACCGAACGTTGTGCCAGGCACACTGTTCAGTGTTTGGTCAAGGAACCTTCGTGACTTTTCTCCGTCTGCTTAAGTTAATGCTTGACGCTGCCTAAAGATTTTCACTGAATTGTGAGCTATTAGTCTGAACACCGAGTATTTAGGTAAAGCAGTCCCATTACAGGCCTGGAGGTCGAGGCTCCCAGATTTCTAGACAATCGGCACTTGAAGGTGGCCGCGTATTCCTGGTACTCATTTCTGTTAGAGGCTGAGTCGACCCCAGGGCCATAGTGCGACCGACAGGATTATGCCAATGAAAAAATCCACTGACACCATCGGGAATCGAACCCGCGACCTGCCGGTTTGTAGCGCAGTGCCTCAACCAACTGCTCCACCGCGGCCCAGAGTATTTAGGCTGTGATTGTCTGGGATGTGATACCTTGTAGTATGAAGGATGGAGACCATTCGGGAGGCGTAGACATAGGTAAAATATAAAGGTAAAGTAATCCCATTACAGGCCTGAACAGACCCTGAGGGTTTCAGGAGGTTGGGGCTCCCAGATTTCAAGACACTCGGTACATGAAGGTGGTAAGTTTGTCAGCCCTACGCTCCGGCAACCTTTACCCCGAAGAAATGTTCCAGGTACTCATTTCTGTTAGACGCCGATTCGACCCCAGGGCCAGTGCCGCCGGAAGTATTATGTCAATGAGAAATTCCAGTGACATCAGCGGGAATCGAACCGACGACCTGCTTGTAGCGCATTGCCTCAACCAACTGCGCCACTGCGTGCGCCCGTAGACATAGGTTGGAGGATAATAGTAAGATAGCTCTTAAAGAAACAGTGTTGTTGTAAGGTGTGGGCTACGTTCGTTTGTGTGATGATATGGACCAGTGTTTCGGGCTGTTGGGAGCACTGTGCTGAACCGCTTCATTCCATATAAGGCGGGGAGTTTATTGAGTAAGCAGAGATTGTCACGTCGGTATTGCTGAGGATTCAGAAACGTCGGTAACTGCTTACCAATTGACACAGCGCAACACCCGAGAAGACTTGAATGTTAAAGTGGGCTTGTTTCGAGTTGAATCGCTCCCCTTAACATTCAGAGATTCCTCATTTTATCCACGAACTGTATTATATTCATGTCTTCCGAACGGTCTCAAACAGCGATTATTTGCTTAGGTAGGTTTAACCGACTGGTCTTCGTAATGAGGGCGTGGTGTGTTTACTGAGAGGCAGGAACAGAAATTTTGAGGAACTGTTTAGATTGACTTCAGGCTCGAACCAAATTCCGCGTTGCACGGCGTGCTTCTCACGCATCCTTCCCAGTATTGATTTAAGAATTTTCGGCCAAACGAAGCCGTCCCAACGTTAGGGTAGCCCTCCAGGAGAAGAATTCAAAATTCAGTGCACATATTCAGGTTCCCCTCCTCCTCTGCTGCATACCCAAACAGTCCACTTCCCATCACTTAGCCATCTTCGTTCCCCAACACTCTACCTTGCCTCCGGTCTACCTTTACCAGAAGGACGAGCGGGCCTTGTCTGGGAACATTCAGAGCAATAAATTTTATTTTCCCCACAATACATGTAGCGTCTGTCACTACACCCTTCTTTTGCTTCTTCTTACTGTTCTTATCTTTGTCCTATTTCTCCTCCTAGTCCTCCTTCCCCTCCTCCTCCTGGCTTCAGTGTGTTAATATGTCCGCTCGGATGAGTTGAGAATGAATGTCTGTTGGAGTGGAGGTGACGCTATCGATCCTATTAAAAGCTGGCGAAAAAAATAATTTATTTTCGAAATTCAGTCTCAAGCCCCTCCAGGTATGTGGTCGTAACATACCGGACTATGCACGTATCTTACTCACGTATGTTGAAATCATATTTCGTATTGCGACTGTTAATCATGTTCATGTGAGGTATGCGGAACAGTTGAATGTGGCTGTTTTCAGGGTTATTTCACCGTACCTGTTTCTATAATTTTAAGACGTAGCTTTCATCACGGGGTTTATGGAATTACCGCTGTTTTAGCGCGATGATTAATTTAGCCAGGTGTCAGGTGATCTACAGCCGTAACGCTCAGGCCGCGTTTGGTTCCGTTCACAGTTCCAACGATCCTAACTGAAGATGTTCGTGGTTCCCTCGGTCTCCCCAAATGAGGGCTGGTCTAGCATTCGGTTAACCTTTTAAAGCCTAGCGGTAACTTTACGTACCACCAGGTTTAACATTAAAAAATTCTACGTGGTGCCCACATTGCGTTTATGTGTTTTGTACGGATCTCAGAACAAACAGCAACTTTTGCCTTATAAAACATTAAGAGACCGGTTTTTATAATCGAAGTGGAGAGTGTTTACAGCGAGGTACGCACTGAGTCCTTATATAAAACAGACACGCTTCATCTTTAAAGGGTTAAATACGCCATGACTTCCTGCATCCAAACTCTTGAGCATTCACCGTGCCTGATCATAATTTCCATCCTTTGCGTGATTTCAGGCTTCCGCCGCGATGTAGATGAGGTCTGCGATCTTCTGGGATATTACCTATCGGTCGCCCCGAAACGTCGGTACAGAATTCCCACTCAACGCTGCGTAATATTCTAGAAGAGCACAGATCTCATATTTCCGTTCTGTTTCGCCGTATGCCATCTTGTAGCTGAAACTTGTGTGTCAAGTAGTATAATAATTTTATTTACAGAATTAATTCCGTGGAATAGTCTCTTTCAGACGCAGAAATTTGCCCGGCCAGTGGATTCCTGTCTTTTATAAAACCAAAAAGTTCATTACCGTGTCTGCAAAAGCCCGTCACTAATACCTGTCCACACCTCCCTCTGTCTTTAAGATGCACTTTAATAATGTCATTCCATCCATTCTCAAGTCTCGAAAGTGATCTCTTCCCATCTGAGAAGCGTGACTATAAGATCATTATAAACAGTGAAGATTCAAACCTCGGAGTGCAGTATAGGAAACAATTCGTAATAAACTTCTCTTTATCCCAATTACACTTTTTACCTAAACCGACAGACATGTGTGTCCATTAAGGTGTTAAGTTAGGCCGCGTTAATTTACGTTACGTAACAGACGTACAGTATATATTCATTCATTCATTCATTCATTCATTCATTCATTCATTCATTCATTCATTCATATAGTCTCTTGCGACAGGTCGATAGCCTCTTCCAAAGCGAGTTCTCCAGAGAGTGCGATCCAATACTTCTGCTTTCAGATTCCACCTCTTTGCGTTAAGAACATCGCCTTTCTGCATAAGTCTCCTTATCGTGTTTTCTTCATGTCTATAGATATTTTTTCTCACTAACGTGTTTTGTAAGGCAGCTACGCCTTTTAATATTTCTGGGCTCTAAATCAGACAAGTGTATACAGTTACGTGAACAGAAAGTTTTGTATTATATTCAGTGTCCAGAGATTCTGCGAGAATTTCCTTTGGCCGTGGGAATTAGGCCAGTACATAAAGAGATGACATATGAGTAATTTTGACATGGCGTGTGGACGTGTTTGAGAAATGATTAGAGCTGTTGTGGATTCGCAGAGTTTCCTACGACGTACAGGAAACATTCTATGGGCCACTTACCGAGTTTGCGACATTGGCATCGTCCAATTAATATACTACGTGTTGTCACCAATGCCAGATTCGTCGCAGGAAAGCTGTAACGTAAATTGCTGTAAAGGAAGTTAGTATTTGAAGTCGGAAACCACCCAACACAAGCTCGGGAAGGGATACTCACCAGTGCGCCAGGGGCCGGTTAGCTGGTACCCGGTCTTCCTCGGTGCCATAGTTTCCAGCGAACCGAATAGGGTGGACCAGATGCCCGTTATATAAATGCTGTAAATGTTCCCCTGCGCTAAAGTATTATGGAATGGGGGGGGGGGGGGGAGTGGGGGAATAGCAGGGCGTAGTAACTTCTGCATCGTATAGATGGGGGTTGTTCAGCTTTATGGCCCAGTTGCTCCGGTAAACAGCCGTCGGTACCCGCTGAACAGGAGGCTGGGTGGGCCGCAGTGTCAGTCTGGGCGCTGCACCGGTTACTGAAGTGCCTTTAAACCTGGCCATAAATATTACTTTCTGTTTTTTAATTCAGCGCCAAGAATCTTCTAGATGTCAAGTGGTGATTAGCCAGCATAGAAACTCCATCTTCGTTCTTATTTGTGTGATTGTTCCGTGTGTTTTGCGTGGCGAGCGAGAGAGAGGTGTGGCGTGGAGGTGTCAGAAGTGTTTTATTTAAGGATGCTGTCAATTACGAACATGATATAGCGCCGGCAGTAGATGAATCAAATATGAGTAAGGTGGCCGGAAAAGTGATATTGAGGGAAAACAGAGCTGCTCAGAGAAATTCTATGTCGTGGTCACTTCGTTCGCCATATATCCCACATGAACTGGCCTAGGATCGAACCTGGGCCTCCGATGCTTTGAAATGGGCTGCTGTCTGAAATTTGCCAGAGAGAATTTCGTAAAATGTGTTTTTTTTGTATTCTTGTTTTACACGATTACACTAAAACGCAACTATCTTAGCATGGCCCAAACATTCCAAGGCGACGGTTGCTTATTATTTATTTATTTATTTATCCGTTGCGCGTGGTCTGCCATTCTCCTCCAAGTACCACGGTTAAGAATGGAGGTATACTTCCCACCCTGAATAATACTTTCACGGGATCGTCCGTAGATAAGCACATAAACACCTTTACCAACGACTGTGGTTATTAAGAATTCGTGTTTCTCATCTACGCATTTGTAAGCAACGCATCTTTTCATAGAAATTCTAGAACACCTGCTAATAAGCTTGGGGACATTTCAACAACTTGTGTGTTGTTGCATCTCTTCTTGACACTGTGGTTTGAAGGAAACGCTGACACTGGTGTTAAAATAGCCATTACCCGCGTGAACTAGATAGCTTACATGTTAAACGAATGGTGAGCAAATAGTTTTAATTTTAGTGACTGCAATGTTCAAGAGGCAGGCCGACATTAACGGGGGATTTCAAAGTAGAAGTCCATTACACGTGAAACCTGGAGGCCATCTAAACAACATGCAGAAGTTCAGTTCTGTCCCACAAGCAACGTCGTCTGCATTGCAACGATGAGTCATATTTCTGTTTAGTGACATACTTACTCTTGTGAGAATTATCCTATATGAAAACATATATAAGTGCTCTGTGTGTCAAACTGCAGAAGTTTTGAATGTTAAGAGCGGGTGGAATATGCTGTAGTGACCACTGTGCATGATGGGGTTAACGGTAAAACCGGAAATCAGCGTACATGACAGAGGTTTTAACTGCGAGTTATGCCAACAGATGCGCAGATGGAAATGTTGACGGAGAATGAGAATATTCATCACACCGTGAATATAAAATCATGAGTCATTGAGTAAATTGCGCTGTTTCGTAGAACCATATGGCAGTCTCTTGTACAGCAGTACGACGCCTGTTTGTATCGTTTATAAACACAATTCTTTCGTTCGCTTGCCGTGAAAAGATTTAGGTGTAACGAATTGTAATTAGTTATCTGAAATTCGAAAAAAAAAAACTGGGATTACAAGAATTGTTTTGCCCATAAAACGTGACATCGCCACGTTTACAAATTTGTAATGGCTTATGTTCTGAAGATTTTCAAACCTTAGTCGTGATTCGAACGGAATAGAAGAATTCCAAAATGATTTTCTGTATCTCAGCGTTGACCTGGTTACTACGTTGGCCCGCCTTCTACCCTATAATAGAATAGAATAGAATAAGTATGCGTCGAGCCCCTTTGGTTCCGAAGCACGTAGCCTTTTACAGGTCCTTTGTGCCGCTGAAGTAGAAGTTATGGGAGCCCTGTCCTTTTAATAAAGTTCCAGATCACCCCTAGACTTAGACTTCTGTCGTCCTCAGGGTCCAGAAAGAATGAACCCAGATAATTGAGTGTCGCCAAATCTTCACACTCAAACCAAACATGAGCTGAGGTCCCCCCCCCCCCCTGCTCCATACCTCCTACACAAGGGACTGTCAGCCCCATTATTTGCCTTCTGCCCTAAATGTGTTGATAGTTGATCGTCGTAACCTGTTGTAGAAAAGTTTCCCTCGCCTGACAAGTAATTAGTGTAGAGGTGTGCAAGCCTTATGCGCGTAAGTTTTGTTTCGTTTCATTTCGTAGTCGTCACCTCTTCTACCTACTCGCAGTAGGTGTCGAGGTCGTTTATTTTCTCTTGATCACACTCAAGACACACCACAGTCGGTAGGACTGCTGTGGACGAGGGATCGGCCCGTCGCAGAGACCTCTGCCTGACAACACAAACACTCACATGAGACAAAACATCCATGCCCCCCGTGGGATTCGAACCCACGATCCCAGCAAGCGCTCGGCCACAGACCTACGCCTTAGGGTAAGCGCACACTGGAGCGGAGCGGACGGACGCAGCGCACGGAGATAAAATATTCTTCCCGTTATTAGCAATGTGACATAGCACACTGATCCGTACCGGTCAGCGGCAATTGCGTCTGGGAGGGGAATATTTATCACCCCGGCCGGCGCGTCCGTGTAACTCGGCTTTCAAGATATCATTATCTTACTTCAGTGCACACTGCATCGTGTTTCGGCGTACGTGCTGGCAGAGTGCATATGACTGCATGCCGCTGATCAGCAAGCAACGCGAGCAGTTCTGAAGAACTGCATATGCCAGAAGAAGTGCGCATGCCACTGATTAGCAAGCGACATGAGCAGTTCTGCAGTTCTGAAGAACCGCTTATGATTGGCAAGTAACATGAGCAGTTCTCAGTAAGAACTGCTCGTTTTGCTTGCTTATCAGCGGCCAGCAGTCAACTGAATCCCCGCAGCCCTTCCGGGGAAATACCTTGCACTGTGCTTAATCGGTAAAAATATTCCAGGCTCGTCCGATGCGTCTGACGCGCTCCAGGGTGCGCATACCCTTGGACGGCGCGGCCACTGGGATCGGCGTCAGTTTTGTACGCTGTTCAATTTAATTATTATCACTTTTTAAATGTGGCCACTGCTTATATTGATGCGAACAGGAAGCTTTGGATGTAAGGAGAGGCGGGTTGATGCTGTTTAGATGGCGTTTACACTGACGTCACCAGTCTTGCCATTTAAACTTTTGCGAATATGATGCTGGTGAAAATATTTGGACCTGAGAAGGAACAGAAACAGGAGACTGGATGAGCTGCTGAAGAGTTGCTTCATAATTCGTACTGCTTGTCAAGTAGGCAGTTACTAGGATGGTGAAATCAGAGACGTTGGTAGGGCGAATTACGTAGATGTCACTGGAGAGGTTAGAAATGTAGA
Organism: Coptotermes formosanus; assembly: GCA_013340265.1. Lineage (NCBI taxonomy): Eukaryota > Metazoa > Arthropoda > Insecta > Blattodea > Rhinotermitidae > Coptotermes > Coptotermes formosanus. The sequence continues at coordinate 854,083 of BLKM01000655.1, forward strand.
CAGAGATACGGTAGAAGAATGCGGAAGAAGGCGGCAAGGTAGAAGTCTTCGGCTGAGAGTGGAGGATAATATTAAAGTCGATCTTCCAGAGTCTTGTCCCCAGTCTCCCATTAATAGAATGGGAGACTGGACAGGGCTCATCTGGTTCGGGATAGGAACGAATGGTGAGCTGTTTTGAGCACGGTAATTAGCCTTCGGTTCCCATAAAGTTTAATGAAATGCATGGCCGAATGAGGGACTACCGATTTCTTAAATTAAAAAAAAAAGTCGTTGAAGCCTGACTGTTTGGGGCGTTCGTTCGTTCGTTCGTTCGTTCGTTCGTTAGTAGACGTTCTGTATGTGAAAAGTGCTTGTGAAAAGGTTAACAAGTCTGGAAACATGTGGGCCTACGTAATTACGCTACTGGTTGGAGACCCAAGGACACATATTTCGATTTCTGATGGAGGCAAGAGATTTATCTGTTCTGTAAAGGGTCGAGACCGGCTCTGAGGCCCACCTAGACCCCTTTTCGGTGGTTACCGGAGGCTGTCTCTCCAGGGGAAAGCGGCCAGGCCGTGAAGCTGCCACTCATGTCCGTATACAGGGTGATTCATGACTTGTGGGCATTACTGCAGGAGGTAATTTCCTAGGTCTTTGTGATAAAAAATGTTCGTATAAACATGTGTTCGATTTTGGACGGTTACGGAGTTATGGGCATTTTTTAATACCCATATACGCCCTCGTGTGAACCGCGTCGTACGGAACCAGCTGGCGGGTGATGTACTCCCCGGTTGCATCGTTACATCCTGTGTACTGACCAAGCGCAATTCAATCGCGGCGGTGTCAATAATACACACAACTCTCATGTGTGCGCAGATGAGAATCTCCAGGCCACTGTGGAAAGCAACTTTAAACTACGTCTTAGTGTCAGTTAGTGGTGTGCAGTTCTGGACGATCAGCTGATTGGTCCTTTCATCTTGGAAGGTCGTCTTACAGGAGAGGCGTACCTTCGATTTCTGCAGGAGGAATTGCCCCGACTTTTGGAGGATGTGCCATTGAATGAACGTGGTCGTATGTACTTCCAACGTGACGGAGCTCCTCCTCATTTTTCACCTGAAGTTAGAAACTCCCTGAACTGCCGTTTCCCTGGGCGATGGATCGGACGTGGCGGTCCCCACAATTGCCCAGCCAGGTATCCAGACTTCAGCCCGCTGGATTATTGTGCATGGGGATAGATGAAAGAACTGGTTTACAGTGTGAAGGTGGGAACGCCAGATGCGTTGCTTGGTCACATTTTGGATGCGGCAGGCTCCATCAAAAACAGTCAGCGGAAGCTGCAACGAGCAACTCACGCAGTTCACAACCGAGCGGCAGCCTATGCTGCGGCCTGCGGTGGCATTTTCGAAAACCAGCTTTAAGTATAGATCAATACAAATTAAAGGTAATATCAACAAGTTAACGTTACATTTTTACTTTAAATGTATCATGTATCATGCTGGTTTATTAATTTGTTCTGTTTATTGTCAGTAATCGTTACCCTCTGTTCTAAGTTTAAAGCGGTCATAACTCCGTAACCGTCCAAAATCGGACACATGTTTATATGAACTTTTTTTTATCACAAAGACCTAGGAAATCACCTCCTGCAGTAATGTCCACAAGTCATGAATCACTCTGTATATTGCCGAGGGTAAGGAGGAGTGTAGCTCCACTCACCTGTATTCCTTCGTATGCACAGGGACAACTTTTTGGGCGTAGGTACACCGGCAGCACGTACTCTTGCCTTTTACAGCTTTCAGTAAAACTGTAACTATCACACAAAAAAACGTATTGGGCGTGTTTCGTGTTCCTCTACGACTTTTGTTCGAAATACTTCGCGGTCCTTGTGTCTTTGTTTCACTCTAAAGATGCCACAGTGTCTGGTACATGCATTAGTTTCCCACTGAGGCATTAATTGATATCAGTACTGTTTAAAATTTCAATTCCTGCCTGTCAAGAAACACATTTTTTCTACCAAAAGACCAATTGCTTCGTAGCAGGGGCGTCCAATTTTTTTTTTGGTCAAGGGCCACGTCCATTATTATGGGCTGTTTCGTCGGCCGCACGCTTAAAAATAAGTGGTATACCTGCCGGCCAAGTCATTATGTAATTGTAATAGCATATACTTAATCAACATTTGGCCGCGGGCTGCGGGTTGGTGACGCCCGCTGTGTAGGAAAAGAGTCACTGTTGTGAAACACGTAAAGACACTTTGTGGGCGAAATTCAGGACTTTTGAATGTTAAATTAGATGGTACATACAGTAACCAATGTGAGAGGATTAAGCATGTATACGCTGCCAGTGTTCGTAACAGCGATTCAATGCCTCCTTTGGTGAGAGAGAAATTTCTTCACTTCGGTGATTCGAGCTATAACCGCCCATTTCATGACGGACATGTTCACTGTGAATTGTCGTCTTCTTCTAACCTTTATTTTCCTGAGCCGATAATTGCAAATTGGCATTGAGTAGCTTATTTTACATCGTAAATCGTTAAGTCGTGTCTCCATGTCAGCCGGCCGTAATCCTTTCAAATTGCTCTTTCTTCCATCCATTTTCCTTCGTCACACTGTTTTTACTAGTTCTTTCCGCCTTGTTACGTCGTGTTCGGGACGACGTCTGGAGCAGTGAGGCATCCAGTGTTTACAGCGTGACGCTTACCGACGCCAGGCCTGGGTCTGTTACTACTTGACCGACCCATATCTGTCTAGGTTTAGAGTGTTACGTTCAACTATACACCTTCACTTTCAGCCTTTGGAGCAGTGTATGTCGGATTCCGTAGCTATATTGTTATTCATCTACACATTACGAGACAGTCAAAAAGTAAGTTTACGGGTGTCTTACACTATACTTCAATAGTGTCAGCATGTCCTTCGCGCCATGTCAGGCTCCTACGTTCCAGTGACCGCCACCAGGTGGCAGGTGACGTCAATGCTGAACCTTGTAGTGCCACCAACCGCCACCAGATGGCAGGAGAATACAACGTTAAGGCGCAATTAAGTACGTACTTTGGCTGAGATTGAAGAAAACTAGCTAACACCTCATGAAGGAACCGGAGCATAGCGTACAAGGCGAAAATCTAATAAACCCAAAGCTATGTCTCGCTTAAACGCGTAGGTACGCCTGCAAACAGAAGCTGAAGTTGTAGCTCAAGATCTTGAAGAAACAAAGGACGGTGGTCCTTCAAAGCATCCAAGCGATATGCCCATCACTGAGGGCGAAGCAATGATGCAAACAATGTGAACACAGAAACGCGCAAATGCGGTACGAACAATAGCAATGCAATCTAAACAAGATGTTTAGCTCCTTCGAGAGTTGAACACAGACCGTCAGCGTATTCGACGACAAAATGGGCGACAACAGGCCCAAAAAAGAATGAATATGCTGCAGGAAGATGCGCGGATGATTAGAAAGCAAAACATTTGGCGTCGCACAGAACGAAGAGGTGAAATAACTCGGGAAGAACGCATTCAAGCCCGAGAAATTAATGCAGAACAGCAAAAAGCATCAAGAATGCGACGTGCACAGTGATTATTTGGCGGCAATACTTCAGTAAAACATAGTACATACATACATACATACATACATACATACATACATACATACATACATTATTCCGGTTTCCGCGCTAACTACGGGCGCCACTACGAAAGTACACATACACACACATATTGTATAGGTGTCCACGGTAGCTAAGTAAATGGGCGTGTCTTGTCTGCCCGGATCGCAGGGTTACCACAATAACTGCTTAGATGGGTGTGCCTTGCCTGCACGGGCGGCGAGGTTTGCACTGTAGCTACGTGAGTGTGCCTAGCCTGTCCGGGTCGCCGGCCACCAGCAGACTAGTATGGAATATAATTTCGTAACCAAAGAACGCACATTGACTGTGATTTTATGAGCGGAGTCCGTCACCGTGGGGTTGCATGTTGTTTCCATCATTGAAACAAAATCTTGGGGGTCTCAAATTTAAGAATGGTTTCGAGGTGAGAACGGTTGTGACACGATAGTGGATAGGACGATACGGTCTTCTGTGAACAGGGAGTAGTTCATCCCAGAAGATAAATACCTCATTTGTGGCGGAGAATGTGTGGAAATGTAATAGGATAACAAAACAGTTTACTATGAACTTTTCTTATTAGAGTCAAATACAAAGAACGCAAAGTATATGTATGTGTTGTTAATTGACGTAACGGTTTCTTATCGGTGTAAGGGTTCGTGCATAAGTAGACAGTTCTTTTGTAATTAATAATTAGCGACTTACTTTTAACCCCTGAAAAGAGGGCGGATCTCTCTTGGTCTTTTGTCAAGTGTACATATTCAAGTACGTGCATTGTAAAGGTACTAGGCAGATGAGAGACAATTTACAATGGTGCATGTGTGCAATTTCTATAAAAGGTCTTTTGTGCCAGGTTTCGTAAAGCAAATTGTGCTGTATCTTATTTAGCTTATTGGTCTGCTGCAAACAGCAGCAGCTTAGTCACGTGAGCGGTCGTAAGATTGCCTGTCGCCCAGTGTAAGCCTCATGTTTTCCGTGTTCGAGTTACAGATGAAGAGAGATGTAAGATACAGTAGAAGAGCATAATATAGGAACAGACAAGGGGCACGTGAGAGAGACTTTAACTTATAGGGAGAAAGAGTATCACGTTGTTGGAAGGTGTTCATGCTTTGCTCGCTCGTCCTTATTATAAGATGAATATAAAAATAAAAGATGTGAGAATGGTGAACGTAGTGGCTTGAAGAGTGCCTCATAATGTTGATTGCTGGTTAATGCTAAAAGCTTATAATTTGGCTTGCATTTATATAAATTATCAACGTACCTACCAAACTGCAGGGTGTCACATTGCATTATTACGTTACGTTATTACGCTACGGGTCGTGAGAATGATATAGAATAGTCGCATAATGTAGTCTATTTAAAAATGTCTTTTTAATCGCAAATAAAGTGTTTTCTTGCTCCTCTCACTTAACGATGCAATCTTTAGACGCTAGCAGTCAATCAGCTAGGCTGTAATTTTCGCATACTTACAGAACACGGATGTTTATTACTGAGATTATTGTGCCCCATCCCGAGCTAAATGAATCTAGCGCACATCCTACATACTGTACATGTTCTGTTTCTGTTGACTAGCCATTCCAAAGAACACATCCCCTGCGCGTAATTTCCTGTACGCCTGATGCTCCGTGTTCAGACTTGCCTGCCGAGCGCAGGCGTTGGAGAAGTTGCCGGCATGTGACGGCGCACCAGGGTGTTTGTTGACGCTGGTCGGTTCCTTTAACGTGCGCAGATGGAAGTAGCTTTCGCTTTTCTTGCACGTTTCTTGGTTAGGTCCTTTTGCTCTTTCGAGCACGAATTTCGTGGAACAGATATTTAAAACATCATTTCGTACCTGACGTCACGGTCTCTTTTTAAAGCCCTCTCGGTTAATGGCGTGTAAGTAATTGCTGTTTATTGTGAGAACCACCGGAAACACGTAGTACAGGTACCGTGTGGTCATAATGTAAAGTTATTAAATGTTAAAACACGTGGTACACATAGTAACCACACTTCTTTAAAGGTTAAAAGCGCAGTTCTTAACTTACATGGGATAGCACAGTCGTTATTGCGATTAGGCTTATGGCCTGCGCACTCGAGGGGGGCCAGCAGAGTCCCGTACAACTGTGGCCCCCACTCACAACATATCCATTGTGTGCTGGCGGCTCTTTTCCATTGGATAAAATGCTGAGTAAGTGGAGCTGACCACTGAAATCCATCCACTGTCGCATTAAGAATGCGTGGAGCTGTACCGCGACTGCACTTCATGTTGCATGGCGTGGTGCTTAATTAAGCACATAGACAGCTTTGCCTTTACTTGAGGAACTACATTCACGTTCAGAAACTTCGCGTTTTGCCCGCAGACTGTATATATGGGTATCGTAACGTCCCCAGAGTAAGCTGTGATTATTTCGCTAAATATCAATGTAGGAATTGATTTTTCAAGGTGATGTTTATTTCATTTTTCAGAACGTTACATCCGAAAGAGTGGTCTTGTTTTATAACATTTTTCTTCGCGTTTCGATATCCTCATACCAAATTCGTCCGTGGTTCGACTCCCGGTTAAAGTATTCACATGATTGTCATGGTGTTTAACCACTTTCAACAACGGGACATATAAGAAGTCTGTTACATTAATATCGAAGTTTCGGAGGAACATACTGCCTGCTTCGTCAGTGAAGAGTAGATCCACAATATAGAGGCAGCCAGTTTCTCCGGGACGTTGATGCCTACCTAACAAACTGCACGGCGTCACTTACATAATACTCGCAGCCATGAGAGCCTCAAATCTCGCACACTTCCGCAGAAGTTCGTAGGAAATAAATTAAGCACCATATCTAACCGCACAGGAAACAACCGACGAAGTGTGACGACATTTTGTCGTGCGACCTGCAGCCTTAATTCGGAGTCAGATTCACCCTACAAGATTTTATCAACCAAAGATACGTTAACTGTGTTCATACTTCATCGTTTAAAGTACAGTGGTTACTATACATACCACCTGCTCTAATATTAAAAAAAACTCTGCGTTGTTTGTATTTATGCATTTCTTACGATTCTCACAATAAATAGTAGTGATTTCCCTATACTATGTTATCCGGTTATTTGTATGGAGTCATAATGTGTTTTCTGTGATGTACAAACTGAACGCTTTCAAATCTCATCCTCTCGTTATCGTGTGGAACGTATGTTTACGGTATCGCTTTGAATGTGTTGCTTGTGTAAGCAAAATTAGCGCGTTTGGTTTCACTTCTGGCAGTGTGTCCATACAGGGTGTACAGAACTGAGCCACGGAGCTGTCTGGCTTAGGACAGGGACAGGTGGCGGGCTCTTGTGAATGCGGTAATGAACCTCTGGGTTCCATAAAGTGCGGGGATTTTCTTGACTAGCTGAGGACCTGTTAGCTTCTCAGGAAGGACTCTTCTCCATGTAGTTAGTTAGTTAGTTAGTTAGTTAGTTAGTTAGTTAGTTAGTTAGTTAGTTAGTTGGTTAGTTAATTAGTTCGTCAGTCAGTCATCCGCAAAAATGGATGTAGTCTTCCTTAGCCCTTCCAAACAAAGCCCGTCATAGTATGTTTGTTTTCTCCAACGTCCTTTACATTCACTGTCATCACTGTCATCGCCATTCGACTTTGTATAGTGTGAGTCACCATCAGTGTCGAAGAATAAGTTGCAAACAGACGGTTGCTTATTGCTGATCTTTATCGATTCAGTGTGGTCTGGGCCAGGTGCTACGAATTCCACACCATTTCGAACTTTGGACTTTGCTGTATGAGTTGTCACCAACGGCACGTTTCGTCAGGCAGGACAACCCTGAATCTACAGAAGTGTGTGCTTGATGAGGCATGACTCTCCTCCGCATTCCGTTCATTTTATTGACATTGCTGCAGGCCGGCTAGACACAGAGTTAAGCCCAAATTCCGTACTTGTCATCGTGCTCTTCATGCTGCCACATTGCTGTGTGCAGGCTGAGGAGGCGTCGTTAAGGTTGTGGGCATTGATGTGAGGGGGCGAAACGTCAAGTTTCTGTTGTAATTACTCATCGCTGCATTTTACCAGGAAATGTTTACAGATATATTATTAAAACGCTGTTGTTCTCAGTTGATTACATCGACTTTGTTACTCTTATTAGGGTGTAACCTCGTGAAGCTTTATTTGTTTGGCTATTTATAGTTTATTTTACAACACCCTTAGTGTGTCAGGCTATATACCACCAAATGCCAGGATAACGGATGATCAGTGAATTTGAAAGTTTGTGGAATGAAGCATTCGTCGCCTAATATATCCGACATTTATGGGCAGAAGGTTGGGGGGAAACATTATGCCAGTCTGACCCAGATTTGAACCGGGGCCACACAAATACGAGACGAAATGCTACCCATTCGGTGTTTTTAATTGCGTTAATTTCAATCTGGCGAGTTTTATTATACACTGAAGGCGTAATCTTAACAGCTCTCTTTTTGTGATAGAAAAATATTTAAACTGTATTCTAAGCAGTTTTCGTGTATTAAATTCTTCATAGTAAACACACCATCTCCTCTATAGAGACCACGCCTTTGCTACTGCTTAGGGAAGTAAATTCTGCATGTTGTGAGAATTACACGGAACATAAATTCATTATGTGTAAAATACAGAATTATTAACCTTTTAAGGCCTAGCGGTAACTTTACATGCGACCAGGTTTAAGATTAAAAAATCCTACGTGGTGCCCACATTGCGTTTATGTGTTTTGTACGGATCTCGGAACAAACAGAAACTTTTGCCTTATAAAACATTAAGAGACTGGTTTTTATAACCGAAGTGGAGAGTGTTTACAGCGCGGTACGGACTGAGTCCTTATATAAAACAGATACGCTTCGTCTTTAAAGGGTTAATGGTGAAAGCAGTTGGTAGGCTTAGTTACCACAGACGTTTGTCTCACACATATTGAAAATGCGCATTTGTATGTTTGAATTATACTAAACAATACCGGTATCGTAGCTTACACATCGTGTCATTCGTCACGTGAGCATTGACGTGAGAGTGTTTTAACATGCGCTGTTTCGTTGCAAATGCAAAATGCATAGAGCGACAAGTTCGGCATATTGTAGATGTTCTTACTGATTTTAGACCAGCTGTTCCAAAATTGTCGGTGCCGTGTCCTTGAGCGTACACATTCTTTCGGTATGTGGTAAGAAATGTGTAACGGGTGTTTCTTCTACATAATCGCCTTAAGTTATTTAGAAAATTGATTATACTGATGATATTGCTTTGTTTGCTATTTATTATTTTAAAAATTAATTCTAGCTCTTAACCCTTTAAAGACGAAGCGTATCTGTTTTATATAAGGACTCTGTGCGTACCGCGCTGTAAACACTCTCCACCTCGGTTATAAAAACCAGTCTCTTAATGTTTTATAAGGCAAAAGTTGCTGTTTGTTCTGAGATACGTACAAAACACATAAACGCAATGTGGGCACCACGTAGAATTTTTTAATGTTAAACCTGGTGGTATGTAAAGTTACCGCTAGGCTTTAAAAGTTTAATGTAGAACATCCCCGTTGGTGTATTTATCAAGTGTATATTTTAATAGTTCATCGGTCACACTCAGTGGACTGTATTATACACGTTTTAACCCCTTCCCCCCTTACAGCCATGATCTCCATACAACGTACAGGGTTTCCATTTTTGTAGTTTTTGTTAATGGCCTGGTGATGGCTCATTACCCACCGAAACTAGTTGCCAAGTGAAAACGTGTATAATACAGCTTGTTGAGTGTGAGTGGTAAACAAATAAAATGTGCGCTTAATTCTAGTTTGTTGGAAGTCTGAAAAATGTAATTCTAGGTAGGGAATATCGGATGAAATGCACTCCTAGATGTGTACTCAGATTTTCAAGAACGGTCTCGTGTGCCACAGAGGAGCTGTTAAGCTACGAGCAGTGACAAGCTTGCATTTTAATGCGAGGCCTTTCATCCCTTGTCATCACTTTCATCGGCTGTTAATTATATGTTTCTATTATGAGCCTTTGTCCAGCAGTCTGTTCACTGACTGTGACACCCATCAGGTGAAATGTGTGGATAATGCCCCCAGGCCATTCAAACGTCCGAGTCGACGCTGTACGTGACGTTTCGTATTCAGTGTGGGACGTTTCACAAAATGTCAGGGGGGCGGGGGGGGGGGGGCATCTGAAATACCAACTGCATGTGGTTGATCGTGTCTGGTTATTTGATCTGTCTCTGAATTGAAACGGAACTTTGCATTCTGTTTAAATCTTCGTTACTTTCATCAAATATGAATACGTAACTCAACCGAGCAGGAAATCCATCCTTAGCACCGTTAGATATATGGCACGGGGTGCCTCGACCCATTTTTGTGGGTTATTTCAGGTACGAAAAATCTTGCGTTCTAGAACGCTGCACCGTATATCCTGTTAGGAATTTACCAACGATTTGCAGGAGCGTGCGCTTGAATCTTCAGGGGAAGAAGAATGTATCTGTTAGTCGATGGATGGTGACGTCGGTGGTTTGTGTCTGTCCGTCAAAACGTTATGGTCACCGCCATGAGAACCTCAGGTCCCCGTACGTTTGTTCCTGTACTCATGTACACGGATGTCTGCTTCTAACTGCTCACTAGCTTGCGAATCCAGTATGTAATTTTGTGTGACGGCAATTTCTTGAAAGTTGAGAAATATTTGTAAGATTTGGGCTTCCTACCGCGGGAATAACTTAGATCACTGTTTTCTGGGTTGTGACGCCGTATATTCTGGTATAACTTTTTCATTGTTTCTGAAGAACGTGCTTCTCCTTCTTCAAGGTAGAAGAGTGCATGTATCATGCCATAGATATGTTTTTTCAGTATTTTTCTGCCCTGAAGATGGAGGCAGCACTTTTCTCCCCAACGCTGCTGAATTTCTACTAGACAGCGTGGCGTCACAGCTCGTGCAGTAATTTTATTGATGGTGCTTTCTTTGCCCCTGAATTATAGTAGTAGTGTATGTATGCTTACGGATGCTTTATGACTTACGCTGGTGTGTGTTTTCCCGAAGAGGAGTGGGCTGTTGTCTTTGGTTAACAGGCAATGGGCAGGAACGTTTTCGTCCCCGGAAAGTGTGAAAATAAAAAAGAAATGGTATGGCAAGGAAAATTCTTATATCTAAAATCTACAGTAAGAAATCAAAATTTTACACACAAAGAAAGGAAGAGCAGCGTGAGTCCGGGGGTATGCTACCTGCACTTCACTTCGGAATAATTGTTCTTCCCGTCTGCTGTCTAAAACAAAGATCAGAATCAAGGAGCAAAACTAATATGTTTCATCTGCTGTATTTTTATGGGTGCACGGCTTGGTGAATGGATTCTGTCTGAAACAGGGCGCGGAGACGAATGTTTTGTTCTGATGGAGGAGAAGGAGAGGATTGACATCAGGTTTGGATAAAATTACGTAATGAGGGACTTTATACGTAATTTCTAGGCATAGTGTTCGCTAAAAATACTGAATAGGGTGCGTGATTTGAGGTTCTCACAGCGGTATTGCTGAAGATTTAAATCTTTTAGGATATTACCCGGCGTCATTGGGTAAATGTCTCACCCAGAGATAAATAGTTTCCAATATTTCGAAATATTCCGTTGTCTCCATTTTCAAGCCTGAAAGTCCAAGACGAGTTTTTCGACACGTCGAGAACTATTTATCGAACGACACGGCATTACACCCAAGAAGACCGAATTTTCATTTTTGAGCGATCAAATCAACGACGTCGAAATGAACGGGGCATGCAGGACGTATGAGAGATCAGCAATGTATACATTAAGACCTCGACATAGATGGAAAAATTATACTAATATTGATTTTAAAATTTTGGGGTGTCAGGTGTTGCTCGAGATAGGGAGGAACATGGCTGGAACTTGTTAACGCGGCAATGAGTTTTGAAGTTCTATAAAGAGCGGAGAATTTCTTAATTACCTGAGTTACTATTAGCATTTAAGCTGTACTTTACTGCGTAAAGTTCGCTTGTTAGTTAGTAAGTGCTGTAAGAAGGTTTTGGCTACTTCTGGTACACTGAAACGATCTTGGAAATAAGTAGACGAGTCACAACTTAAACGTCACACTGTTGTAGTAATACACTCCTATATGAAGAAATGAAATTAGTAAGAACAGTTGAAGATGCACAGGAATACATAAAATATATTGAGAAATTAGAAAATAATTTATCACAGGTGCAGGCGAGTACAAAGAAAGACGGACTGTTCATGTGAAATGGATTGAAGACAGAAGAAACCCTACATTGTCAACCGGAAGTAAAGAGAGAAACGTCACGATCGAGAAGGAGATGGACAAGCTGTAGTAGACGAACACCTAATCCTTGGTAGGACTGGTGGCAGTGCCCAATCGACAGGTCCATCCTGTCACAATCCTTTCAATGGCCTCATCTAGCCCACAGGCTATGCATCTCTTTCCGCTGGTGCAAAACACACACAAACGTGAGGAATGAGCTCCTCCGTTGATGGACCTTTAGTTTCGTCAAAGGGGAGGAATGTCTTGAGTAGCCAAGGTACTGCTGGCTTATCACAGAAGGCAGTGCTCAGTGTTGGTGGTTGTCTTGTCACTTCATTGGTTCGTTGTACCAGTCTTCATTGGGAACTGGCTCCGTGCTGTCGTCTGGGGCAGTTCAGTAATTCATCATAAATGTTGCGTACGCCCATTGCGTTCTGTCCGAATTCCGTCATGTATGGCCGAGTTGGGTTCACCATCATTATCAGTCACGGCTCTTGATAACTTTGCGTGCGTCTGGGTAACGACGACTTGTTAGTACACGTAGAATACAGTACGAATACATCTTATTTCTGTATACGTTTCTATTACTTAAAGCCGCAAATTATCTCGCATATGTTTCGACCTTCTAATAAGTGGTTCTCATCAGGGGGAAACTCACGTAAACTTACAAAGTATGATATTCTACGCGGCCAAGTAAAGTGACCGTACCATTGTTATGCGCGTAAAGGTAAGTTAATGCGAGGTCTTTGTGTTAATAAGTTTTCACGTTTTTGTTTTTGTTGTTGTTGCTGCTGCTGAAATTGCTAGCTGGACAAGATTCTCTGTTGTCCTTTCGGAGACCGGGTGTTCTTATTGGGTTATAGAAAGTGGTCGGTCATTTATAAAATGTAATGTTTAAATCATGTAGGAACGCTGGAAGTTATAAAAAAAACTGGCTGAAGTAACGGTATGACATTTTATAAATGACGTAACTTTCTGCTTCCTAATGATAATACGCCGTCGCCGCAAGCATAACAGAATATACGATTCAGCATATGGCTGCGCTATATACAACAGAAATGTTGTTCAGTCTTAGCAGTATTCAGGACTCACGTTGGCTGTTAAGTGTGTACCAAGGGTGCTGTCATTTGGTGTCGTAGTCTGGCATGTTGGCTGTTTTATTTAACTGGTGTATAATTTGTAGCTTGATGTCTCTACCCGATAATTACCACATACAGGGTTGAATGATGTCGGGCATGAGTAACGGTATGGGTAAAGTTGTACCTATAGTTCCCGTGAAAGCATATGGGGAGGGGTGGGCGTATAGCTCCACTTATTTGTAACCTCCGCACCACGGCACTGGATGGAGGTGAGTGGTCAACCTCACATCTCGGTCGCTTTAGCCCTCGTGAAGGAGCTGCCGGTACTCACTGCCGGTGTGGACGTTTCGGAGAAGAGATAAATCTCTTGGCCCTGCTGGTATTCGAGCCCTGGGTCGTATAGCCCGTTGCCTGGTCACTATAGTGGTCACTAGACACACACAATAATAAACTAGGAAATTCTGGTAGGTTGTAAAAGTTATTCTAGAAAGCAGAGAATTTTGAAGTGGAGAAATTCTAGAGGTCCAACAGTGTTGGTTAAAGGGAAATTAGCAGAATGGGGCACCAGTTGGTGTGGGAAGAGGAAGGCGGGGGTGAGGGAGGGAAAAGATCAGTTTGCAGTAGTAATATGCGGAATTTCGGATAAAATTGTGCCTCTAAGTGGTCGGTAGTAGGCTTTAAGCTTTATGGGGCAGCTGGATGGAGAGGAAGGGTTATATAGCGGTATGTTATGAGTGTCTAATGTGACCGACTGTGTGGGTGTTGTTACTGTTACATTGTATTATTGTGCGCAGATAAATAAGGATGCAGGCATATTTAGCCCTAGATATAAGTAGGTGGGAATAGGCAGGGCTCTGGAGTCGGAGTCGGAGTCGGAATTTTTAGGTGGAGTCGGTGTTGGTAAAAACATACCGACTCCGACTTCAATCTAAAATCTTAACGAGATACTCCAACTCCAGAGCCCTGATAGCTACAGTAACCATTAGACTTATGCTTAAATATAGGTGTAAGTCAAAAAAGTAGCCTTATGATTCACGTGGTCGCGATGAAATGTCTTATAGGTTTACCATTGTTAATACATATTGAGCTTTTATGAAGGAGTCGGAGTCGGAGTTTTAAAAATCGAGGAGTCGGGAGTCGGAAGTTTTAAAAATCGAGGAGTCGGAGTTGGAGTCCGAGCGTTTGTGTACCGACTCCACATCCCTGGGAATAGGTTTGAATTTTTGCGGTTTTATGTTGGTAAGAGAGAAGTACAAAATGTTTTATTTAATTTTGAGAGGACACAGATGAGCGACATAGTGAAACGGCCGAATAGGAAATTGTTTTGTTAGGATGACTAGCAGAACAGAATTCAAGGTATCAAACGTAATATCTAAAAGATATAGAAAAGATAAGAAGGAAAGTGATTATGTGACAGCATTTGAAATGTCGTTTGTTATATAAGGCTTAGGGGGCGGTTTATAAGTATGGGAAGTACGAGTGTTAGATTGACGTACAGTATCTATAAAATATCGTTTGTATAACTAGACATAAAGACCGAGAACTGCGAAACCTCCAGTATTAAACAGACGCAGTCTTTACAGTTGGATTCAGTTAATAAATTCGTGATTTTATTTGCTAGCATGAATAACATTGGTGGTATGTAGGCCTACTCAGAGCTGAAATAGGGGCAGTATGTTTTGATCTGAATTGCCTAGCCAAGTTCACAAACCAGTTTTCCAAATTGGTTCCTGCGTTTCGAAATGCTGCATCATCAGTCGCTCCTCGTCTAGTCTCTCATAATGCAGTAGCAGCGGAATGAGGCTGTACTCATGGTGTAGGCCAATCAGGCGCAAAATTACAGCCCATTAACCCCACGCCAACATCATGGCGTCGCGTCGTTTCTTTCATCACCTCACTGAGGGAGGTTAGCAGGCGACGCAGCGGCTACCCATTTCTTGTCTTGGCGTCTTTGAATCTCTCTTCTCTACATGCAAACGCCAACACATGTGACTTGCACATCAGTGGTTCTAGGCAGAACTGAGGAAATTCGAGTGTTCTGGGAGGTTCTGCAGATATCGGCCGTTCGATAGTTACCGACACCTCGAAAGATCGTAGTCATATATAAAGGGCGGTAACTCTTTACCAATCGACACGGCATAACGTCGCAGAAGACTTGAATCTTCATCAACACCGCTGTGACCTCAAATCTCGTATCAGTGATACTGTATTGCACGAATTGTTGAACTTGAAGATGAAGGCTGTGGTGCCGTGGAGTGTGACGCCGGGTATTTCAGTTCAGTGGGTGCGTGGTACCAAGGTATGGGAGTGGCCTACTGCCTCCATCGTCGGGGGTATATCAGTGTACCGGCCTTTTTTTGTCCAATGGAACAACAGCCCTTAGTGGGTCTCGGCCTCCTTGTCATAGCTTCATGATCACACTCACTTACGGTACACCACATTCGGAAGGACTCCTCTGGACGAGTGATCGGCCCGTCGCAGAGACCTCTAGCTGACAACACACAACACTCACAAGAGACAGACATCCATACCCCCAGCCGGATTCGAACCCACAATCCCAGCAAGCGAAATGCCTTGGACCGACGCGTTAGACCGCACGGCCACTGGCATTGCTAGTGTACCAGACTACATGACGTAATACCCCAGAAGGCCGTTGCATTGATGCTGGCCGCGGTGAGACTCTCCTGTCTCACATTTAGGAAGTGTTCGCAGAGCGACGCACTTACGGCGCCTTCGTGTAACCATAGCAACAGATGAGCATAAGTAACTGTAGTAATCACGTTTACCCTAACAACAAATTGACGTTAGAAACCAAAGTACAGTCATAAATGTGCGTAGGTTTTCATGTAATGTGTCTGTCTTTCTTGTCCGATTGGAACGAAAATTGCGATGTATCAACAACTTGCTGTGAAAGTTCCTGATATTAAATTCCATGAAAATTCTTCCGGTGGGTTCCGAGTTGTTGCTTGCGGCAGACTGACAGACGGATAGCCGTGACGAAGCCGTTACTCGCTTTCGCCTTGCGAACGCTCCTAAGAACAGAGTGATAGAATGGCTAACAATGGCATTAAAATTACCGGTGGGTTCAGAAAGCAGAAGTTTTGCAACTTGTGACAGAAATATTACAAAATTAATCTTTGTTTGTGTGGGCGCCAGTTCCTTGCACCGCCTGCACATGTGGAGGATGAAATATTGCGTGACATCCCAACAGACCGTGATCTTGTACCGCCTTTAACACGTCTAATTCCTCACAAAATGGAAGTGTCGTGTTTGTAATGGCTGCTTAATATTGTACTAATGAAACGGAGCTCATTAGTCGAGTTAACGAACCTTCCTCATTTTCAATGTCCACGTGGAAATCTCACAGTAATTATGCGTCTACGGAAAGATGTCTCACGGATAAGTGGGACAACCGCACTCTAGGGATACCACTCTCTGTTCCCAAATGTATTCTCTTCCAAATCCCTCTCGCCTATACACAGCCCACAGCGCTTGTCGCTAGCGAAGTTTGTCACTACCAGCATTTGTCTGAACAGAATGGCTAGACGGCTAGAGGGGAATGTGGGAAGCATGTTGGAAGGGGAAGCGTAATGGCGCGAGGGAGATATGGAGGCAATCGATATATTCTTTCCGTAGCCTCATTATAGCTTCGTCTCGGTTTTTAAAATCATGCAGACGAGGGCTGCAAGTCCGATCTGTCGGGTATGTTTACCATCTGTGTTCAAGGCGAAATAAGTGCCCAAATATCCCTGGCGACCGCGATGTTCGTTGTTATTGCTGATCTAAAATATTTGGTATTTTTTGGCACTAGTGTTCGCGTTCGTGAGCAGTTCATTTCACAACGTAAATCACTTGAATGTAGCTCTGTGCTTGGAAGAAA
The DNA here is from genome assembly GCA_013340265.1 of Coptotermes formosanus. Classification (NCBI taxonomy): domain Eukaryota; kingdom Metazoa; phylum Arthropoda; class Insecta; order Blattodea; family Rhinotermitidae; genus Coptotermes; species Coptotermes formosanus. Next base: position 870,833 of record BLKM01000655.1, read on the forward strand.
TGACTCACTAACCTTAAAATGAGTTGTAAAACGTCATTTATTTCTCATTGCGCTGAAATTCTTAGAGTCCATTTATTAAACCAGTTAAACGCACACGACTATTCACATATAAATATTATATCGCTCCGACATGTTTCGGCGTTCAAAACACCATCTTCATGGAACACGTGATGCCAAGTTTAAAACCTGTCGAAGCGATGTATGTAATATTTATATGTGAACATTTGTGTGCATTTAGTTGGTTTCAAAATTGACCATAATTCATGTGAACAACGCACGGAATGAACAACCTGAACATTCTTGTTGATCTGCCATGTCTTGTCACCACTTGTACATATGTTACCGGGAGGCAGTGTGTACAACCAGTTTCGTGGGTAGAGAAAACGAAGACCTGTAGAATTAGGGTCGATTCATATTATACGGCACGACAAGCCAACGACACAACACGACAAAAACCAGCTTGCATTCACATCTACCGTCAGTTAACAGACAAACAAAATATTGTAACTTCTGTCAGTCCCAACGACACCGTCTTTGTCGTTAGCTGTCGGTTACGGGCTAATGTGGATTCGAGCATGCGAAAACCATAAAAGAATGTTTTGTCGGGCGGGTCGTGCCGTGCCGTGCCATATAATGTGAATGGATCCTTACCGCTAAGTGAAGCACGTTATCATCAAGTAGAGTTTTCTGATTCTCCTTGGATCAGTGCTTCTGACTTGTGTCCTTGAAGTACTTTGTTCAAATTTCGGCCGGGAGCTCACTAGTCTAACAGATTTTTTGTATGGATTTCCTTAGTCCCTCTAGGCAAGTTCCATGCAGTACCCCGAATTAAGCTACTGCCGTTTCGTTCTTCATCGTTGCCAATGAATTACTCGCTGATAGAATAACATTCGACGCTACGTAACTTGAGCTACTGACACAGTCTTGGTGTAAACCATGATATAACGATACATAACGAAAGGCAGTTATTTTTCGAATTTACAAGGTGGGAAATTGTATGAATTTTATAACTTTTTTTTTGGTACAGTTAACAAATTTAGAACGTTTCGAGTTTTTATTTCATTTTTTTTTTGCAGATTCCCCACCCCTTTGTACGATATATCACTGTCTCCAATCTACACCGACAGACACAACACAACTCCTTTTTTTCAGTACTTTTACGGCATGTTTCGGTCGTCTAAACTACCGTCATCAGGTAAAATACAAATCTATACGAATAAGGGAAAAGTGTCTGTATAGATTGGAGACAGTACGTTTCCACTTGCCAGACGAATCTTACTGGAATACGTGTACGGGCAAATAAACGGACCTGGGGCTGTACATTATATGTGCTTTGCTTATCTGATAATCGATGTCTTCGCGGTTATGAAAATTCGCTTTGTAGTAAGTGATGGCCAACGTTTCTGAAGAACATTCAGACACCATATTCTAGCCTGAAGATGGAGATTTGTATTATGGTCGTATGGATTAGTCGCCCGCTTTTCACAGCAGAGGCCTGATTTCGATCCCAGGCAAGTCTGTGTGGGTTTTGTGGTGGACAGAATGGCACTGGGACAGGTTTTTCTCTGATTACGTCGGTTTACCTGTCACTATAATTCCACCGACAGACTCAATACAATGTTAGCGGTTGACATTGTCTTCATATAACGCACTTTAAAAACACAGTTTAGTCTTTTAGGTCAGTACCATTGTTTTGAAGGAAACTGCCTTGTGATCCGAAGACTCGTCATGTTTCTTATGCCACTTTTGAATGCAGACGTCGTGACGGTGTCCGGCCTTACTAGCCAACTGCGACTAAAGATAGTTCTTACTTTTCGAAACTTGGCATCGGCCCTATTTTGTTTCAAACGTTCCTGTCCGAAAACATGAGATTCTTGAGAAGCACTCGTCCACTTACATTATTATTATTATTATTATTATTATTATTATTAACCCATAAGCACAGTGGTTACTACTGTTAGTGTATGTACAGCCTGCCTTCGTATTAAAATACCACGTCCTGCCCACAAAGTGTGTTTGTGTGCGTCGTATGATTCTTATAACAAACAGCTGTTATTTTCGTGAAGAGCATTTGTATATTCATCTTTGTCATTGTGATGCAGTATTTTTTGGGATAGGGACTTTTTTATTATGTAGATGAATTTCAGGTCTCGAAGGATTACAGTTACGCGACCGTAGGAATATTAGCGCGAATGAAATTTATAAAATAATTTGTTTTATTCTGTATTTTATTCAGTGTGATGTTTTTGGATATACTTTCTCACTCTGCAGGTGATGTTGCTTCTTTGGTTTTCATAGTGAATTTCTGAGTAGGAAGAGGATTTTTAAGTGTTGATAGTGCGTTTTTTTTTGCATTAGAGTCAAATATATCCTTAAATACACACTGTATCGTACGACGCGTACAAGTCGCAGTTCGAGGCCAGTGTACGTCGTATTTAGGAGTTTTGAGAATACGTGCAGGACGCGGTGGTTGCGTCTTCCAGCTAGAGTTTCAAGGGCTGAATAGAACTATCCAGTTCGGTTTGGGCGGACGACAGACTATATTAATTGTCAACTGTGCAGGCCTATGTGTTCCATTGTTAGTTTTTAGGCGCGTTCGCAAAATTGCGAAAAGCGACTGTTAGCTTCGTCATGTCTGTCTGTCCGTCCGCATGGAACAACTCGACTCCCACTGGACGGATTTTCATGGAATTTGATACCTGAGTAATTTTCGAAGCTATGTCGAGAAAACTCATGTTTCATTAAGAAGTGACAAGAAAAACGGGTACTTTACATGAAGAGCTAAGTATATGGATAATATATTGCTGAATTCTTCTCAGAATAAGAAATGTTTTCAGGCAAAAGTTGTAGAGAAAATCAAAGGCATTTTATATTCTATAAAGTTCACGCCCCCCCCCCCCCCCCCGAAAATCGTGCCGATTATGAGATAATGTGGAAAAATATGGTGCAGCCAGACAGGCCACAGATGACAATATAATAGGACGCGTGCGCTTTGCATGCTAGATAACTAAGGCTACAGACACACATTCAGTAATATTTATTGCTGTTTCACGGCAACAAATGTCAGGCGAACGTGCTTCAATGTTGCGTTTATACGTGCATGGTCGTGTTAAGAATCCTCCCTGTTATTCGATTGTACAAAACGAAAAATTTCCTTTTGGGTTAGCTTGTAATGTCACACGTACGTAACAAATTTCGCAAGAATCAGTAAAATGTTTCAAAAGTTGAAGTGGACACACATATATGCAACATGATCTCTTAAGCCTTCTTTATTTTCTCAAGCGAACGCAGGCAACAGTATTACTTTTTCCTCTATTTTGCTGTTCGACTCTCATATTGACATGCACTTCGACGTTCCAAGAATGCGAGCGTGGAAAGGCTAGGGGCTTTCAGAAGACAGATTGCACTGGCCCTGTGGACCGTGTGACACTGCAACACAAGACGCCATCTATAAATCCTTCGACGTGTGAGGAATGTGACGGTAACTCAGAATTGGTTGTTTCTTTTTTGCCAAGATGTATCTGTTGTTGCTTCGGAAGCGTCAACTACAGAGAGTCAAATGCTTTATGATAGAAAGTCTGTTATTTGAAGTCGTTATTGAGTGAATTTGAAGGTTAAGTGAATCATTTGATGACTGAAAGCTAGTGCTGGTCTCAGAAACCACAGTGAAAGAAATTTATCGATTACTTCTGATGAAAAGGTGTACTTAATTTATAATATGGACGTAACTTACAGTCCCATAACAACCCCATTCAGAACTGCTGGCCATAAATGATGTTGAAGATGTGAATATTTATTTATTACTTTTAGCAGAAGTTGGCTCATTTTATATCTCTGCGAGAATAAATTAGCAACAAGAGAGGCAATGTACTTGTAACATTGAGGCGCGTTCGCGTAACAATTATTGCTGTGGAAAAGCAGTAAGTACTACATATTCCGAGTATGTGTCTGTATCCTTAGTTACTCAGCATGCAAATCGCATGCGCCGTATTATATTGTGATCTGTGGCCTATCTGGCTGTACCATATTTTTCCATATTATCTTGTAAACGGCACTGTGACTGTGTCCAGACTGTTGCCGCAGGCTTTCTGCTGTTTAAAAATGTAATCTTACTGTCAGTTTCTCTGTCGTGTTCTCCACAGCTCACGTGATGGGGAACACTGAAAGATATATTGATATTTTGTGCCTATTGTTGCCAGTTTGTGCACTAATCGCGGCCCTTGCAGCGCTGTGCCAGTGTTGCCGTGCTTCAGATTTAACCCTGACTTTAAAATTTTATAGCCATCTGAAGCACACGGTACCTCTTCCGCTTGAACACTAAAAATCTTTGCATTTTGCTCACGCAGTGTACTGAAATGATTCTCAAAATAAACAGCGATTATTTCCATAAACTTCATTCGTCAGTTGGTTTGTGTAATGGAGACGAAATGTGTTGTCTGTGAGGTATGAACTGTTTAGATAGGTTTCAGGCTTCAAAGGGATGTGGATATTTTAGTACTTCAGAAACTCACATAGTTACTGACCACCGCAGAACGAAATTGCAGAAGTAAATATAGTTCGTCGTACAGCTGAAGGTGTTAGGTGCTGGGATGTCAGCGTGTCATCGCCAACGTAAACGATTTGCGGTCTGGTGCTTCGGAATTGGCGCTGAATGCATGTGCCAGTAAAGCAGCTGCTTGCGTTAGCTCGCGTCTAACATGCACGGAATCACGATATGGTGACGTGTGTGTCTCATGTTGGCATGGTTGAATATCTTACTTATTAAATTTTACATTTATGGTTTATTTAAGGGCGGTGTTAATGGTGTGTGATGTGTAACGTTGAATTGTATGTGATTTGGAAAGGATATGAACAGCAGAAATCGTGGCTTAATTTGAGGTAGTCCCGATATTTGACTGGAGCGAGTGAGTAATATTACGGAGACTACAGTCAGGATGACAGGGCCTAGATTTTATTCCATGACTTCCCGAGTTCGAAGCTCAATTGTTGAATATTTTGTTCGCTGTAAGGAGTTCCGATACAAATTGTGGTGTGTATTTAAGTCATGAGAGGGAAAGAGCAGTGTTTAATTTAATGGTGCTGTCAGTTGCTAAGCTTATGTAATGTTGGTGAATGAAATATGGGTACACCCAGCCCTTATTTTACGCCTTTTTCTTTAACTCTCCTTACCAATTTACACCACTTCTTAATTTGCGCTCTCTCATTTTCTGTTTAACGCCCTTTGGCTGGCTGCATTCTATTAACTCCTTATTTATGATGGGCGTATCGGTTTTTATTTACGACTTTTTCATTTGTGGCCACTCTTTCGGGCACGCAACTAGTACGTAAAGCAAGGGCTGGGTGTCTGCGGCATTAGTGGAATGACACTGAAAGGGGAAAACGGAAGTACTAGTAGAAAGATCTGCCCAGTGCCAGTTTGTCCACAAAAGAAAATTTCCACATGGACTGACCTGGGATCGAACCTGAATCTCTCTAGCGAGAGGCATATACGTCGTAGTTACATTAACAGTGTGATATCACGTGCATTGTTTAGTGCCTATTACATCATAAACTTATTGTGTCATCTCAGCTGCTTTTACCGCAGCTTCACCGAGCCTTTTTTCGCTGTCGAGTGGACACCTCTCCTGCCTTGTGTTCGGGGTTTCGACTGTCCTTGCCGAGTTTTTCCGAATTTATTCAGTTACGCCAGGCAGGGGTAGAGGTGGTACCATAAATGCCAGCGCGACCCTTTACGTCCAAGTCCTTTACAACGTATTATTTGCTTAATTTCTCAACATTCGACGATATGTTTTGAAAGGTATTTACAGTATGTAATATTTTCCCCATGGCGCAACAGCCCCTAGTGGGCCAGAGTTTCCTCATCGAGGCTTCACGATCACTCAAGACACACTACTCTCGGTAGGGCTCCTCTGGACGAGTGATCAGCCCGACGCAGGGACCTCTACCTGACAAGACACAACACTCACAAGAGACAGACATCCATGCCTCCCCGGCGGGATTCGAACCCGCAATACAAGCAAGCGAGCGGCAGCAGACCCACACCGTAGACAGCGCGGCTAGTGGTATCGGCTGTAATATTGATTAAATGGGTTAAAATTTAGTCGATGCTTCTGTCGATTGACTATGTTTGAGAGTTTTTGTTTTGGGCAGGCTGTTTCACGGTCCTTGCCTCACATTATATGTGAATATAATTTGCCGTCGCAGGTAATGTGAACGTACCTCGAAGTATGTAGGGCTTATTTGCCTACTGATTTTGAAGTCTCATATTTGAATGTTTCGCGACAGTGATTTAGATTATGGTGTTCCGGGCTTAAACCGTGTAGTCTGGTAGTTGTTAAAAGTACCCAGAAGATGGAGGCACTATATTTCACCGAAACTTTCGTAACCACATATGAGACTACATGTTGTAAGAAAGCAGAAAATAACGACCTAAATTTTGAACACATATGACGTTATAGTTTTGAACTAAACTGACTTGTAATTCATAATTAAAAACCAATTAATTGCACAATTATAGTATATAATCTATTTGTGTCTTTTGTACCTCCTACATGTTTCAGTGTAATCACCATCGTCTGATGCTGATTAGTAACAAATGTAACGGACAGGGTCTTTACGAAATGAGTGACTTCATTATTTTTATAACTTGTAACTGAACAGCCATTTTACAGAAATAATAACACAGCCTGTAATGGAAACAGTTAAGATTTTTTCAACCATGCTTGCAGTGTCACACTTCCATTAATCACCCGACACTTTCTGTTTTATTTCACTGCTCGGGAGAAGTGAATGAAACCAGCGAACGTGTTTCGTAATTGGTTCTATGATCTACCTGTGTACTGACCCATCCCTGACCTCCAGCAAGACACCGGACTGTCACTTATCCCAGTATTCCATGCACAAAATAAGGAGTTGCGCCGTAGCGCCGTCGCTGCCCTCGGCGCGCATGTGTGTAGGGGCCAGTCGGACGCCCTTTCACAGCTCTGTATTGTCGACTGAACTCGGGACAGCTGTAGCAGTGCACGTTTAGTGGCCAAAACGAGAAGAGACAAGGAATCGGTCCAGCAGTGTAAGAAGCTGATTTCATTGTTAGAAGTGCAGTATTGAGTATTATAAATGTGAAAAGATAACGCAGGTGTAATATGGGAATCCTTATCATTGTGTGAGCCTGTGTGTGTTCAGGTTTTATTTTTACCATACGTTACGACGTAAATACTTATACTGTACGTTGTACACTTTCGGCCTATTGTCTTCATGGAGGTTAAAATAGTGCACAAAATATGCATTGCGTTTTAAAATTATGATGTAAAGGTGCATCGTATATTACAATGGAGTAGCGTATCGTCTAGTGAATACATGCATGATCTGTACACAGTTATACAGTAAGTTCTCATTTAATTGCGTTACGCTTCTGCGAATTGCGGCGTATAGCGAGACAATGTAAAGCGTAGCATTTTTTCCCGTAATAATTAATTAAAATATACCTGAGAGTCTATCCGTGAAGATACCGTCAGCTGCCAGCAAACGTACCGTTAACCGAGTCCGGGCGACATCTCTGTGATCTGTGGGCGCTAAAATTTGCCAGCGTTAAAGGGAAATAAAGTTGTTCGGGGAAACGTTAAACCAGGACGTGCTGTATACATTTTCGCTATTTGTGCACTTTATTACTGTTACCACCAGGTTAATCCAGGTTCAGCCGTGTGTAGTTTATGCCGTGTATATATAGTCGAACTCGGTTTTAACGTCATGGAAGAGGTTGAATATTTTGTGTCGATATAAACGAGTGTTGTTGTAACCGAAGAATATAATGTTACGGTTAACGGTAAGGAATTAATTGTTACCACAGAATATCTGACACTATAGGCGAGGTGTCGTATAAACCAATGTCGTTATAACCGGGTTCAAGTGTGTTTATGTTGTATCTTACTGGGAAGAGAAAATTATAATATACGAAGATACATACGTGCACATTTTCTGTAGCGTTCGGATCTCGGCATGGGCGAGAGATTTTTCTCTTCTGGAAGACATCTATACCGGCTCTGGGTCCCACCCAGTCTCCCATTAAATAGGTGCCGTGTGTATAGCGGCTGATGTGTGAAGTTGGCCAGTCACCTCCATCCTGACATGAGGTTAAGAATGCGTGGAACTGTCACCCCTGCATGTGCTTTCGTAGGGTGCAGAGGGACAACGTTTACGTTACCATCATAATACGACACATTAGATGTTGCCACTACTCAAATCAGCTCGGCATGTTTCGATCTGTTATATAGTTCTTCCTCCAATCCGTTCCACATCATGTGAACCTATAGCACTTGCAGGTTATCATAGAAAAGTTGAGTAGCTACAGGTATCAGCTAAGATACTGAAATTGAAAGAGGAAGCACTAAATCGCAGAGTGTTAAGACACCTGGCTTTGGAAGAGGCTGTAGATTTCTCCTAAGACAGACTACACAGTACATGAATGAATGGTGTAGGGTATCTTTTCCCCTGAAGATGGAGGCAGCAGGTTTCTCCGAAGCGCAGTTACGTGTTTAACAAGTGCACATCCAGAAGACCGTGGTTTTAATGTTTTCAGTCGTGAGCGCCTCAGGTAGTTTCATGTCGATAACAACGTACATGCGGCACTGTCCGTAGCTGTCGTTACGGCTGTCCTGTTATGTGTTGGCGCTAAGGTCGGCGCGTCCTCGCACTGATCACCGTGGGTCCTGTGGTCCTGTAATTGTGTTCTGTAATTGCATTACAAGCGTACAGTGGGTTCCGGCGTGACGGTAATCTAAATTGCGTACGAAACTTCGTTCTATCTCAGTGGAAGTAAACCCTCTGGATTACAAGACCGGTCGGTTAATGCGGTATAGAGAAGTAAGTTATGTTTGCTCTGAGAATCAGACGAAACGCATAAATACACGCTGTGAGCATAATGTAGTGTTTTAGAATGTTAAAGAGGATATGTGTTGTAATAGCCACTCTGTCTTAAGGGGCTAATCCATGTTTTGAGTAAATTACTTACAACTTCCTGTTTGGGCAGAATGTGTGTCTGTGTCACCTGGACACACCAACATTACAGGTCTAGAACACATTTGTGAACAGTAAGTAAACTCGCATAAATCAGCGACGGGTCTGTTGCTGAACTCGGCATGTAGAATTCGTAAAAGAGTATAAATAATTGTTCTTAATCATGGACGCGCATATAAAAACCGTTAAGTGCAGCTTTGTATGAAATTCATAGCGTTCGAAGCAAGAGACTGCAGAAATGAGTCTGTTGCTGCCGTCGTGTCTGCACGCATTAGCAGTGCGAGAAATTTCACATGGGTTAGTTCTTGCTAAAATGTATTGAAAGAGTCTAAAATTTTTTGAGGCTGGGTTGCAGTACATCTTCCTACAAAGCCCGGTGATAAATGTATGCTGTGACATCACAAAACTGTTGTTTTCCCGTAAGACGTATTTATGTGTTCCATATTATTTACATAATAATGAGGCGTTATTTCCGTACAAGGTAAAGGTAAAGCAATCCCATTACAGGCCTGGACAGGCTCTTCGGGTTCCAGGAGGTTTAGGCTCCCAGAATTCAAGACAGTCGGCACATGAAAGTGGTAAGGTTGTTAGCCCTACGCACCGGCCGCCTTTACCCCCCCCCCCCCCCCCCCAGGAAGTATTCCTGGTACTTATTTCTGTTAGAGGGTTCTAGTTTGTAGCGCAGTGCCTCAATCAACTGCGCCACTGCGTGCCCTATTTCCGTGCAAGGCATTGACTGATTGATGTGTGTTACGGGTACGCAGTATGTTTTCTAAAAGGCTGGAACGAACTTTTTAAATATTATTGAGATAAACGTCGGGCTTCAAAGGGTTAACAGTTGCAGGAAAATTAGGCCTATATTGAGCCTCTAAGCTGTTTTAATTCAGACGTGTTGAGTGTGGGCTTGGGGAATTGTAAAAATGAATAATTTGCGCGTAAACATCTCATGAGAATTTAAAACTTAACTCCTTGCAAGACTCGGATTCGTATAATAACACTTAAAAGTCTGTAAACTTGTCGCTTGGAGCATTCCGTACAGCGTTGCTACGATGGAATTTTGCCGATGTATCGTAGAAGGTCATGTACGAACGGATTGTGTAGATACATTCTGTGGTCAGGATACGAAATTACCTAATATTACAGCAGATATGGTGCTATTGTGAAGGGTACGATAAAACGAACATCATCTTCTTCCCTGTCTTCTCCTCCTCCTCCTTCATTGGTATACGGTCCTTATAACCAGTGGCACCTTCATTGGCATACGGTCCTTATAACCAGTGGCACCTTCAGAATGATAGCCCATGCGGATCTGTCTTCTGGTTTCATCCTCCATCTCTTGACACCCATCGATTTCAGATCATTCTCGATACACTATTTCAGTCTTTGTCAGAGTAAACACAACACTTTTCACAGACACTGTTTATTTTCTCTACGACATGCTTCGGCCATCTACGCCGGCCATCATCAGGTAGAAATTTATAAGATTATAAAAAGAAAAATATATGTTGAGATGGAGACCTCCCCTTTACAGTTAAAAATCTAAAAAGAAAACATGTAATTAACTATTATTCCCTGTAAGGAATAAAATGTATTGGCATACATTTTAATAGTTCAACTTATCCAAGTATAATTATTAAAAACACTGGAATGGAATGTATTTCTATTTCATAGAAAATATGTAGTGGATCAGTTCGGTAATCGGCTGTGTTTTTGGCGCCATCTTGTTTTTGCTACCTTGTTTACTATATACGGTGTACTAAACTTTGCTGCCGGAAGCGTTCTTGGAAGGTTTCTTTATTGATATGACACACTGCGCTCTTGTGAATATTGTACGGCTGTGTGGTATGTTCGCTAAATATAGGAACCTGTATATTTTCTCCTTTCAAGGCAGTAAGGTGTAGAACTGCAGTAGTTGTGTACAGCGCGTAGATTGCTCATGCGTCTGTAGATGTTCACAGTTGCGAGTTCTGTCGACTGCTGTTTTTCGTTTTATGATCGTGTAACTTTTACCTGATAATGACCGGCGTAGGCGGCCGAAACATGTTGTAGAGAAAATAAACAGTGCGTGTGAAAAGTGTTGTGTTTATTCTGACAGAAGATCGAAATAGTCAATTATATGCAAAACGGAATAATGATTTAAAAAAACGTTCACTGTCAGTACAGTCTAAGCGCCTTAATTTTGGTGTGCCAGCTTTCACAATAAAATGAACATATTGAACCTCTTCACGCATGACAACCATTTTAAAGGTGATTTTAAAAAAAAATTGGTTCTGCCTGACAGAATATACTTGTCACATTACGAACTCCAGTCAATTAAAGCTGTTTATGGAAGTAATTGCTGGATGCTCTGAAAATCATGCATGATATATGAATACAGTGTGTGAGCGAAATATTGGATTTTTATGTTAAAGCATGTGTGCATGTGTTGTTTACAGACACACACACACACATACACACACACATTGTGCTGTAAGGGTTACAACGAGATGAATTTTTAGGCACACGTACGTACGTACATACATACATACATACATACATACATACATACATACATACATACATACATACATACATACATACATCCATCCATCCACCCATACATACATACATACATACATACATACGTACATACATACGTACATACATACATACATACATGCATGCATGCATGCATGCATGCATGCATTGCATTGCATTACATTACATTACATTACATTACATTACATTACATTACATGGATTCATAAGTGTGCCACAAAGAAAATAGGACGTGAAACAAGTCATAAATACATAAATATACACAATTTTACGATACAGATACTATAAACATTTTACAAAACAGGATTATAGATCATCTTTACACATCAAAAATTCACCTACGGTGTAAAAGGAGAGTGTATTTAAGTATCTTCTTAAGGCCAATTTAAACTTTCCATGCAGTACATTGAAACAATTCATATAAACCCAGTTCGTACTTCACAGAACACACTGCTTCTCATCTGTCAAGATCAAACAGTTCGTCCTGTATACAGAAATAATAGCTGTTTGCTGTGAGAATCAAACGAAACGCATAAATTCATTGTGTGGGCCAAGTGCAATCATTCTGATGTGACAGCGGGTCGTGTATGTAGTAACCCTTGCCTTTGAAGGGTTAAAGTTCGGTATGGTAATTAATATCTGTGCCTTGAGATACGTGAACGTACAGTGAGCTGCCTTGTTACTGAAAGCACGAGTCATTTCTACTGTGCAACCTAAGATACACAGGACGTGTTCAGATCTGTTTCATAGCTAGACATTAAATATTGTGGAACTGGGTTTCCCGAAATAGATCGTCTGGTGTGCGTCCATAAACACCTCTGGCATGGAACATGAATTGAGACATAATTTCTGTACCGCGAAATTGTAATTTGTATACTGCGAAACCTTGTGTATACATGCCCGCTAAACGTGTAACCTGCACTGATTATTAATTATCTCAGTGGGATTGTTATTTTGAATTTAATGTAACTGTAATTATTATCTTCTTAATGAGAAATGTAAAGCTGTTCGCACGGTGTCAGCTAAATTCCTGCTACCTCTGTAGGTAACTTTATGCCGCTGTATCCGTGTTCACAGATAGAGGGCTAAAACGGTTTGTGACGCCCCGTTGATCAAATGGCTAGTAGACTAACCTGTTTTTTCAAAGGCCCCTGCGTTCGATGACAACCAAACAAGTTAGAAAATATACGCATAGCGTAACGTTTCAGGTGCATTTCCTCCCGTGTGGTTATTTAACTCGAAAGCCACTAGAGTTACGTGTGCAAACTGTGCTGAACTTAAAGGGGATAATTTTTATTCGATACATTTTTCGGTTCGATGGCTATTTAGCGAGATGCTTCCAGAAATGTATGTGGGTCTTCAAGCGAAGTGTTCATTATTGTTTTCCGATTGTAACTGAAATTGGGATATGCCGACAAATTTTGGTTGCCAGTATCGTATTTCATGATAATCCGTTTATCGGTTCTTGAGTTATTACGTGGGGATATACATTAGACAGACGCGATGAAGCTAATAGCTGCAAAAAGTTATTGGTTATACATTAGAATTGCTAAATTTCAGGTAGTGGTACGCCTGTGAAAAAGTCTGAGGGTCGCTCATACAGCAGACGAATCTCGGCAGCATCAAAACCTCCAGCATTGTATGCCACGTAACTCAGCTGAGTGCGTGCTTCATTCTGAAAATACCGACCAATCAATATCTCACGTGTGATAACAACGGTGTTTTCCCAGGCCCCTTTATTTAAGAAGATCAATTAATATTAATAATAATATGTTATCATTGTGACATAAGAAAGATTGTTTCTCGTTTTCCTAGGATATGTTTGCGTTCCTTGTTGGTATTACAATATATAAACGTAAGGTAATGAGATAAGCAGAGCATGTGGCACGCACGGGAGAGAAGTGCTTCAGGATTTTGATCGGAAGGGCTGAAGGAAGAGCCAGGTGTAAACTGGAGGATAATATAAGAATGACTCTGAAAGAAACAGGATGGGAAAGCGTGGACTGGTTTCATGTGGCTAAGAAAAGGGGTAAGTGGTGGGCTGTTGTGAACACGGAAATGATCCTTTGGGTTTTATAAAGTGCGGGTAACTTTTTGGCTAGCTGAGGAAGTATATGAAGTTTACCTATAGCATTTAAAAAATTAAAGTTAGAAATGAAGATTGTAATCGCTTCAGAAAATTTACGCAGTGTTTGTACATACTTCGCTTGAACAGTCGTGACTGCCGTCTATGTTGGTAAGAGTACGAAGTAAACTAGTATTTTTTGGGTGTACTCTGTTAGAGTCGCGGTAAGAAATGGAAGTTACATTCTTGCTTCGTTTGCAGCGAAAAGTTGCAAACATGCGCGAATTACTTAGGTCTGTCCGTCCGTATTGTATGACAGCATGTAGGAACTCCAATACCGACTAACAGATTGGCTTTAAAGTTCATATTTGGAACTTTTATTAAAATTTTCCTGTACTTTTAAATTTTGATTAAAATTCGGAGAGTACTACAGGACATCTTACATGTAGGTCTGCGCGCGTTTCGTTGCATTTACAGCCCATGTTTGTACTTATTTATCGGAACGAAACATTTCTTGTTGAAAACAATGAAACACATTTTTTGTAAATCTTAAAAGTTTTTTAAATAATTGAACAAAGGGCAGGTAACGCCAAATAATGTGAATGCTTTCCGTCCATTTCCTAACGTAAAGATAGCTACCTTCTGGTATGTGGTGCCACGAAGTCTGGTAGACATATACAGACGTTTCGGAGGCACGTGCTGCCTCTATCCTCAAGGTAGTAGGTTTGTTTGAAGTGTCGTTACATATCTAGCAGACTGCGCGGCTTATGACGAGAACCACCGTGAGAACCCAAAACCTCTTATTTCTTAGCTTTCATTAATACCCTAGCAATCGATATGTACGTAAGCGTATGTAGTTAAGACAGTAGCACTCTTTTAGTGGAATTGCACATTTAGCGTTTGTTCTTCGGTTTGGCTGTTACAAGTTGATGTCAATAAACAGGGTTCTTGGCGTCGTTCAGTTTTGTACTCGTACGAGCAGTTGTTCTGTTCCCCACGTGTGGTGCCGTACCCAGTACGCAAAGATTTAAAGAACCGAGTCATATCATAGCATTCCCCTCGTATTTTCGTCATTGCCTAAGCTTTACTTCCATGAATGGTCTTCAGCCTTCACCCTTGGTATATGGTCTGCTGGCTGATAGGGAACGGTATTGAGTGCAATATGAAAGGAAGCTATACTGTGTTATAAGTGGGAAGCAAGGAGCAGTTCCGAGCATAATTCGTTAGGTCTACTGCCCTACTGTGGGCCGGGATAACGTAGTCGGTATAGCGATTTGCTACGGGCTGGGCGGTCCGGGGATGGAATCCCGGTAGGGGCGACATTTTCCGCACCCGTCCACACCGTCCCTGGGGCTTACCCAGCCTCCTGTGCAGTGGGTACCGGGTCTTTACTGGGGGTAAAGCGGCCGGCGCGTAGAGCTAGCCAACCCACCCCTTCGAGTGCTGAGGCTAACGAAAGGGAACAGCTATACCTCTACTTCGCTTTTGGCCTTAGGCCTGTATAGGGAGCCCTTTACCTTTTTTTTTTTACTGCGCTACTGCACTGAGTTCTAGTCCGAAAGAGTGTGATTTTATCACTTCTGTTCACTTCTGTGAAGACCTTACTGCTCACAGATTCTGTGTGCGTTAAGTTTGTCGGATGTAACTTCAAAGTTTTACACCATCGTCGCTCTTATACTTGTTGACTACAAATACTTCATCAGTAATTCGCAAGAATGCTTCTGGTCTATCTGCAAGCGACATTTCACTTGCATGGTTCCGGTAGTCCATTAGTTACCGCTCTGAAACCGAAGGAGAAAAAAAAAAACTTTTCACATAGGTGCCATTTTGTTATTTTACAGTGGAAGAAATCCACCTTTGTGAGAAGCGCGCGATTTTCGAAGACTTTTTCGTGCATATTACGGGACCCTAGCTTCAGTATTGCTACGTTCGTATCGCTCCAGCCTCTTTAAGTTCGTGCGTCCACCATATTGTTTTTACCGATTGTAGGAAACTAAAAACTATAATCTGGGGGACGTTGTCTTCTTCGCGGTGCCCAGTTCCGTAAAATTTCGTCAGATGATTCAGTAGTGGCAGTGGGGGACACATACACAGACGATATGGTGGTATTATAAGCCTATTTGTTTTCCGTAAGGAAGTGAAACAGATTAAACAGAACGCAGTTTTCTTCTTTCACACATGTAAGGAACTCTGCTATGTTCAGTTTGTGTGTCGGAGTCATTTATTTTCATCCCAGTTCAATTAATCATAGCCCTGTCCTCGTAGCTCCTGTCATGATCGATTAGTTTAAAGTCGACGCAGCTGCACTGGTTTTACAGCAGTTAATGATTATTTTTGAGGGTTTTGAAATTTTGGCGAAAATCAAGTAACTGCGGCGAGGGATAAAAGAAATGATTTGAGCTTAACAGGCGAACTAGAAAAGGTGACAAGGCAGCGCATCCCAAAAATCTGCATAGTCTCCACCGTGCGAACCGAAATTCTGGAATAGATTTTAGAATAATTTGAGACCTAAAATTGACTTCAGCAGTTTACCGATACCTGTGCGTGCAGCTCAGTACTAGTACTCATGCCTGGATGGTGGAGACTGTACTGAAAACTAGCGAGAGCTGTTTAGCTGTTTAAATTCCATTGGTGACCAGAGAGTTCTGCATTTTGCCCAAAGACTACATTTGTTCTGTACGATTTTCACAATGAATACCGATCATTTGCTTGAACAGCCTTAACGGTGGCCCTGTGTAGTGGCGACGGTGCTTGCTCTGTATAAGGTACGAACTGGAATTGAATTTTTATTTTCTCTGAAACGCTGGTACCTATTTGCCAAGGTACACTTCGTAATGTCTCTGAACAAATCAATATGCGTGGTATAAATTGGCTTCAGAATGTGTGTTCACGAACTGATAACTGTAGTTTTGGGAATCGCTGAGGCGGCGGGCCCTGCCTTCGATGTCTGCAGTCTTAACTGACTAGCTGTGAATTCCTAACGGTAAATATTTTTCCAACAGTCCTCTCGACGTGTTGGTGTAATTAATTACATGCGACTGGCGATCTGTATCGTTCTGTTACGTTAATTTTGTATTAACCAGCCGATGTCATCTGCTTTGTGGCTGAAGTAGGACTGCTATCTCCTGTTTGTGTTCGTTTGTTTTTTCTTTCCACGTAGGAAGAGAATTTCCTGTATTATTCTGTGTTTACACCTTGCCCTTTTGACATTCCCAAAGTTTTTAAAGGAAATAATTAACCCTTTAAAACCTAGTGGTTAGTGTAGGCAGGACAAGCTTTAACATAAAACACTCTGTATTTTGTTCATACAGTGTATTTTTGTGTTTTGTATTAGTTTTGTAATAAACAACCATTATTTCCGTGTACGGCATCAGCCGTTTGGCCTTTCCAACGGAAGCCCACTCACCAGACATTGTCTTTGTACATACGGTGAACTCGGCTATGTTGTCGTGAAAGCGACTGAATATTTTGTGTCGTTATAAACGAGTGCTGTCATAAATGAGGAGAACAATGTTATGGTTAACAGTGAGGAATTAATGGGTACCACAGAATATCTGACGTTATAGACGAGGTGTCATATAAACCGCTGTCGTTATAACCGGGTTCGACAGCCTATATTTTTTTCTCGTCGCTCGACAGCCCCAATTGGCCCTAGCCCTCCTCTGTGAGGTTTCTAGATCACACTCAGACACACCACACTCGGTGGGGCTCCTCTGGACGAGTGATAGACCCCACACACAGACCTCTACCTGACAAGACACAGCACTCACAACAGACGGCGGGATTCGAACCCGCAGTCTCAGCAAGAGAGCGGCCGTAGACCCACCCCTTAGACCGCGCGGCCACTGGGATCGGCTAGTCTTTATATATAACGCAGATTCACGTAGTCTTCAAAGGGGTAATTATACAGTCCTGATAATTTGACTGGTCGTGTTGGTGCATATTTTTTTCTTTGTGGTATAAGTATAAACAGATATGGGAATTTTGTCGACAGAATGTGCCTCACGCCCATGTTTGAGAATCTGTCAGGTTTGAAGAAAACTTACTTGAATTTCGGCAGCTCAGGCCGTGTTTATGTCGCGGAATTTCAGTTGGACATTTCACATTACAGAAGCCACACATTCTCCTCACACCGTACGTTTGTATGTTTCGTATGGTTCTAACAATAAACGACTATTTCCCTAAACAGCTGCAACCGATTGGTTTTAGTAATGGAAGCACAGTGTTTTGTGATAGGTACAAACCGAATTTTTAAATTTCATTTACATGAACTGCCATGGTCAGGCGGTTAGTCACCAGCATCTCATCACGGAGGCCCGGGTTTTGTCTTGGGGCAGCCCCATTGAGATTTGTGATGGAAAAAGTGGCATTGGGACAGGTTTTTCTCTGAGTGCTTCGGTTTCCCGCTGTCAGCATCATTCTCAGTAGCCTATGAGTCTGTCAGTGCTCAATTCCCGCCCTCATCTGCTCTTACCTGAAGGACAAACGGGACAAACCTGAGGACCTTCGGAAAGCAGTGCTCTTTTGAAAGTCGGGGAGCAATGGATAGGAGAAGTTCTTTCACCTTTTTGAGTGGGTAATGCGTAATTTGTTTCTTGGTCTATCTCTGTCTCTGCTCTCCTTTTGATAAATCGTAAGTGTAGCTCTGAATCATTCTAGTGTACTGATGACGAAGTTTAAGTATGTTTAGATTGTGTTGTATTACACTTGAAACGTAGGCAGCAAGTAGGGTTTTCTGGGACATTCGTCACCACTTGTCACACTACACGATTTCATCACAGGAGGCCGTAATAACCCCTTTCACCACCTTAAAACGTCAAATATCGCCGTGTGTTTGGCTTTACTGTAAGTACCTTTGATTATTTAGTTCGGTGTGGCGTAGTAAGTGTCTCTGAAGAGTAACAAAACGACTGCGGAGTAGAAACCGTGCACTCTGTGGACCCGGGCGCTTTGCGGAAAGTCCTGCCTGTGAACTGAACATGGCGGTGAGGACACTACCTGAAACCAGCGGCTCTTACCGCTCGTACATTTACTTCTAGGGTGTACATGAAGTTAGTAAGCGGGTAAAGGTAAAGTTGTCCCTATGGAAGTCGTGCCCGCATGTACAAGCTCCCTGAATTTCGGCAGTAGCTGGGTGTGAGTGGTCAGCTTTGCGGTGCGCTCGGTTGCCCTTGGGGAAGTATCCCCCCAGTGCCAATCGAAAAAGAAGGTTGGTTGAGCCCCAAAGCCAGTTTGGACGATTTGGACAAGAGGTAAATCGTAATTGGATACGCGAGTTGTATTTCGTGCCTTGTTAAACACGTGTCAGCCGAGCTAATTCGTGTAGCAGTATCGCTGTAGACGTAAGGTTGAACTCGGTTATAACGTCATGAAAGAGACTGAATATTTTGTGTCATTATACACGAGTGTTGTTATAACCGAAGAGTAGAATGTTACGGTTAATAGTGTAGAATTAAATGGTACCACACAATATCTGATGCTAAAGGCGAGGTGCCGTATAAGTCGATGTTGTTACAACCGGATTCCACTGTATTCAGTGCAGACATGTGCAGTACACAGTGTTCTCACACAGTGCGCGTTACATTGACATTACACGGATTAGATCCACATTAGGATCGAAGATGCAGACGTGGATGTTTGAATGCAACAAACGCATGCAGTTGTAAATTGCAACAAAAGGTACTCATACAGACAGACTATACATTTTCACGTAAGTTTAGCATCACAGATATAAACATGAAGGGCCAACTGCAATTATAATTTAATTATATTAATGTAGCCGCCATATCTTATAAGTGCATGTCCGTACTACGCATTTGATGACAGTGTATATTATGTGTCAATATACGTCCTGTTTTCCTTTGTGATTGAGTCTGCCTGAAGATAGCTTATTTTAAGCCGAAATATGTAGGGGAGTGTACTCTAAAACAGTACAACATATATACTGCGCCCATCACCGAATATAGTTCGGGTGATCAAATCGAGAAGAATGAGGTGGATGGGATATGTGGAACGTATGGCGGAAAGGAGAGGTTCATACAGGATTTTGATAGGGAGACCTGAGGGAAGGAGACCACTTGGGAGACCCAGACATAGATGGAGGAAAATATTAAAATGGATCTTCAAGAATGGGGATGGGGGCATGGACTGGATTGAGCTGGCTCAGGATAGGGACAGGTGGCGGGCTCTTGTGGATGCTGTAATGAACCTCCGGTTGCCATAAAATGCGCGAATTTCTTGACTAGCTGAGAAACTGTTAGCTTCTTAAGGAGGACTGTGCTACGTGGAATTAGTTATACTGTTTGTCAAAAAAGTGGTGTTAGTGGGAATTGTATATACTTACTATATTCAGGATGGACGTGGTTCGATTATCAGCTGGGACTCGGGCTAGCCTGGTCAAGGAATTTCTTAGTTTTCCTCTTTCCTCATTTCCTGCCACCAGATTCCAGGATGGTGCCCGATTATCCTATGGCCGCCGCCTTCTATATAATTTCCGATACGTCATTCAACAGTCACCCCACCGTCGAACTGTGTACACCTAGCGGCTGAAGGCGTCGTAAAATAAACTGTAATGAAAACGGGCCAAATTGTCTGAAACATTTTGACATCTTTATTTGTTCATCGTTTCTATGCGTAGAATGAATCGCTTTTTTTTTAACTTGGAGGTTCTCCCAGCCGTAAATATGCTGCGTCTACCTAAGTGCGTGCCGTCATGTCCTAGAACGTAATTTTTAAGTGTATCATTCAACGACTCTGTCAGTTACTGAGATTATCAAGTGTCGGTAATGGGTGGATGAATGCGTATGGAGCATTCGTGGAATGATTCTGACGGGTGGGAAACCGAAATACTCAAACAAAGCCTTTTGCCAGTGCCTTTTTGTGGACCACAAGTCTCACACGGACTGGGCTGGGTTTGAATCCGAGACTCCGCAGTGAAAGGCGAGCGACTAGCCGCCAGAGCCATGGAACGGCCTTAGAAGATCGTACTCTTTAAATTTTGTTTCAAAACAAACCGTTTTTATGTTTTGTCTTGTTAAAGATTTTCGATAACACGTAGCTTGAGGTAATAAGTAAGCTACAGGCAAAGTAAGCTGCCTTGTCCTTACACACACTATGAATTCATATGTGCATATGGGCACTAATGATAAAGTAAAGTAAAATAGAATTTCCGCTGTCGGAGTACATGAAGTTTCACACCGATAGTAAGGGATACGTCGACTGAAAAGTGTTCGGAAATGTCTGACAGACAGCAGTGGTCCTAGCGGAAATAAAGACAAAGGCGATCTCTTAATTTCTTGTAGGCCTGGAATTATTGGTTGTGTAGCTTCTGATACAAGTTAAGGCTGTGTAATGAATGTGAGGGGTGTGAAGGAAAGTACATCCGTCTTGTGCGACTATCCCTATCAGTACTGGCCTTGGCATTGGCGGGGTTGCGGGAGGAGACGGGGTTCCGTATTGATTCGCACGTTGTTTGCTCGTTCTCCTTCGTCGGTTCAACTCCACATAGCCGGGTTCAGTACAACACGATATAGGTCATACAGACATTTAATGTAGTGTACCATCCAGTTAGGGCTGCAACAAAAGTGATACAGTTTTACCTATAAAATTCCAGTGGTAACTATTTGTACCACCTGCCTTAACATTCAGAAACCTTCGTTTCTGCGCAGACGCTGTGTTTGTGTCGATAATATTGACCAACAAATGCACCAGTATATAATTTGTTATTACTCAATGCACACTATCCCGACATGTTTCGATGCTTCATTGCATCATCTTCAGGGGCATATTGTTGCGTCACAAGACACTCGTTACTTACACAGTAAAATAATTAAAATAGTCTCGTATTGAAGGCTTGATAAAATGTGATCTTAACCTTTTAAAGCGTAGCGGTAACTTTACATACCACCAGGTTTAACATTAAAAGATTCTACGTGGTGCCCACATTGCGTTTATGTGTTTTGTACGGATCTCAGAACAAACAGCAACTTTTGTCTTGTAAAACTTTAAGAGACTGGTTTTTATAACCGAAGTGGAGAGTGTTTACAGCGCGGTACGCACTGAGTCCTTACATAAAACAGATACGCTTCGTCTTTAAAGGGTTAATAGTAACACACTTGGTAAGTTTATATTAAAATCATAAAAGTTTTAAAATGATTTTAGTATCAACTTACAAAGTGTGTTACTGTTAAGGTCACATTTTATCAAGCCTTCAATACGAGACTATTTTAATTATTTTACTGTGTAAGTGACGAGTGTCTTGTGATGTAAGTGACAATATGCCCCTGAAGATGATGCAATGAAGCATCGAAACATGTCGGGATAGTGTGTATTGACTAATAACAAATTATATAATAGTGCATTTGTTGGTCAATATTATCGTCAGGTGTGAAATGCACGGTGAAAACAAAGTGAAAATACCTGTGTTTGTGTGTTTAGCATGAGTCTTACAATGAAGAACAACGTCCCTAAACAGCTGTAACGGGTTGTTCTTTGTAACGGGGAGACGCCTTGTGTTATAATAGTGTGCAGTAGGACCTGAATTGTTTAGTATAACTCAGATAAGTTTTATGCTTTATGAGATTGCGATAGGTGTTCAGTGGAACTGCTCACCGTTTAGCATCTTGTTGTTACGGGGCACAGTCCCCCTCCATGTTATACATTTTTATTTTTACTTCTCTTTTACTCTGTCATTTACACCTTGCTTGGTCTCAGTATTTTCCAGAATTCCGTACTTGTGTTTTATTTGTAGGCCTACAGGTTATTATTTGAGATCTGCCCTCGTATGGAATATTACGCAGCGTAGAGCCTTGAAGATGGGACCGATAGGTTGTCCCGAAACGTCGGTACATAATTACCACTCTACCCTTCGTAATATCCGAGACGAGCGCAGATGTCAGCTACATCGCGGCGGAAGCCTCAAGTCACGCGAGGTTATTTCTCTGTGTGCCAATTCGTTGTTTATGTCTAGCCCATACGATAGGCTGCAACGTCTATTTGCTTTCGTCAATAGCCGTATGATGGGCATCTCCACCGTGTTCTGTGAACACTGCTTTGCGTAGGCCTTAACCCTTTAAACTTTTAAAGCCTAGCAGTAACTTTACATGCGGCCAGGTTTAACACTAAAAATTCTACGTGGTGCCCACATTGCGTTTACGTGTTTTGTACGGATCTCAGAACAAACAGCAACTTTTGCCTTATAAAACATTAAGAGATCGGTTTTTATAACCGAAGTGGAGAGTGTTTGCAGCGCGGTACGCACTGAGTCCTTATATAAAACAGATACGTTCCGTCTTTAAAGGGTTAATTGAGCACCAGGCCATACAGACGTGTAAGGGAGTGGAAACGTAGCTCTACACGTCTTAACCTAGGAACTGCGTTATGGTGTGGGAGGTCGGGTGTGGCCCAGAGAAACTGTGGGGACGGAAAAAATTTCTGCTTCTGTCACAGATTGAACTCTGATTCTTCGATCGTCGGGTCCCCAGCCTAGTCGCTAGGTTGCGTTTACAAGAGGGGCAGTGTACGATTAACGTAACATTGAGGCGCGTTCGCGTATCCATTGTTGTTGTGGTAAAGAAGTGAAGTATTACATATTCCGTGTGTGTGTGTGTGTGTGTGTGTGTGTGTGTGTGTGTGTGTGTGTGTCCGTCCGTCCGTCCGTCCGTCCGTCCTTAGTTATCCAGCACGCAAAACGCATGCACCGTGTTGTCATATGTGGCCTGTCTGGCTGTACCGTATTTTTCCATATTATCTCATAAACGGCACGATATTCGAAAAAAAATGATTGGACATACAGTGTGTGTTTTGATTTTCTCTACAACTTTTGTCTAAACCGTTTCTGATTCTAAGAAGAATTGAACGAGATATCATAAATGTACGTAGATCTTTATGTAACGTGTCCGTTATTCTAGTCGGATTTTAATGAAACTTGAATTTTCTCGACATATTTTCGAAAAAATACTCTAATATCAGATTTCATGAAAACCCATCCAGTGAGGGCGGAGTTGTTCCATGCGGGCGGACGGAAGGACAGACCGATGGACAGACGTGACGAATCTAATAGTCGCTTTTCGCAATTTTGCGAATGCGCCTAAAAATTGGCTGCTCTGGATTTTAGGATGTTGGTCTTTAACGTTTTATGTATTTATGATTTATACATAACGTTGCTGTCAGCAGCTTAAGAGTACATCGCGTCTAGTGATACGATAATTAGTGAACATCTAATTGACGTGGTCATAGAAAGGAGCTTGCATGGCTTGTTTTGGGGGTATTGGCCTGGATTGGCTGAGGAAAACCACAAAAATATTAGTCTCCTGACGGGGGTTTGAATTCTAGGCCTCTCTGACACAAAACCTTTTTGCCCACTCGCCCATGAAGTTTAACCTTAACGTTGTTTCACAAAGGGGGCTTTTTGTAATTTCGCATCATGTTCTGTTGTTGGCAAGTGACGTGAGCTAGTGATGCTGGTTCCGAAAATGTAACAGACAAATTCGCGGCTCTGAGCAAATAGCGTTGGTTCAGTGGGCGTGGAGGTAGCGCAGATGACGGATCTGTGCTTCACTTGCGTCGTAACGCTGTTCTTTGAACCAGCGATTTCCTGTCACGGAAACAGTACTGATCTTTTACTCTTTCTAGGTGCGTTCGCAAAGCAGTTGCCAAAACGACTGGTAGCTTCGTCGTGTACGTCCATCCGTTCGTCTGTACGTATGGAACAACTTGGCTGCCACCGGACGGCTATTCTTGAGAAGTGACACTTGCTTCTTTCCTAAGATTTGTCGACACTTTCTAATTTTTTGATTAAAATCGGAAAAAAATAAGGCACTTGCTACGAATGTCTGTGTGACATTTATGACAGCTTTGGTTACGAACATTAACGCTGTATGACTTTATGCTGCCAAAACGTTTTCGAACAAGAATAGTCGTCTGGGATATGACTCTGAAGATGGAGGCGGCAGTTTACTCCGAAACATCGGTAATTACCAATAAACTCGGCGTCGTATCCCAGTAGACTGTAATGTTCAACTTTACCATTATTTTTGTCGTTACAGTGGTTAGCTTGGTTTAGGGTACCAATGTGCTATGGTTACCAAGGTTACCAGTTTTTCAGTGGTTGCTGGGGATACGGGAAGGCGCCAGATGGGTTTATCCCTGCGTGCATTTTCTGACTTAATTGCATTAAGTTTCTGAAAGCAGAACGACGCTGTTACAACAAACACCGTCACTTTCCTGTACAGTTGCAGGTGCCAGGTGACTCAGTACAGCCGAATACAAAATTTGTAAATACGCCAGTAAATATAGTTGTGGCTATTAAATAACGGGACTGATCCTGTAAATGAAATAAATAATATAGGCTTGTATCTGTAGTACAGTGTAAGTAGGTCAGTGTGCAACCGGTTGTTGTTTTGTCATTACGTTACACATTTAAGAATAGTTACAAATAGAACCGGAAGATGGTAGATATAAGCAGCAGTGGAACGTACATATGTTTCAGGCCGTATTGCGGTGTCAGGTTGCAGCACTGTTTATTCTGCCAAACTGTCTCTTCCAGAACTTTCCAAGTTCATAGCTTCCTTATCCATCCCAATCTGAAAGTGTCCCTCACTAGTGGCTCACTGGAATGGTCGGTCTTCTCTGAAACCGTAGTGATGGCAGGCGCGCACCCACAATTTTTCCTTGTGGGTGGGCGGGGCGCGGGGGCTTACCCTGAGGCTATGTATAATTTGTGTGATTTTAAAAATTATGTTACAGAGGTCATATTGTAAGTACAACATAACACTCTTTGCAACTGCATTTTATACGCTTACGAATATAACTATGTGTTCCATGACTGAATCACAGTGTCCTATCTTTTTTTTAATTCCATTAATTTATTTTTAAAAATTCTAATATACTGGTCATCAGCAGGCGTCAGTGGCTGATTTTGGCTGAAGAATAAATCACGTTAAAATATTTGAAATAATATCTACAAAATTTATGTTTTTTAAATTTCGGTTTTGGGGGTTTGGGGGGCTCTGTCCGGCAGCCGCCCCCCCCCCCCCATGCCTTGGGTGCGCCCTTGAGTGATGGTGAGTGTTAGATTTTTCCGATGGATTTTCGACTAACATTTCACGAACGTACGTCATTTGTCACTAATTTGTGGCGATTGCTTAACCTTCAAAGCATTCTCCTTTGTAAAGAACATTGAAGCATAACGCCCCGTCACCTGATAACTACCAGTAGACTAATTTATGAGTTTCATCTCCATGCTATAGATCATAAAAACAAGGGAAAAATGCACAACTAAATAATCAGCTACAATAGGACAACCATCTACCGCGGTGATATAGTGTACTGCTTGAGAATCCCCCTGAGGATGGCCCAGAAGGGCCGAAACATGTAGGAGTGAATTAGTATAAAATAGAGAAATAAGACTTCATTTGCGTTTTGTTTGTAATTTTTTCCATTGTTTTTACCAGTAGACTGCTGACTGTAGACATTTCACTATCTACGTCATTACTGGCAGTATGTTTCTAGGCATGACGCAGCCGCCTCTCCAATTGATCCGGGAGGCGAGGGACTGAAACATGTGCTTAATGTAGTCTTAGGGTCCAATCCGTCAGTCGTCGACAGTTTACAGGGACACCAGCGGGCAAGCCGGCACAACCGGTAATGCTTTGACATATATTAGGAAGCTGCCCGCTTCGAACCTCGGTCGATGCACCGTCTATTTTCTGAATTGTGTTTTTCATGTTTTTTTCCCATTCTGTCCAGGAAAATGTCGGTATGAAACCTTTATTTAGTGCACGGCCCACGTTCTTTCCAGTTTAATATCCAGTCAGTCCACGCTACAATGTCTGTTACTAACAGCGTCTTTTATAGACTTTCCCAGATACGCAGCGCAGTGTGGATGGCTGATAAAGTGTTGAAGTTCTAACCCAACTACTCAGAAGTACTCCCACGTCACTACGAACGTAGTCGTTGTTTCCTTTATTTTCGGAACTGATGAAAGATATTTTAAACTAAAGCACTGAAGTTGAATGGGGTTTCTTACTGTAGAAGTCTGAAGCAACAAACAGTCGACTGAAAATATACTAATGCCTCAGAAAATATTTTAGTGTTGTCCTTGAAGTGTTTCGGTCAGTTTAAGTGCTGTGACTATCAAAATGTGAAAAAGAAAACATTTAAATTATTCTTCGTGGATACGAACTGTGTACGTTCGCTCTTCTAATGTGCATATATTTTATTCAAGTTAGAGATATTGTTTCTGCTTCTTTGTGTTTTATGCTGTCCATGTAAGACGTGCACGAAATTTTAGAGGAACTGAACAAACATGGAATGAAACAGTGCATTCCAAAAGTAAGAGCAGTGTTTGCCTTCTTTTTTACCTTGTTTAGGAGCGTTGCTAGCCACTTTGAAAGATAATGCTGTCTGCTTTAGTCGGAGGTGATACGTTTTGACCTACCTCTGATGTGAACTGCACAATCTATAAAATATTTATTTTGCATTTACTCTGTGGTGTCATAGTCGGGATTATTTTTGGCTGTGGTAGGCAACCTACGGCCAGCCAGATTTGTGTATGTGACCCGCGAGTGTTTTCGAATACAGTTGCTTATGCTCCCATATCAGAATCTGGGACATTTTTTTTGAATCGGTGAACTTCGCAATTAACCCTTTAAAGACGAAGCGTATCTGTTTTATGTAAGTACTCAGCGCGTACCGCGCTGTAAACACTCTCCACTTCGGTTATAAAAACCAGTCTCTTGATGCTTTATAAGGCAAAAGTTGCTGTTTGTTCTGAGATCCGTACAAAACACATAAACGCAATGTGGGCACCACGTAGAATTTTTTAATGTTAAACCTGGTGGTACGTAAAGTTACCGCTAGGCTTTAAAAGGTTAAGTTAGGTAAACAGTATTTAAGGTGTAACGGGCTTAGGGCATTTGCCTTGGGAACGTTTATGGTGGAAACTTTGCAACATTTGACATTTGACAGTAGGAGGAGTGAGACTAATACGGAATGATAAGTTGCAACATCTCCACTACTATTTCAGTTGTATATGTGTTCTAAGAATTATTAGTATACGAGAATTTCGGTCAATGAATATAATATGTGTCTGTATATTTCTTAAAAGAATTGTCAGTGATAAAAAGACAGTTGCAAGCTTAACGTTCATGTTCTTCCATTCTTCGAAATTGATGTCCCAAAAATTAAATTATAATTAAAGCTTTAAATGCTAATGAAATTATTAATTAGTAGTAATTGTATTCCCTTAATTGCTTAGAAAGGCTTTTACTGGTAACAGTTGTTTATAGCCCGAACAGGGTTTAGATATTTTTAAATGTACCATGTGCTATAAAACGTTGCTGTGCACTGCTTTTATGGATCTTCCTTCAAAGGGACACGTGTTTATTAGTTTCTAGCGTCAGGCCACGCAATATAGCTGTCACTTAACACCTAATGTTCAGGCGACAGCAAATGGTATGTTGAGGAAGGGACGGGACATTGTCCCAAATTGGGAAACGTCAGCCAGTACCGGGCTGCAATAGCTGGAGACGTTTTAAAATGTTTCGTGCTTGAAAAGTTTGCCCTACGACCGCGGTTTGGTGTTCAATGTGATGGTGGAGGCAGCCCGAACTTTTTTCGAATTTCGTACAGCCGGTATCGGAACATGATGAGTGCGCGAACATACGCGGTGGAAACGACGCTGTGGCCACTTAAAACAGAGTAATGAAGTTATATATCGTAGTCGGTTTATTAATACTACATTGAGTGCACAGAGCACAGTTTTCTTCAGAAGCTGTCAGAAAATCTTCGCCTTTGTTATTAATGTGTTGTTGTTGTTGTTGTGTTGTTCCTTACCATGTTTTACTGCGTACTGACTAACAGCGGGGACATCCCGTGTGATAGACCTTCGACAAATATGTAAATTTCATAAAATACGGACGAACCCGGTTATAACGACATCTCGTATATAACGTCAGATATTCTGTGGTACCAATTAATCCCTCGCTGTTAACTGTAACATTATTCTGCTCGATTATAACAACACTCGTTTATAACGACACAAAATATTCAGTCCCTTTCATGACGTTATAATCCAGTTCGACTGTAATTATTTTGTGGAAGTAAGAGAACAAAATGACGTGAAGAATTCCACACTAAATTGCGAACGTGCAGTGTAATTTAAAAACTACTTCGTACATAAAAGTGTCATCGCCGTTCATTATTGATTATTTTAAGTATCTAAATCACGTTACTAGTTACTTGTGTTTTGGAATGCTAAATCGGTTTTATTTACATCTTTTGATCTCAGTCTTTGAACCAATGTTCTGAATTTCTTGATGTTGTTGGGATAGGGACGTAATTGTAAGGTAGATTCGCCTGTCGTTAGAGTTGAGACACGGAGGCGGAGGACCGGAGATTGGGATGGCTGGTGACGATTGTGGCGCTCCTCCGTCTCGTAGGCGGCACTGTCGGAGCACTTGGAGATCCCGAGGGTATGCCTCTGTTAGAGTTCGGTGTAACGGAGTGGTAGGAACAATACAGAAAATAGAGTAGGTGTAGTTGGTTGACTGTAGACACACAAATTAGGTTGTAAGATTCAAGTCTTGTGGGATGTGACCTTACGTCTTTGAGTAGGTAGCTCCCGACATTTCGAAGGAAGTCCAAAAAGACTTCTTGACCCTGAAGATGAAGGCACTGTGAACCTTCTAAACTTCAGCAACTATTCAGCCAACGACACCGCTTCAAATCTAGGGTAATCATGATTTCGGTGTCCTTGAACGGTTGCAATAAAGTAAGTGGTTCACTGGAAGGGGTATTTGTGGAAAAAGTAGTTAGTGATGTGAACTGTCAAATTTTCGCCTTGAATTTGCAACAGACATTTTAGTAGCGATAATCATAATACAGTATTCGTTAACCATACTGCGGTGTGGATAGTGCCATCTGAACGTGGCCATAAAATGTATGACAATGCATCCGTGAAGCGAACTTAAGTCTGCCCGACTTTACGGGAGAAGAACCCGACTCTTCTGCCTGAGTGAGCGCCCGCAAAAGAACTTACTGTAGTGTTATTACGATTTACTTCAAGGGAAGTTTGTCTCCGGGGACCAGAGAGAGCTGTGTTTCTAAAAAGCAGCCCTATGCTGTAAGATTGATGATTCATGCAGGAGAATGACGGTGTGCGGGAGGGTATGTAATAAGGGGGAGAACGAGGGTTGAAATAGTGTGGGGTAAGTAGGGAAGACACAGGGTTAAAGAAGATAAAGATGTTACTTAATTATGATATATTATTCTGCTTTTCATAGCATAATGCTCAGCGCGTAAGGTTATTCAAGAAGCAGTTTAATTAAAATATTAACCGCGCTGTTGTACCATAACATTTTAAATTAATTATATGGACTAATTTCCAGAATTAATTACGTATATTCAGTTTTTCCTCTAGTAAGCACAAACTGACAGACGTTGCGCGTGAATGGATAGCACTGGTTTTGTATTCGGGAGGTTGTGGATTCATATCTCGGTCCGGACACCGATTATCCTGACTTGAGTTATGCAGTTTTCCTCCATCCCTCTTGTACTTTGTGTTAGGTGACAACCCCTTCTTCCCACATTCTTTCGAACTCATTATTCAACGTGTCCTAACGTGTTAGGCTATATGGTATGAACTACTGGCAGCATCGTTAAGTAAATAACTAAACAAAAGTGGAAAATTTACTTGTAGCTAGATTTTGTGGCGCGTCCGCTCCCTTAAAATCTTGTAAGGAGCTTTACAGTTGATGCATATTTCTCATTACGCTCGACTGTAGCGCTTTTGCTGGCATACGGAGTCAACACAAACTCTCTGATGCACCAGATTTTCGTTCTTGGCACTGCGCTACAAGCCGGAAGGTCGCGGGTTCGATTGCTGATGGGGCCATTAAAATTTTTTAGTGACTTAATCCGTCCAACCGCACTATAGCCCTGGGGTCGACTCAGTCTCTAACAGAAGTGAATACTGTGGGATATCTCCTGGTGGGTAAAGGCGGCCTGTGGGTAGGGCTGACAACCTTACCACCTTCATTTGCCTTCTGGGTCCCTAAGGGCCTGTCCAGGCCTGTAATGTGGTAGCTGTACCTTGACGTTTACAGAATATTGCAGTCTGCCGATGTGTGACACCGTGTCATTTTGTAGATAGGAACCAACTTTTGGAGAAACATACCACCTGTAATGTAGTGTAGCATGTAGCATGCCGTGTTGTTCAGTAGATACGTAACAGTGGTTCGGGAGGAACGCGCTGGCTGCATCTTCAGGGCAGCGGAGTGTTATGTGACGCCATGTCTTTTGGTAGATAAGCACCAAAATTCGAGACGAACGGACTGCCTCAGTCTTCATGATGGGGTTGTGATGCCGTATAGTTTGATAAATGTAAACGTTTCAGAGGAACCAGGTGCTTCTATCGTCAGGGTAGAGCCGTATGTGGAAAACTGTAAAAATTAATTGCAGAACACAGTTCCGGCAAATTTAGAGTTTTACGATCACGATCGCACTTAGATGGAATTTTAAAGTTGTTCATTCTATGCATTTTGGATCAGTTTTTCTTTTATTATGGGGCACGCGGTGGTGCATTTGGTTGAGGTACTGCGCTGCTTGCCGCCAGGTCACGGGTTCGATTCCCGATGATGTCATCGGCCCTGGGGTCGACTCAGCCTCTAACAGAAATGAGTACCAGGAATATTTCCTGGGGGGGTAAAGCTGTCTGGTGCGTATGCCGATTGCCTTGAAATCTGGGAACCTCAACCTCCTGGAACCCTCAGGGCATGCCCAGGCCAGTAATGGGACCGCTTTACCTTTACCTTTTATGATCCCAACAAACGCACCACCTCAACTACATACAAATAGTCAAGACATTATTCCAACGTTTTTGGGCAAAAATGTATCGGCGTCCTTAGGGAGCACGGCGTGTACTTAGATGCACCTAGATGTACCGTACACGTGAAAATGCTGAAGCCAGTATACAATAACATTAATGAATGTTTGGTATTCCGAGAGGCGTGGCAATAAAATTAACACCAGTGTTGGACTTCTTGACCCTTGAAGATGGGACCGATACGTTGTCCCGAAACGTCGGTAAAGGATTACCACTCGACGCTGCGTTATACCCCAGAAGAGCGCAGATCTCATAAGCATCGCGGCGAAAGCCTGAAATAACACACTACTGTCCTCTGCACATAAACTTTTCGAGTGTTATTGGTGCTTTGTTTCACAACCACTGGTGTGGTATCCACTTGCCTGTATCGTGTTGTCTGCAGAAGTTTAGTTTACAGCAAGTTGTGAAACATAAATCCATACCTTCAAAATTTTTATTGAGGTTATGAAACCTTCATGTCCGTTTGTTGGTAATTGGACCATATGTTTCATGCAAACTTCGACTCGTGGCCAGATGATTGGCTGAACCCGTTGGCTTGGTAGGTCCATCAACATAAAGCTAGGGGGGAAACGAGGGTTAGGCGTATGACATTTTGCTTTTGATGGATGAAGCAGGTTGATGGACAATAACAAAGTTTTGCTCAAATTAAAAAGCAGTGCTATAGAACTTTACGATCGTATGGATTGCACTCCTGCTTCCTGGTCGGTAGGTACTGTATTCGAATGTTCGACAGTAGACCGGATCTCGTGAAAAAGTTTGCCGTGGGTGTCCTTAGTTCCTGCAGGCAAATTCTTGGGTAGCAGGCTGCCCCTTATTAGGCCATGTCGCCTTCTTTTTGTCATTATATCCAGTTCCTTCCAATTCATCAATCATAATTCAGACAGTCCCCGACTTCTGCATTTTCAATATACGGAATTTCAGACTTACGCAATTTTAACCCTTTAAAGACGAAGCGTATCTGTTTTATATAAGGACTCAGTGCGTACCGCGCTGTAAACACTCTCTACTTCGGTTATAAAAACCAATCTCTTAATGTTTTATAAGGCAAAAGTTGCTGTTTGTTCTGAGATCCGTACAAAACACATAAAAGCAATGTGGGCACCACGTAGAATTTTTTAATGTTAAACCTGGTGGTATGTAAAGTTACCGCTAGGCTTTAAAAGGTTAAGAAAGCCGGTGTTGAAACACAGAATACTACAATGGGAACATTTGTGCTCGTGGCAACGTAAAGTTTTGTGCCGCGGACAGATAATACGCCGTAACTGTTGAGAGATTGTACGGATGGCCCCATACGTTACGTAAAAGTCTATAGCAGAGAATCTCAGTGTGTCTGAGCGAAGTATCTTGTGATTAATGTAGAAGTGCATAAGAGTACCCCGTCTGCCGCGCAGAACTCGCCACTGTCAAAATATGTTGGCATCTAGTGTCAAGGACTTCTACGTATGTCTGTATGTGGAACTGCATTCCCACTCACACGTCTAGGTGTATTGCCGAAAAGCACAACACCATTAAGCCTATTATGAATGAATGTAATTCTGTTTGTTTACTGAGTTTAGTGGTTTGTACGTCCTAAGAATTGTTTTTACTTATTCTAGCACGTGATCTTCGTTTTATTCTACATTACCGCCCGATTTCGTGTGACGAAAGTCTCCTTGATGTGGTGAATCGTTTACAGCGGTGATTCATGACAGCGTGTTCTTCGCTTTGCATGTTGAAACCATTCTGCACCGAGTTATTTATTTACACTGCTATCAGATGCTGCTGACAGGTCTGTGACGTATTGTTTTCAACACGACTGACGCGTTGCAAAGATTACTTCGCCGACAAAAATGTGGGGTTTGATTGAGGAGATTTTGTACCATTGTAGTATGCTTAACTTTATAAAGTGTCGTATTTATTTCCATTATAGTTTCTTCCTGCTTGTTTTGATCTTCAAGGTAATCATTTAATAATATGGACAAGAATGGAACCATCCAAAATTCCTACATAAACATCACAAACACAGTACTTTTGTATCCTGTAAAATGTAGGCAGTGTCTTAGGGTTTATTTTAATCGTCTTAAACGAGTTTATTTGAAATGTTGTCCGGAATTACAACTTAATGTTGCAGCTGTTGTTAACTGTTCTTTCTGGCGTTGGTCTTTAACATCGAAACATGTTGCCTATTATAAGAGAAAACTGTAACGGAAGTACATGTGACTTGTTGAAGTTAATGTACTGTGACTGTACGAAATTCTTCAATTAAAACTTATTCGCAGTCTGAAAACGAAGAACTCCAGTGTAGTGGTATTCGATGTACTCACGATGGTGAGTGTCAAAGTGTGTTATTTTAATGAATCTTCAGACTATCATCTCGCTTGTAGTCTCGCACCAGACCATACAGTTCACTCTCACCATATGCGGCATTCTTCTTTATTTTATTTTATTTTATTTTATTTTATATTTGAATGCGTATTTGTTTGGGCCTCTTATTTATTTAATTACGTTCTGAGTAGTCCAGACTGTATTACGTCGAATTTAAGGGTGATTGGTGAATAATGAATTAGAAAGGATATGCAAGGAGTTGGTAGTGGGCTAGTCTGGATACTGTTAGAGAATTTTTCTACACGGGTTGAGGGAACACGCAAAAATTCTCAATGAGATTTAATAGTACTCCTTCCGTACATTGTGAATGTAATCATCCATACACACCAACAAATGCACAATATTTAAGTAAAGTCACAAATCGTCCATATATGTGAACTCTCCTACATGTTTCAGCAAGTCACCATCCTTAGGGAGACAATACAAAGGAATATAAAATTAATACATAAAATTTACATACACTGTTAAAAATAAACAATCACATCTAGTAAAGAAATATGTGGATGCTATAGGCATTGTGATGTGGATGTATTCTTGAATAGTATTCATTAATGTGCTACTGTTTATATTGTATGTGGGTATACGCATACAGAAATCTCGATCGAAGTTTTCGATCCAAAAGAATCAAGTTCGTGTCCCGTGTAGTGATACACAACACTGCTCTCCAACACCAGACATGTCACTACGCGGGACAGGGACTTGATCCTGCTGGATATAAAACTTCGATCGAGATGTTTGTATGCGTGTACCCACATACAATATCATATTAATGAATGCTATTCAAGAATATGTCGGCATCCCAGTGTCTGTAGCATCCACGTATTTATTTATTAGCTGCCGTTATTTATTTTTAACATTGCTTATGTAAACTTGATGTATTAATTTTACATTCCTTGGCATTGACGTCTCCCCGACGATGGTGATTTATAACCGAAATATGTAGGAGAGCTGACTTATATGGACGATTTGTTATTTGTGTAAATAAATCGTGTGCATGATTTGATGTGCACGGATGATTATTCTTAAACAGGTTATCGGGCCTTTGGGCCAGTGTTTTAACACGGGACATCCAGGGTGTTACTCACTTTACCGCAGTGGCCGATGCATTCTTGTTCGTGACGAAATAGCGAAACACAGTTTGGCTTCAGATAAATGTCTTGAATGCGACCGAAATTCTGTTCAGTGAAACGCGAAGTGTAACATCTTAATGTTCACAGCTGAACCAATTAATTCCATGGATCAGAGTCCGTCTTAAAAGGTATGTACTCTTCCGCTAGTCAAGGAATTCCCTGCCTCCTACGGAACTGAACATTTCATTGTTATGCGCACTTCAGCCCTCACTGGACCCTGTTCTAAGCGATATTAATCCAGTCTGCTGGCTCCCTTCTTTATTTTTCAGATCCATTTTAATACTGTCTTCCCATCTACGCATGGATGTTGCAAGTATTGAGACTGCAAATCTATATGCCGCCTTTCCATGCTTGATACATCCGTCACAGTTTAGAACTGATGCTGACATCAATCGATTTAAGTGCGTACTTACGCTTCGCGATGCATTAACACCTCTGGTCACAAATCTGTTCTCGTCTGGGACGGTGTAATGGTACGCAGAAGGAAGTACCATAATCCGTTAAGCACCTGGAGACCACAATAAAGGGGACTGACGAGACATACTGTGTTTTCCCTACTGATTACGGTCTTAAAATTTTTATGCGTAGCAGCTTTGTAACGTGTCGATTGGTGTCCACTATATTTCAGTCATGTTTTGTGGCATGTTATTTACTTTAATTGGGAGCTATTTTACGACATTTTCAGTGTTTCAGATGATGTTATCGGTGAAGAAAATATAGCTTATACAGAGTGTTCCCGAAATTCTCACCACCAAGGTGGGGGCTTGTTCGGTGCATAAGAACGGAACAGGTCTGTGTAAACGTGGGTGTTTGGATATTTCGTTTGTAAAGCGAAGCGCCGAGCGAGTGCATTGCATGTGACAGTAATAGTATGCGAGTCGAAATGATTATCAGTGGATGGACATCGTGTTTGCTGCATATACTGCTATGAATTTGCGGCATGTCTTCTTTACCAGGACACATTTCGCGATCATCCAATTGCAGGAATTGCATGTATTATTTGAACAGCGGTCGTAATTTTTGGATTTTTCTTAGAACTGAATATCTGAGTAAGTGTAAGCTATAACATTGTTGCAGTGATACATTCTTTTAATTTTATATTTGGAATCCAGTTTCTTGTACGAGTATGCTGGCGCTCGCTACAGTGTCGGAGAGATGGCGTTAGTTGTTAAGACGGCCTCGACTCTTCATTTGTTAACTAACACATGTACAGACATACACAACTTCTGTCATTGTACACATCGGTGCTATGTATGTGTCTTTGTACGTTTTCGTTCTTAAGAATGCTGACCTACAGAACGTTGAAATGGCTTAGTACCAAGCTGAAATATCTGCTACTGTCCTGTAACGACGTCTTCTGAGCCATAAACCTTAGACATAAGGGGGGGGGGGGGGGGGAAAGAGAGAGGGTTCACTGTAAGGTGGACAAGTAAAAGGTGTAGAAAATTGAATACAGACAAAGTGAATGAAGGAGATAACTGTACGAAGCTTTCGGTCACAAATGAAGAGACAGTGTTGATTTTTTTTGCGGGCATTTGGTAGTTCTTAAATAATAAAAGTCGGAATTGAAAATATAATATGAAGATTGCATAACTTTTTTTGGACTTGCATTAACCCTTTAAAGCCTTGCGGTAACGTGACTTATCACCACGTTTAATATGACAAAATTCCACATGCTGTTCATATTGCTTTATATGTTTTGAACAGGTCTCAGAACAAACAGCGATTACTTCCCTCTACAGCATTAACTGATTGGTTTTGTAACCGAGACGGAGAGTGTTTACAGCGCGGTACGCACTGAGTCCTTATATAAAACAGATACGCTTCGTCTTTAAAGGGTTAAACCACTGTGGTGTGTAAATTTGAGATACTCATCGTTACTCAGGAGTAAAGCTTTGACCTTGGCATTGTGGGTGGGGGCCATTATCTCCGGGCGAGGCAAGCACAGAAAACATACATACCTTGTCAAAAACATGTCTCGTTGCCATTTTTTGGGTGTTAAGTATGTAACAGGCCTAGAGCCAATTTTTTTTTTTTTTTGCACGTCCCTAACCAAGTAGAACACACCAGAAGATTTTATCTCGCATAACAGAATTAACTCGCCCTCACAACACACAGCTGTACTAAGACCCTATGTATTTTTAACTAGAATATACCGTTTACTGGGCATAAGCATCAAACGGTCTGACCTCCCTATCGAAACAGCTAGCAAGGTCAAAGACGTACACCAGAGTAACCAACATAAACCAATAAATTATCAGTCGAACACAATTTGTGTTCGACTGATAATAATTTATTGGTTTACATAACACACCTGGATGAATAATGTAAAAATGAGTGACCAACATTAATATGAGGGGACTGGTTTAAAGCCTGTTGGTGCCTGTTGTTGTGTCTGCCTTCGTATAAATCGTTGTGTCCATATATCGAATTATGATGAATAACGAGTATGGAAATAGATTCTAAGAGAGTTCTGGATCGACATGTGCGCCAGTATTCAACGCGTCCATTAGAAGAGGTGGCCTAATTGTTCTTCCTAGAATGTGCTACAAGATTAAACGCAAACGTTGACATGTTAATAAGTTTAGGAAAGCTTTTCTTTACTTAACCTACTTGGAATCAGTTTCAGGACTTTAATTAGCCTTCGAAGCGTGTGGTTTATTCTTACAGTTGAAAGCCGTCACTGCGTCGTCAGAACTCATCCTTTTTCGTGAGTGAATGCAGTATGCGAACTCTCTAAAAACTTCCGATGTAGGACAAAATATTTCATCCAAGTGTTCTTCTTTATTATGTAACAAACTCCATGGAGCCGAGTCTTTCTCGAGAAGCTAATAGTTTCTCAGCTTGTCGAAAAGTTATCCGCATTTTATGTAACCCAAAGGTT
The DNA here is from genome assembly GCA_013340265.1 of Coptotermes formosanus. Taxonomy (NCBI): domain Eukaryota; kingdom Metazoa; phylum Arthropoda; class Insecta; order Blattodea; family Rhinotermitidae; genus Coptotermes; species Coptotermes formosanus. Next base: position 908,709 of record BLKM01000655.1, read on the forward strand.
TATTACCGTGTTCACAATAATCCGCCCCTTGTCTCCACTCTGATCCTTAGCAGTCATTGCTACGCCGTCACCTGTTTGTTTAAGGTTCATTTTAACATTATCCTACCATCAACCCCTGGGTCCTCCAAGCCACCTCTTCCTTCACTTCTCTCCACCAAAACCCCGTATGCATTGATCTTCTTCTCAATGCGTGCCATATATCGAGTCCATCTCATCATCCTTGATTTTGTCATCCTAACAACGTATAGCGAACAGTACAAATCATGAAGCCGATTCCAGTGGCCGCGCGGTCTGAGGCGTTGGTGTACGGCCGTTCGCTTGCTGGGGTTGCCGGTTCAAATCCCGCCGGGGGCATGCATATCTGTGTCTTGTGAGTGTTGTGTGTTGTCAGGTAGAGGTCTCTGCGACTGGCTGTTCACTCGTCCAGAGGAGTCCTACCGAGTGTGGTGTGTCTGAGTGTGATCAAAGAACCTCATACAGGAGGCCCTGGCCCAACAGCGGCTGTCGAACCATGGGGAGAAAAAACAAATCTTGTACAGCATGAAGTATACGACATTAACCCTTTACAGACGAAGCGTATTTGTTTTATATAAGGGCTCAGTGCGTACCGCGCTGTAAACACTCTCCACTTCGGTTATAAAAACCAATTTCTTAGTGTTTTATAAGGCAAAATTGCTGTTTGTTCTGAAATCCGTACAAAACATATAAACGCAATGTGGGCACAACGTAGAATTTTTTAATGTTAAACCTGGTAGTATGTGAAGTTGCCGCTAGGCTTTAAAAGGTTAAGTGAATCATGAAGCTCTTTCTTTATGCAATTTCCTCCGTCCTGTACTTCTCCCACCTTAAAATTATTCCTCTCCACTCCATGAAGAAATATATAGGGGAGTAGAGGTATAGCTGCAGTCACTCTTAACCTCAGCACTAGATGGAGTCGAGTGGTCAGCTTCACGCCCCGGCCGCTTTACCCACGGGAAGGAACCACGGTGCCCACTGAGTAGAAGGCTGGGTGACCCCCAGAGCCGGGCTGGACGGTTTTGGAGAAGAGGGTCTCTTTCCCCTACCTCCTAGGCCCAAATGTTTATTGATTATGTTGTTTAGATAAAAGACAGGTGTCTCGTGCTGTCTGGTGTAGCATAACTTGCAAAGGGCGAAGGTTTCTTGTAGTTGTGTTCTAAGAGCAAACAGGAAATGGTTCACGTTCAGCATATTCTGCCTTCTCATCTCAGATAATAGGTGTATAGTGTGTGTGAACCAAACTGGTGGCCATTTGACATGGCGTTGGAAGTCGACGCTATTTAAGACGCATAAATATTTGTTGTAAAGACTTTCTGAATCCCTTGATTACTGCCTCGTAGCAAATGGACCTAGACGTCAGATTAAATGACGACATCCAAAGTGACATGACGAATGACTTTTAATTGAATATGTGGAATGATGTAACCCCTCAGTGCCGGCCTTGGTGCAGTGTAGATCGTGAATGCCTTTAAGGGTACTATAAATCTAAAACCCCTCAGATCTGGGTAGTAGATTCAATTAAAATCCCAGTTTCATTGAAGGGTTAATGTATTTTTCTATGAAATACCCAGTAGCATATACTTAAAGAGTCCGTGAAACTGGTAACCAGTATGGTGTTCATGCAATCTTCAAGTTTATGAATTGAAACGTGCAGGAAGTTTTTCAAGCAAAATACAGGCCAGTAGCACTTACGAATTTCCTGTTGAAGCCAGGATATCCCTCAGTAGCCTCTGTTTAATGACTAGGAGCTGGACGACAGAGGTTCGATTCCCGACAAGGGTAGAAGTCTTTCACTTCTTCACAATGTCCTGACCTGCTGTGCTGCCGACCCAGCCTCCTGGTCAGTGGGTACCCGGCACTCTATCCCCGGGCGTGAAAATAACCATTTACCTACAGGTCCACAAGTTTTCCAGAAATCTAGGAGCCAACTCAAAATCCGAGGCGCCGAATGGGTGACAAGTATGACTGTGGTGACTGTAAAATTATTTTTCGGGATGTAATGCCGTGTATCCTCTTATATACTTACCGACGTTTCATTGGAACCTTCTCTGCCCATCGTATTCAGAAGCTAACAGTCGTTCGTTTGGTCATTGTACGGTACCCTAGTGTTCATCACCTTGTGTACAAGAGCCTGACCTTCAGCCGGGTGAATCCAAGCCACACTGCCATACAGTGTTTCTTTTAAGATCCATGTCAATATCATCAGCGTATCTACTCCAACACTACCAGCGTTTTCTCTTCCATTCCGGTTTTTCAAGTGGAAACTTTTATGTATTTTTCATCTTTTTTGTTTATGCTACATGTCCTAAGATTGTTAGTGTGCAGGTTCTACACTTGTAAGTTCGAAACTAGTTGCATTTGGCGAATTACATGAATGCATTTGGACATACCATATAGTAGGTACGGCCGAAGGAACTTCTTGCGTGTGTACTGCTAGACTTCTCTTGCAGTGCATAATCACGTTGGGAAGTTTGAAACTTCGTCGGGAATTTGAGAAATTGTAGCGTGTTCCCTGTCATTCGGTTTCTCGTTCTCATCATGCTAATCAGTTTATAGTTTTAGAACTCCATTACTTCACTTTCTGATAGGTAAGTTCGTGCAGTCATCAAACTTGATAAAAGAAGTGAAGCCAAAACCCATGTAACAGAACCCACAAGACATTTCAACGCCTTGTCTGTCGGGCAACGTGTGCAGCAGTTCGATGCGGTGGCTTAAGTTGCTGCCGTCATCAGGGATACTTTAGTGTTCACTCGCGCGCGCGCGTCAGAGAGAGAGAGAGAGACAGACGCGGCGGCGCGCAAGGCTGCTCGCACCTAAACAAAATGCGTCTTTAAGAGCCTGTTACCTTACTCGGTGACCTGAGGTAGCTCAGTCAGTTTAGTGACTAGGCTACTTGCTGGAAGACATGTGCTTTTAATAACTGGAGAAACTGATTTCGATCCCCAGCAGGGGCAGAGATTTTTCTGTTGACAATGGTGGTACTGGATAAAATGTTCTCAGGCTATCAGCCATGTTAATAGCTTAATGCGGAATAAGCCAACGTTGCGGGAGCCGTCCCCGCCATCGTCCTGTTAGTACTGCCTCTGGGGCCTGCCCATATTTCTGTCCGTTTGGTGCCAGCAGCAGCTACTATGAGGGTAAAGCATGAGTGGCGCGAATCTGGTCACTCTACTGCGCCTTCTTGCGCCTAGGTTAAGAAAGCGTGGATCTATACCGTCATTCAACATTGCATACTCTAATATTTATCTGTATTTTGGGTTCCTGTGTACCTAGAAAGAGAGAACTAGTTGAGATGATGAGGGTAATGATACAAACAGCATGTTGAAAGGCAGTATACGGGATGGCGGTTATAGAGGAGAACATGTAGACATCAGTGGAGTGAGTGAGGTTTTGGGCGAGACTTTGACAGAACATGTACTGGTGTAAGGGGTAAGGGAGGAATGGGTTATTTACTGAGTACCTGTGGCTAATGTGCAATGGAAAAGTGTCGAAAAGACCTAATGTACGCATTTAACCTAACGGGACAGCTCGCAGGACGTGTATGTAGGCTATATCTGTAACCTAACCTAACAACTTGGGACATATATGCACATCTGTAGCCTAATATAACAACTCAGAGGACGTACACGTACATATGTAACCTACTCGGACGATTCAAAGGGCGCATACATACATCTGCAACCTAACCTAATAACACGGAGGATATGTGTGCATCCGTAACCGAGCCGAACAACTCAAAGGACATACATTTGCATCTGGAACCTAACCTAACAACCCCAAGACATATGTCCTACGTACATCCAGTCTGTTTGTGGAAGCTGTTGTTCGGATTTCGCGTACGGATTACACTACCTGCAATCAAGAAGGCAACATGTTTGTTTGACACCTTTGTATTCACTGCCCTTTTTTAACCAGAGGTTACCGATGCATGACATGTTGCATGTTTTCTTTGGTGTGGATTACATGCTTGTGGGATATGATGTCGTGTAGTCTGGTGTATGTGTACCAGTGTTTCAGAACAACCTGCTGGTTCTAATTTCGGAGTGAGAGATTGGAGCGACAGGATAGAAACTTTGGTACCCATTTACCAAACTACACGGCATCACGTTCGCAACGACTGTAACCTTGATACTCACCACTCTGAAAACCTCATTTCTCTTTAGTGTTCAGATTTACCACCATTATTTTGGAAGATATTCAAGTCTTATTAATGCATGATTGTGATTGGCCACAAACCATTGTATAATACTCTTATGTTATTATTTTAATAGTAAAAGGTCACACTATAATCTTTATGTAAACTGCACATGGAATATGCAAACGTAAAGACCAGTCATAGTCATACGTTTTTAGTGAAGGCAAAATTAGTAATTTCTCTGAAGGAATCAACAGTAATACTTGTTGGTACTGAACCTGTTTTTGGATTGATGGCACTGTGTGGGGTTGGCTGTGCGTCCATCATATAGGGCTCCATATTGTTCGAAAACGCTGGCAACAGAGCGTACTTCCGCATAGCGCCATCGCCTCAAAACAGGAACATCATCAGCGGCAAGTTTCTGTAAAAACATGAAAATCAAATTAGTATATGTGCCATAAAAATTTGTTATAATGAGTTGGCTGTTCTACTTTTAGCTATTTTAATATTAGTAAGTGTTGACTTGTTTCTGTAACTTCAAAATCACATTTACAGGAATATAATTGTTTGCAGTTTTATTCATTTATTCAAACTACATTTTCAGAACAGCGTAACTGCTTCTATCTAATAGTTCATAATATTTAAACATTAGAAAATATGATTACCGAAGTATTGACACAAATTGTGTCTGACTGAACAAATGATATTTTGTGTTACAGGGTGGTTATCCAGCTAAACTGAAGAAGGTGCTAATCGTGACTGCTCCACTGTGGTTCAAAGCTCCTTTCAAGATCCTACGACTCTTTGTGCGAGAGAAGCTGCGAGACAGGGTGTTCACTGTTAGTGTACCTCAGGTTAGTATGTACTGTGTTAAGAACAACTCGACATTTTCTTTCATTTGTTACTTTGGCACCCAACCTCCTTGTCAGTGAGTACTGTGGGACACTTTTTCCCATGGTTAAAGTGGCCAGGGCATCAGGCTGACCACTCGCTTCGCCTAGTACCAAGGTTAAGAATGAGTGGAGCTATACATCCACACCCCCATATGTCTTCATGGCATGTATGGGGGCAATTTTGCCGTTGTATTCAGCTTTATTTTGGTATTTTATTTGTGCTGTGAAACTTTGAGAGTAGTACAGTGGTAATTAGGGCTCGGATGTTTATGACCTAAAAATATTGACATATGCATGCATATATACTCTAAAAAGTAGCAAAGTATGACCAAAAATGAAAAATATGACCGAACTTATGTGAACACGCGTTTCATATAATAATTGAATGATACATTATTCTTCAATTACGTATCTATAGAGATGCATACTGTAGGCCTATATAATTTAACTGAGTAGAATTTTACAAAATCCTGTCACTTTTCTCATTGTAGATTTTATGCCCAGCAATGCAATTTCAAACACACGTTGAATTTTGTACCTACCAAATAAAAAAAAAGTGATTTAGAATGCGTCTATCTTCAGCTTACAATTTCCCTACCAAATAAAAAAAAAGTGATTTAGAATGCGTCTATCTTCAGCTTACAATTTAATACTATATAACAATGTAACGTAATACGTGCATGCCTGAGTTCAGTCTTCACGTCTGGCTTCATTGCAGTTGATTACAAATGCATTTCCAAATTTTCAAATAATCTGCGATTGTCATTTAATGTTTTCTTGTACTGGGAGACGCTTCTCTCCACGTCGCACGATGTCAAGGGTGAGTATTTGAAGTGTTACATCACTGCTGTCGAGAGCAGGGTCTTCCTCACCTAGTGTTGCACCGTTTCCACCAAGGATATCATTTATTTTACACATTGTTGAAGATCCGTCATTCCGCTCTAGCCTTTTCTTCAATTTGTTTTTTACATTTTCTGCTACTTTACCACGTGCTTGTTCTAATGCGCGCCCAGCGTTCTTTACGAGATCCAGTCCATCATTCATCTCCGCTCCAACTGCCTCCAAACGGGCCATTGTTATTTAAATTACCACTAAGTTTGACTTAATATAAGCCAGATTTCCAAACAAACCAGAATAAAACAGCTCTTTCGCAAATTTAATGGACGATACTTCGTTGCTGTCTAGTTCAGTGAAGATTTTGTCGATTGTAGAGTGGTTTTTACAATAACACATCGCAGCACCGAGCCATGTTCCCCAGCGTGCTGGTACTTGCTGGGGTGGAAGAGGCAATGATGGTGCCTCTAGTTTGAATTTCCCGACTCTTAGTGGAGCCCTCAGAAATATCTCTCTGACGTTGCCATTAAAACTATCATTCTCAGGACAGTTTCCTCGAATATGTTCGGCCACTCTGGGGAAGCCATGCGCAAGACATGTTAAGTAGACCATTCTTTGGTATAGCATTTTAAGGCCTTTAGCGGCTTTTAGCACGTAAGGGACATTGTCTCTTACGAATATCAGGAATTGTCTTGTTTCAGTTTGTCTTTCCGTAACATTTTCATTGCGTTATCGATAAGTATGGCGATTGTGGTGTGATTTACTTTGTCGAAGACTTAAGAATGTAACACAAATAACTCGCCTGGACGATCTGCAAAGAGTGTGCCAACAATGGCATTTGCTACATACCTGCTGTCAACATCTGTCGATTCATCTAGTCATACCGGATCTTGTTGTCCCCGATGATGTCTCTGACTCTTCTTAAGCGTCTTCTTAGTTCTTTCGTAATGTAGACTCAGTTGGAACGCTTCTGTTTGTCTGTTTTTCCATTAAATTGACTAACTGCTTGTTACCTACTCTGTTCAGCGGGATGTTTGCTGAGATTAACATTCACATAGATCCCTGTGAAACTGTGATGTTTTTACTCGGTGATGTTTCTGGATTTTCAAACAGCAGTTTTTGCCTGTTGTGTTTCGTCGATTGTAAGTGCAGCTGTTTCCGCTGTTTCGTTGTTTCACAATGCTGTTGTACACAAAAACATTTTGCGGCCATGACACTAGTTTCACTTACTTTCCAGAATAAGATTTTTCCGTATGTGCTAAAATATGTTTCGCCGAACTCTTGAACGAAACCTCTTAATCTCGCATTGTCAGAAAGCTTCGCTTTCAGCCTCTTGACGGTACCACAGGCCAGAAACAGAAAGACTAAGAAACGGGGGTTTGGAAATGCGAAGTAGTGCGTGAGGCTTAGGAAAGTTGGACAGAACGGCTGTGGACGTCGGAATTGTCTAGCATAAAGGCGGTGGTGTTGGAAGTTGGAAATTTCTAGCAACATAAACTGCTTAGAACTTGCTATAGTCCCGTACGGAAGGACTACAGTTCAGTTCTGATAACTATAAGACATGGAAGGTATTTAATGAATGTAGGCAGGATTGGGGTGGGAGGTTATGTAACTTAGCAACTCCTATCTGTGCAAAAAACATTTATCACATCACTGACAGATGAGTCAAATATTACTGCCTTTCTTGAAACACATTCAACTCAAAGTAAATTCAGTGTCTCTGAGACCATATAATATGAATTACATAGCCATAATATACCAAAATGTGCCCTTTAAAACGCGAATGTATCAAAATATATCCAAATACCCAAAAGGCATAAATATGAAAAAAAAAATTATTTATGATTAGAACGACTCAGTTCATGCTTAAATTGAGTTTAGGTTGAAACAAGAGGTCACAATAAAAAGATGACATGCTTTAAAAGCTCGAACCCTAGTGACTATCTAGTGAGATGTATCTAAGAAGAAGCAGTCCGTGATCATATCTGCAGTGAGAAAGAAACGTTGTTTTCCCACCAGGGGTGCCCATGTAGCTTGATCATTAAGTTAAACATTGCAGTCACATGGGCAGCTCTTCTTTACATTCTTCTGTCCTGTGTTCAAGTGTCACCCCAAGACTAATTATCCTGACTGATATTCATCATAGTTTCCTACAGTTCCTTCAGGCAAATGCTAAGCTAGTACCCCAAAGTAGGGCACAATTGCTTCCTTCCACATTCTCCTCAATTTATTATTCACTGACCATTCTACAGTCCATGCTACATTCTAACCTTCTGACAGCATCATGAAAGAAACTATTAATTAATTAGTTTGCTGTTGTAATGTTGATATCCGTTCCATTGTGTTGGTAGCCTGGATACCTCACTTCATACAGTGACTAGACTACAGGTTGCACAACCAGCACGGGCATTTTTCTCTTCTCCAAAACATCTGACTATTTTTGGGGCACACACAGCTTTTTCGTCAGTAGGTACCAGGGGCTCTTTGTCAGGGTGTAAGGCATGCAGTTCATGTGGCTGACCAATCCACCTTCATCTAATTCGCAGATATTAAGGATTAGTGGAACTATGCCTCCACCATACCGATGCCACTATACCTTCTCACATTTAGGGTAGGCTGTTGGTAATATATGAAAAGCAGGTTCTAACTAAAATACAAAATGAAGATAAAAATTGAAGCAATATAATGTAAGTAACTTGTCACATCAATAAAATGTATGAGATACACCATGGATATGAATGTAGAAGAGCTGGAACTGCAACAACAAAGAAGAAACTTCTGTTGGTCAGCTAACTTGTATGACACGAAAGTTAAGGACTGACACAGATTGCAGTTATAATGAAATGATATAGCAACACAGGATATGTAAGGAACTTTTACTGTGTAAATAGTAGAGTACTGACAGATTGTGAATATGTGGTGCATTTTAATGTCTTAAGATGTTAGATGGGAACCTGTAAGGTGAACCCAGCAGCTTGAGTTAGGGCATTATGATGTTCTTAAATGTGTTTGATTAGCCACAACATGTCAGACATATAAATGTATTGTATGTTGTTGTTAATGGGAAAGTAATAAATTTATTGTAATTGTAGAACCATAAAAATTATTGTTAATGTATTAACAGCGTGAAATGTAAGTTTATACTGGCTGCCATCTGTATTCACACCAAACATGATGTGCAGTAGGTTAGAATAGTGGGTCTCAGGTCAATGGTATGCATTGATGTACTGGCAGAAAATGATTTGTACTTTCCAAATTCCAATTTTCCTTCAAGTGTTACTTCTAAAAGTGAGGGATAATATAAATGTTATCATCCTCCTTCCTTACTAGACCTGTAACAATTATTTGGCAAATGAACTGGCAGAAACTAGTGAATACCACTTAAAAAGAATAAAATCGTTTAATTTGTAAGCACATGTCTAATATGTGATGAAATATTGCTGGCTTTGAGCCATCATGCTTGCTTTGTGTTGGGATTAGTAATTGCATACGTGAAAGTAGATTCTCATTATCAGACTGGCCTTTGATATAATCAAATGAAAGAGGCTGTTGTGCATTCAATTATAATGATAATACAAATAGAAAATGACAGTCAAATTAGTATTTATACTTGTCAGTTAAACCAGGTGTGCGGTTCTTTTAGTAAAATCAATAACAACAGTCACAACATGCAGTGTTTGAACCACTGAATTTTATAGAAATATCAGTCATTGAGATTATTTAATGGTTTTTAGTCTTTTGACTTAATTTAATTTTGTCTTATTTTATTTTTGTCAGTGAGTACCAGCGTTTTGGATGAATACAGTGCTTTCAACATTTGTCTTGAAGTTAAGTCAGTATCATATGAAATGTTGGTACCAGCCTATGTACATGGTACAGCAACCCAGAAGGCCCCAGTATGAGTCTTTACCACTGCTTAAAACCTGAAGTATCTTGCACCTAAGTGTTGATTGCTTGGGATATACCTTGTTATGTACAAGGTTGATGTTGGTCAGTTAGTAATTGGATACTTAGGTTGTTACAAGTAGTGTAAGAAAGTAATGTAACTACCTGTATAAAATAAATCCAAAGGCTTCAATAGATGTGTTTCAGGATCCTCATAACCTTTCCACTGCACATTGTACGCATTAAGTAAATATATTCTGTGGGAAGATTGTATTTTTGAATGTTAAACGCTTCGGTCCATATAGTTACCACGGGACTTGAAATAGTTAAGATATGGTTTTCTGGAATTTAATGCTATGTAGATCAGGAAAAGATACCAGGGCTTTGGAGAAACTGTGCATCAGTCTCAGGATTGTTAGCGTGAAAGTACCATGGAGCTCAAGGCAGAAAATTTTTCCAAAATATTGGTACCTATCCACAAAACTGCATAGGAGACACATCCCCAAAACTTCAGACATTTATCATGCAGGAATAGAGTGATTTCACATCTGTGGTTTTAAAGTTCTGTGGCTGGATTTTAACGAGTGAGCATCAGTGTTAGTATTAAACTAGGCAGGAAGTGTACGTATAATGAAACACAGGGGAGCAATCAGATTTTTGGCCCAATTACCTGGCATGCAAATCACCCATATTATTTAGACTGTCTACCATGTCTTTGGTGTCTCTGGCACTGCCGTGTTTCTTATATTCATAAATGGCAAGATAACAGCAACAGTCACATAAAGTGTTTGTTATTTTTGTCAAATTTAACCAAACTTGAATTTCTTGGTGGATTTTAGTAAAAATTCTTAATATAAAATTTCACAAAAATCTGTCCATTGTGATCCAAGTTGTTCCATGCAGACAGGTGGACATGACAAAGTTAATGGTCATTTTTATACAGTTTTTTGAATAGACCTAAAAGAGTACAAGTTGCACTGCATGCATGGCCATTAAGAGTAGGGCAAAGCATGTCACTAAACTTAACTATTAAACTTTTAATATTAGAATTTTTTGTACTTCCCTGTACGGAGTTTGGAAAGCAGCTGCATTAACTCTTATGCTCAGAAGGGGAGATATCTTCAGAATTGTCGTGATGATAAGAATAAAAGTGAGACATTTCTCGATATGGTCTTTGCATTCAGTCTCAGGTTATTTTGTTGAAAATGGTGCAGATTCCGTAAATGGCAACATGTGCTGTAGTATGTGTGCACCAAAGTACACAATGTTGCATCCCAGAAGACCATAACCTTAATGTGCTCTACTGGAAGAACCTAAAAGTTTATTCAGCATAAAATTATTCCTTAGGTTCTGAAACTGTTCTTTCTCTTGTAACTGAATGAGAGACATCCTGCAGTCATTGCATAAGTCATGGCTGGCCAGCTTCAACCCACCAGAGGGCTGCATAATTTGTAAGGACTGTCCCGAGGGCTACACTTATGTATACATATATGGAGGGGGGGTCAGATTGAATTAACTAGGACTCTGTCATTTACGAAAATGACTTACTTTATTGCTATTCATTACAGTTGCCATATTATTTTCTGCAGACCTATTATATTATGTTTGTTAAATTGTATTGTTGAAACTATTCAGGTGAACAGTGGCCAGAAGTTGGCCAACCCTGACGTAAGTATTCCTAATGAAAGGTGCTTTTATTGTATGTAGTTGACGTTACATATCCCTCGAGAATCTCTACCAACACGCCTGGGTGGTGAGCTGACTGTGGATCATGCATCATGGCTGTTGCATTGTCTCAAATCCGTGATGAACCGCCATGGTGACCTTTGTGACCTGGCATCTCCTCTTGGGTCAGGAGCAGTTATGGACTCTGCCCTTATTCCCACCAATACTGCTACAACCACAATGCCCAATGGGTCTGCCATAAACCTAGAACAGGTGTGTATGGAGGTCCATAAAAGAACATAAGTTGTGATGAAAGTGAGTATGTTAAATTTAATAAAGTAAGTATAAATAAATAATTAGAACAAGTTTGGAACATGAGTATGGTAGTAACTAAATGATTGAAGTGACTGCGTACAAGTGCAGTTGAAACTGTTAAAGAAAATTTGGAGTTTTATGTCAGTTCTGGTTTTTATGAAACCCATAGTCAGTAAACCTCACTCAGTCATTATGCCATGGGTGCTGGAGTATTTTTTAAGGAAAGGACTGAGTACAAAGCTGAAAAGTGAAGCACATCTAACACTAAGATCTGAAAATTTGTACTTGCTCTCATTTGTTGTACATTTAACAAACGCCAAAGTTCCTGGTTTTTGCCTGCAATGTGTTTGCTTTCCTTATTAAAAATTTTAGTAGCTACATCTTCAAATAATGTTTAGTACTCAGATTATGAAATGTAAGTTTACTTATCTAATTAAAAATATGTTGTGAATGTGGACTCAAATCACATCCAGAAACTCTGCTGCAATACCTGCACATCAATTTTAAATGCCATGGCAAGAGTACAGAATAAATTTCATGATGCCTTTGGTGTTATGTATTAGGTCCTGTACTTGCAAACAGGGAATAGTGAAGTTACATTTTTGTATATACAGTAGAATTCCTTTAATCTAGCTGTGATAATCTGGCACTTTTAATATGTCAGCACTTTAGGAAAGTAGTCCCAAGGTAGGAAGTTTCACCATCAGTAACTTCCAGTATGCGCACTGATGCCATGATTTTATCTTCGGTCATCTGGACTTTATTGAGCCCATAAAGCAATTATAATGGCTTCAAAAGATCCGAAGATGAGTAAACAAGGTCCTGCTGGCAAGAGGAAACACACAACTTTAAAAATTTCTCAGATACTTGAAATAATTAGAAGGCTTGAAAGTGGCAAAAGCCAAAGTGTGGTTATGGCTTTGTACAACACTGGCTCATCAACTGTCTATGATGTAAAGAAACGGAGGGACCAGCTATGGTAATTTATCTTTAAGTAAAAGTGGGAAGGGCCTTTTCATGCAGCAGACGTTGAAAGAGAATAAATTAGCACAGTTGGACAAAGTGTTGTGCAGGTGGTTTACAATATACATTCAAATGGGAAATGTGTCACTGGGCCTGTGATAACTGAAAAAGCTAAGTGTTGTTATGATGAAGTGAAAATAACTGACAGGTACCCATTCTTTGAGCGAACTAAAAAAAACTTTCCTGTAAGACGTTACATCAGCATAGGTACTGTCTGATAATCCAGCACCTGTCCACTCCCATGGGTGCCGGATTAAAGGAATTCTACACTATTACACTGACTGTGGCACAGAATTGTAGTACAGTATATGCAGAATGGAACTGAAGAACAGGAGGTTAGTCATGCGCCTGTCATTGTGGAGGCCCAGGTTCAATCCCAGGTCAGTCTGTGTGGGATTTTTGGTGGGGGAATTCGCACTGTGACAGGCTTTTCTCCAAGTACTTTGATTTTCTTGTGTCAGTAGTATTCCATCTATGCTCAGTGACAGTGCTGTTAAACGACACTTTGGGTTGGGGGAAGGGGGTGGTTGTAGAATACACTGTCATCCACAGTTGTGGTGTACTTTCAAATGAAATGTACAGATCCCCTCAGTGAACAATATCTGATAAAGTTTGCTTGTTTTTCATGGCGTCGCTGATCATGAACACCACATGCTGTAAGACTATGAACATCTGGGATGTGACATTTTATAATTTTGTAGGAGGAACTCACTGTCTCTGTCTTCAGGGTAGAATAGTAGGGTCATTTATTTTTCTAACCTAAAGATAGAGGCAGTATGTTCCTCCAAAACACTGGCACCTCTGTGCCAAGCTGCATGCAGCACATCCGATAATACCATAATCTTTATGGTTGCCACTGTGGGAACCTCAGATATTAAAAAATTTTGAGTGTCCATTGATTTTTTGAGCATGCCAAAGTTTTGACGTCACGAGACAAGGTTAATTTGGGGATGTTCAAATGCCGAGGCTAAAACTTCTCAGACCGTTTTTATTGTCTGCCTGTATATTACCTTACTCTTGTTACTAACTAAATTCTTATTCTTAGCTGTAGACATCTAACAAGGAGTGGTCTTAAAAATTGGAGACTGGTCATATGCATAGCAGCTTTCACTTAAAAGTATTTTCTGTTGAAACTTTACAAAGATCTTAAAGCCCTTGCAGTAACCTAGGGTTGTGGCAATACATTGTAAGCTAAGAATTGGCTCAGGATTGCTTCTATGGTATAAGCAATGTTAAATGTTTGTTTTTTTTTACCATAGAATTAGTTGTTTGGTATTTTGCTGTTCTATTTATGTGAGAGCAAATTATGCTACTTTACTATCATTTTATTCATATTATTAATACTGAAGATTATGGTCTTCTGGGATGTGTTGCTGTATAGATTGATAGATGACTACAAATGTTTTGGAGGCTGCTGCTGCCTACATCTTCAGGGGAAGCTGTGTGGCTTACTTTTCTACCCTGAAGATGAAAGCAGCATGTTCCTCCAAAACACTGGCACCCATGTGTCAAACTGCACAGTGTAGCATCCCGTGAGATCGTAATCTTGATCTTCCCATGAGAACTTCATATCACATACATTAATATTCAGCTGGATTTTTATTATAGTCATTACCATATTCAAGTAAATCACTGAAATAAATGTTTCTTCATTTCTTCATTAAGCTATGTCTTGGTGTCTGATTGTATGCAAAAAAAAAAAGGTAGTGGAACACACACACCATTCCATAGCTGAATGAATGCTGTGTACAGGGTGAGCATTTGTGCAGCCATGGAGCTAGTGAAATGGGAGACAAGAAGTCATGCAGTTCTCCAGTGTCAGGACCAGAGGAAGAAGAAGAAGAAATGGAGATAACATCCGCCCGTGACCTAGACAGTGGTGACATCTGGCAACACAGCTCAGGCAGTGGAGGTAATACAAGCATGTGGTACTGGCCATTAGACTTACTTTAACATTTAAACGTACAGGTTAGTATTTACATTTTAGCACATGGTTTATGAAAAATGTGAGTATTATTTGAACAGAAAAAGATAAAATTATGACATACACAGCGTTTTCTGGAAAATGAGACAGACATTATGCATTATGTCTTAAAAATACAGTAAGTTTCCTTGTTGCCTAAACATATAAAAGGAATTTGTAGGGGTGGTTTTTTATGTGCATTCACATAGGTTAATGTTGGTCATTTAAAGGTTAAGAGGCATTCAGTTACCTTCTTTTTGCTGAAAGTGGTTCTGTTTGAACGTCAGGACTTTCTGTGTGTGTGTGGGGGCGGGGGCGGGGGGGCGTGTTGCAAGTGGATTAAGCCACATATCCCACCCTTCCCAGTCACTGCATACAGCTACATCCAATTTATAACACTGAAGCGCAACATTAATCAAAATATTATGTAAACATTCAGTCTGTACCTCACAGAGAACACAGTCCATCTCCATTAGGAACACCAGTCAGGTAATGCTGTTTAGGGAAATAATTGCTGTTTATTCTGACAGAATTATACTAAATTTATGTACACAACAGTACATGCCATGTGGGCAAAATGCAGGGTTTTTTAATGTTAAAGCAGTTGGTACATATATTAAATACTGTGTTTCAAAGGATTAATGCGAGATTATTCTGCAGATGACAGAGCATCTTTGAGCAATCATATTCTCCTGCTTCTGCTCTTTACATGCAGCTGGATGAGAGGACAGGAACTGTGGTTCAATTTCCGGCAGGAGCAAGGATTTTTTTCTCTTCTCCACACTATTCAGGTTGGCTGTAGGCCCCACCCAGCCGTGTATTCTGTGGATGCTGGGGCCTCTTTGCTGAAATGTAATGTACGCAAGATATACAGCTGACCACTTGTGTCCATTAGAGCCACGATTAGAATGTGTGAAGCTGTATCTACACTGTACATTGGTTAGGCTATGGGTTGGACTAACCAGGGTTTGAATCCCAGAAGAGGCAAGAGATTTTTCTGTTCTCCAAAACATCCAGACCAGTTCTTCTTTAATGGGTACTGGGGCTCTTTCCTGGGGTAAAATAGTGGAGGTGTGAAGTTACCACTCCATCTGCGTGCATTCATGTCATGGACAGGATCAACTTTACATTTATATTTTATGTCTCTACTGTGCCGTGTATCTGTATGGTGTGGTGCTAAATTAAACTGAGGGACATCTTTGCCTTTTGTTTCATTAGTGATGTGAAATTAGTGTGAGTCAGTGTGCTAGAACCAAACAGAAATGTGCATTTTCCAGAGCTAGTTAAAATTAAATGAAGTTTTGTGTTTGAAATGTGGTATTTAAAATAGTCAGTGGAGTATGAGTCACATAACACTGGTGGGGAAGTATGCCAGAGGTAGTATACACTGCCACGGACAGGAGTTGGGTATTTGTACGGAACGAGCAAGTTATTTAAGTGTTTCAGTTTAGAGTTTATTTTGTTTTAAATGTATACTGTATTTTGTTCCGTTTTGCATGAAGCGTGGGTATAAACCAGTCGGAAGAACAGTGTGCAGCATGGTGGGAGTGTAGTTATCAGCTTTTCAGCTGGTTCCATTTGGGTCGTGTGGTATAGAGGAAAACTCACTAGTATTGCCAAGTTTACTATACCATACAGCTGACCGAGGTGGTTCAGATGAGATGCAAGTGTGGGAGGTCTCCATTACAAAGCAGGTGTGGCCATCCTTCCTGACCGATAAAACATTTTAGCCTCTGATATTAGATTGAATGTTAGGTCTGTCATGTTCCTTCGCTGCTTGGTGAAGTGTGATGTCTCTACAGTAAACTGCTCGAGGCAGAAACATTGCCACATGATGACTGAAGGCTTTCAATGAAGGCTGCCCTAATTCCCTTATTGTGACTGTTTTATGTCCTGGCAGGCATCAGATTTCATAAGCAAAATAGATGAGAATGCTACCAGCAAGATAAATTTTGCTTGCTGTGATGCCTGGGCATGTAGCCTAGTGCAGTCACCCCAGTTTGCTTGTACGGCCAAACTTGGCCCAATATGGCTTCTTACTTATCTCCTCTTATGGCTTATGATCATGCCTATCCCGTCTTCATAGCCATGTCTTGAATGGTCTTCCAGTATCTCTGTGCCTATATGTTTTACACGAATGCCAGGATTGGACGTCTGTCCCATCCTCTCATGATGGTTCAACTGTTTGCCTTTGCAGCTGTAGATTTTATTATTTATTTTATAGATCCTTAATTTTTATTATTGTTTTATAGGTGCCTCTTCACCAGCCCCGCCTGCTTCATCAGCTAGTAGTGGTTTCTCAGATGATGACAGCCTTCATTGTGATCTTGGTCATGGAATGTCAGTGGAGCAGTTTGTGGAGAGTGTCCGGAGTAGAGGTCGAGCTGGCCTGGAGCAAGATTATGCTGAGATTAGGGCACGCCCACTTGATGGATCATTTAATCATGCACGGTATAGAAAAACATCATATAACAAATCATTGTGTGAATGTTAAGCTGCACAGCATTCTATACCAGTTCTTATGTGTGGTTAAGAAACTGATGTGGGAAGAAATGGCTGTGAACTGTTGTGGGACATTCTTCTCACATTTGCCTAAGAATGACAAAGAAAATCATGAAAGCCTGAAGGTTGCCAATCCTCATCCATGATTTGAACAGTGTAGTTTCCAGAGGCAATACAGATATTATGCAGCTGTGCCAACCTGCTAGGCATTACATGATTCACACCATACTCTCCCTGTATATGGTGTAACAGTAATTTAGTAATTTTGTATTAGTTTCTACTGTCGTACTTGCTGAGCAGAATAATAGGATTCTTTATTCTTGCTTTAGCTTTCTGTGACTCTAAAAGATCGTAAATGAGAAGTTACTTTTAATACGTGTAGTAGCCAGTTAAATTTGTTTACATTTTCTTCTCTCAGTCGTTATTATTTGTTCACAACTAAAATCTCTAGGTACAATAAGGTTGAATATTGTAGGGGCTACTACTGTATTCATCTCATTGTCATCATTATGAAGTTTGGGTGGTCAAGAAGGTTACCATCTTCTCAGATTTGACACCATATGGTCTGTGAGATATTTACAGACATCTCAGAGAAACCTGCAACAGGCTGTAAATTTCTGCCAGATTACACGGTATCATGTCCGAGAAGACAGTAACTTCATGGTCACCACTGTGAGACACTCATGTCTCACATTTGGACAGCTGGGATATTAAAGCCTATTGCACTGAAGCCCAGGAGAGTCTTGTTCTTTTCATTTGTGTATTCAGCCAGTAATGGAGTGCTGTTTCGTTTCAAGAATGACATGGGGGTGGGTGTGTGACAGTTTGTTTTTAGAGGTGGGCAGGTGTTGTGAAGGGCTTACGTTTTACACAGCATGTGTTGTTTCAAGATCTGTAGTAATTATACATTGGCTAAAAGAAACACATGTTAATTATTACAATAATAAGAATCTCCTTTTCTTTTCTTTTTTCTTTTCTTTTCTTTTCTTTTCTTTTCTTTTCTTTTCTTTTCTTTTCTTTTCTTTTCTTTTCTTTTCTTTTCTTTTCTTTTCTTTCCTTTCCTTTCCTTTCCTTTCCTTTCCTTTCCTTTCCTTTCCTTCTCATCTCCCCTCCTCTCCCCTCCTCTCCTCTCCTCTCCTCTCCTCTCCTCTCCTCTCCTCTCCTCTCCTCTCCTCTCCTCTCCTCTCCTCTCCTCTCCTCTCCTCTTCTCTTCTCTTCTCTTCTCTTCTCTTCTCTTCTCTTCTCTTCTCTTCTCTTCTCTTCTCTTCTCTTCTCTTCTCTTCTCTTCTCTTCTCTTCTCTTCTCTTCTCTTCTCTGTTACATCTGACTTGTAAGTTATAAGATAATGGTCACTGTCCAGAAACCTAGTAATCCCCAATTAGTAGCATAGTTTTAATGCTGTCTTTATAGTTATTTGTGAAGAATTCCAGTCATGTATTCGCCTTTCCTGTTCTAGAATTTGAAAAGTTGTGAACACGAATAGAGAAAAGTTACAATACGTATGTGGTAATTGAAGTTCTGAAGTGTTAGCAGACATGTACCTGCTTACTGGAGCTAATTTTAAAACAAAGTACAGGAGGGGAGGGCATTCTGCCACAGATTTTCAAGGAGGATGAAACCTGTATCCACCATTTAGAACCAGAATCCAAGCATAACTCAGTGGAATGGTACCACATGACATCCCCAGTGAAGAAAAAATTCTTGTGTGTGCCATCAGCAGGAAAAATTATGGCTACAGTCTTTTGGGATTTGAAAGGTGTGAACTTCGTGAACTTCCTGCGTGGGGGCAGCAGTGAACTCTCTCTGCTATGTTGAAACATTTAGAATCTTGAAAGTTTGCCTTCATCAGGCTTGTTTCACAAAAAAAGATGTCAGGAATGTTGCTCCGTCATGACAATGCCAGGCCACACACAAGTGTATGTGTACCAGGGAGGCTGTCACAGAATTTGGATGAACAGTGTAGTAACATCCTCCCTATGTTCTGACATCACACTATCAAATTTTTACTTGTTTGGGCTTTTGAAAGGCAGCGTGCGAGGACACAGTCATGTGAATGACAAGGCACTGTGGAATGCTGTGAACCGGAGGGTGCAAAGGAAGGAGAGCAACTTTTACCGGGCAGGGATTCATGCTGTTGTTGAAAAGTGAAAGAGGAGTGTTGACAGAGGTGGTGACTACACTGTGCCCAAATAAATGCTGTAAAGCTGTGAAATTTTCACATGTCTAACTTGGAGATAGCATGAAATAAAATACAGGAGGCCATACTGTCTGACTAACCCTTGTATATCATTCTTTGCCTGTATCTGGCAAAGACTGTATTTCTTAACAGGTGAATTTGTGTTTGTTTACAGACTTCGGGCCAACCTGCCAAAGAACCGGTATACAGATGTGCTTTGCTATGACCACAGCAGAGTTTTGCTGTCACAGATAGATGGAGACCCCAGCAGTGATTATATCAATGCCAATTTTGTTGATGGTTATAAACAAAAGAATGCCTTCATTTCCACACAAGGTAAAACCATTTTTTAACTCAAGTAACAGCTCAGACATCTACATTGTCTGGACTAGCACTGAGAAATGCTTATGAGGATAAAATATGATGACTGGGGTGATTGTTTGAGAGGCGGACATTCTCACTGTGGTAAATATGGAGATTATGGTTTGTGGGATGTGGCACATCGTTGCTTTTTGTATAGGTACCATTGTTTTGGAGAAACTTGATACTTGCTTAAAAAAGATTTTATCGTCTCCTTTTTTCTTTGGCTCTTGCTTGTGCTTTCCCACTGACAAAGCAGCCCATTTTAGGGTCAATGTCTCCTGTTATTAGGAGGATAAAATTAAAATGAATCTTAAAGAAATAGGATGGGGTTCCATGACATGGTCTGGATTTATCTGGCTGAAGATATGAATAAGTAGCAAGCTTTTATGACCAGAGTAATGAGCCTCCAGATCCCACAAAATGTTATGAAATTTGTTGACTGAGAGTGTATTAGCTTCCCAAGAAGGACTCTTCCCCATGTAGTTGGTCTCTCATTTGCTCACATGCTACCACAGTTTGTGTCCTTCCTTCTGTGTAGCATGTTTCCCTGAAACATTGGTAGCTCCGTACCAAATGACATGGCATTGCATCCCAGAATACTGTGACCTCCATTGTCACTGCCTCTAAAGCCATGAATGTTTTATAAAATATATTCATTTCGTTTTGCTTGAAGCTGCCTCTGCAGGTAAAGGTCTCCAGTGACATGCCATGAAGGCACAGATGGGGAGTACAGGTGTAGCCCTACTCATTCTTAATAGCTGCACTAGATGGGGGTGGGTGGTCTGCGCCACTCCCAGGCCCCTGTACACCACTAGGAAAGTGCCCCAGTAGCCATAGTACAGGAGGCTGGTTAGGCCCCAGGGTCAGTCTGGATGGGTGTGGAGAGGAGAAAATTTCCTCCTTCCACCATGGTTTAAACCTTGAACTGCTCAATCCATAGCAAGTTGCTATACCATCTACACCATCCTGCTCCCTGAAACTACCTGTATAAACAAGCAATTGATCAGTTCTAAGTGTTATGAATTTTGGTTGGATGAACATCAAACTTTGACGCAGTTCCTTTTACAAGTAGTATCATTAGCCTCAGCCACTGACTCACAGCAGGCAGAGAATGTAAGCAACAGTTTTTTGTTTGAGAATGTAAAACCTGTAAGATTGTGTGATATCATTATATATTTTCTGTATAACCTTAACTACCTTAAAATAGGAGCCTTGATTCTACATGAATCTTTATATAAAATTCCTTTACCTACCCATGGAATTCAGCTGGATTCTGTAGTCACATGCTTTCATTTTTGAAATCACAATGTAATTTTCAGAAGTATTACATAATTCAAAATTAGTAGTGTTTCTTGTGATACAAAATGTCAGTCATGAAGAGTCAAACCTGGTACAACATACCAGGCAGACTGTGTTTATTGCCTGCATGTTCACACCTTAGACCTAAAGGACAGCCATGTGTTTGGAAAACCTGTGAATTAATGTGAATGTGGAAATGTGTGTTCAGTTAGTGTCTTGCTTACCAACAGTCATGCTTACAAAGAAGTCAATAATATACATAAATAAATACTAATGTCACAGAGGATTATTTTTGTGGTAAAAATATGTCATTGAAGTATCTGCTGGTAGTGGAAAAAGTTGGTTTTTTTTAGTTGTGTGTTGCTCATAAATTTATATTTAAAAATGCTTTAGAAGTGTAGTTAGCTTTCATTTTGAAGAAATTACAGCCTTCAAGAAATTATTCGTCTGTTTGTATTTTACTGTACGAAGTTATGGTTTAGAGCAAAACAAAGCACAGTGTATGTATGTAAAGGGTGAAAATAAGGTGAAGTTTCTCCTGCCATGAAGGCATATGGGGGAACAGAGTTATAGCTCCATGTGTTCTTAACTTAAGCAGTAGGTAGAAGTGAGTGGTTAGCTTCATGCCATGGCCACCATACCCCCAGTACTGACTGAAAGTGTCTGTTATTTTGTTGAAGTTCCCAGCATGGAGGCAGATTAGAACATAAAAACAACACTGCTGTAGTGATTACTGTGTAGATGATGAACTACAATGAACTACAATGTGTGGAATCAACTCATGACACACTGGATTAGCAGCAATTACTGCACTGCCTGCTGGCACCCCTAATGGTCTGTAAAGTGGGAAATGATATTTGCAGGTGCTATTCTATAATGAAAAGTAATTTGTCATTAATATATTTGTAGGTCCACTGCCCAAGACCTCAAGTGATTTTTGGCGCATGGTGTGGGAACAACAAGTGTTAGTTGTAGTAATGACGACAAGAGTAGTAGAAAGAGGTCGAACCAAGTGTGGCCAGTATTGGGAGGCAGAAGAGGGAGGCGTGGCTGCTTATGGAGGCTTCCGAGTTACAACGGCATCAGTGGAGCAACATGCAGACTACATTGTTACTGCACTTCACCTTGCAAACCTCAAGGTAGAACTCTGGATCTGGTTTCTTAAGTGCAGGTTCCACAAGAGAGAGGGGGGGAGGAGATCAGCCAGAATTAGATCAATTGGTATCTAGGTAGGTTGGGTGCTTTAAATAAATAAGTAGGTGAATTAATGTACGGCTGGATTAATCAGATGAATATTCAGGTGTATAAAATGCACAGGTACATTAGGTGGAGATATATGTAAATTGGATGAATAGATAAATAGATGTGTTAGACAAATAGGTTAGTAGGTAATAGGTTAAGTATTTAAGCTTGCTGGCATGTCAGCAGAAAGACAGAGAGGGAAAGATGAAGTCCTGGAGAGAATGATGGTCAGTTTGTGTGTATGTGTGCATGCACTTTATTACAGAAATTTTTACGTGGTTGATATTGTTCTTTGTTGTTGCTGTGTATCTGGTTTCAGTAAAATATTCTCAGGCTACCAGCCATGTCAGGTGGTTGAATAGTGAGTAAACTGACATTTCAAGGACCATCTCTGTCTTCGGAACATTGGTTCACCCACCATTCAACTACCTGATACGGCTACTAGCCCGAGAATATTTTATTGAATTTAGTCGCCATGAAAGTTTTAAATTATATATACCTGGTTTGTTATAATTTATGTACTTATCGATGATTACATATATTTTTCAGTTGCAGAATGTTTGAGTTGTTCACTGTGCAGACTGCTTACTAATCAAAACATGCTGCATTACATTGACGTCCAGTAAAAGGGGGGTAATGATGTTGTGATTAAAACAATTATGATAAGTGACAATCATATCAGTGGTGAGTTGTGTTCAGCTGGGCCTGCACCTGCACATTCTGCTGTAGCACAATGGGATAACATAAAAGCATGGAATTCTGCTTGCCCTAAGATTTTGGTACATTTGATACGTCACACATTTGGATGAAGGGAGTACGCACTTCTGATCCATCAGTTGCTCCCTTCCGGTGGTGTGGAAATGTATTCTTTACAGGTAGCTGGATTGGATAACAGTTTTGTAACTGCAAAACACGGAAACATGTCTTCACTTGCTGTAGTGGAAGAACATAACATGCTTTGATGTTGCAGCAACAACGTCCACATATTCCCATTTCTGTCATATTACACTGTTATGTTGTGGCAGAATTTGGAAGCGTGGACCCAGCTTCACAAGTGACAGCTTAATGTATCCAACGTGGTAAACACTATATACTACAATATAACATTTTCAACTGCCTGTGTACCTGATATTTACAGACAGATGAGTGGAGAGAAGTGAGCCACTATCAGTTTACATCATGGCCTGATTATGGTGTTCCCCATAGTGCCCTTGCCATGCTTGACTTCCTAGACCGTGTCCGGCAACAGCAGAGCAAGATGGTAATGACTTTAGGCGACACATGGGCTGGACATCCCCGGGGACCACCTATTGTTGTTCACTGTAGTGCAGGGATTGGCAGAACTGGTAAGGTGAACTTCATTAGAGGAAATGTTAAACACTTCTGTGTCTAATGACTTATTCAGCACCTAAGATCTTTCAGTTCTGTGTAACTTCCAAATATAGAGTGCAAACAACTTCCCGCCTTTTTGTCAGATACAGTATATTTCGCAGTTGGCCATTAAACATAGCTTGTATTTGAGGTGGCATAAATGGGTCTATTACTGCACTGAACAGATATGATATTAAACAATGAAACAAAATTTGAAAATCTGGCTGTGAAGAATGAACATGAATCTGGAATTCCAGTAAATATTTGGTGACTTGCAGGGAATTAATGGTTGTGTTACATTGTAGATTGTTTGCTCGCTGTCTGTATCCCGTAAGTGTGAGTAGTGCTATACAGTGCGTTCTCAAAATGTTTAATGCGTGACCATCGTAATCGCATGAAGGTTGCTGCACCCTTGTCAAAAGTTGCTGATGTTAAGTGTCGATATCTGTGGATCCCTGGCTCTCTCTCCTATCCTTGACTTCATTGAAAGTGTAGGTTTATTTCTATGAAAACTAAAACCATCCATTATCAGGACACTGGCTGTTCTGACTGATGTTTTTTGTGTGTTTCCTCATCCCCCCTCCAGAACCAGAATATCTCAAATTATCCTACGACCTCTTAATTCCACACCCATTCCAATTCAATACAGGTCCTCCACCACTTACGAACAGAATACAAGGCGTGTTCAAAAAAAGACCGAACTTTTGCTATGAAGACTTTATTGCTCATTTTACAACATTTTAAGCACTGTCCCCTTCAAAGTAGTCCCCTCTACTGGCGATACACCGTTCGCAACATTTCTTCCATTGTTGGAATGCTTCCTGGAATGCACGTTCTGTGATTGCGCGTAGTTCTCTTGTCGCATTTTCCTGAATCTCGTCTATGGTTTGGAAACGACGTCCTTTCAAAGTGGTTTTAAGTTTGGGAAACAGGAAAAAGTCTGCTGGGGCTAAGTCCGGAGAATAGGGTGGATGGGGCACAACGGATATCTGATGTTTTGCCAGATAACTGCGGATGAGGAGCGACGCGTGAGCCAGCGCATTGTCGTGGTGCAACATCCAAGTTTGGTTTTCCCACAATTCAGGCCTCTTCCTGCGCACAGCATCCCTCAAACGCGCTAAAAAGTCCTGGTACAACTGTTTGTTTACCGTCTGACCACATGGTACAAATTCATGATGGACAATGCCTTTGCAATCAAAAAACACAGCCAACATCACCTTGACCTTTGACCGACTCATTCGTGCTTTTTTTGGTCGAGGAAACCCTTTTCACATCCACTGTGACGATTGCATCTTGGTTTCAACATCATAACCATAAACCCACGTCTCATCTCCTGTTATGATGTTCTTAAGGAAGTTTTCATTACTACTTGCATTGGCAAGCAGTTCCTGACTGACATCAACATGGTTCTCTTTCTGATCGTCAGTCAACTAACGCGGCACGGATTTTGCACTGACACGACGCATCTGAAGTTTTTCAGTCAAAATTTGATGGCAAGATCCTATGCTGATGCCCACTTCGTCAGCAACTTCTCGGACAGTTAAACGACGATTTCCATGAATCACAGCATGAACTCTTTCGACATGGTCGTCGTCTGTTGATGTGGAAGGTCGTCCAGACCTGGGATCTTCACTGACCGACATTCTGCCCTCTTTAAAACGCTTAAACCCCTCATAGCACTGTGTTCGGCTCATACAGTCCTCCCTGTATGCTTGGTTAAGCAATTGAAATGTCTCTGTAAAATTTTTCCAAGTTTGCAGCAAAATTTCACGCGCACACGTTCTTCAAGCTCTTTCATTGTCACTTTGTCACTAATCCGACGAACAGCTTGTGCACGTGCTCAGTTCAGCGGATGTAGCTCGATGACTAATGCTCATAGCGAAACAGGGCAAATGGCAGTTTGTTGTCAAAACCTGCCGCTAGGTGCGCTCAGTAGCCGCAGCGCGCCCTCTATGCTGGTTGGCGCACTATTTAAAAAGTTTGGTCTTTTTTTGAACACGCCTCGTATGTTCTGAACACCTGGTCATAAGTCAAAGATACGAAATGAGGTGGAATATGCACCCTCCAGCAGGTTGAGGGGGATTCAGATAAGTAGTCTTTCTGTTGCAAAATAATAATAACAGACTTTCTTCGTTGAAGTTTAGGAATGTAGTTGGAAATGAAATTTTAATGACATTTTTGTAGAATTTCAATTGAAATTTTCTCAAGGAAGTTTTGTGTGTAACTTCTGTTGGTTATAAGGGGGATGGTCATAACTGCAAGAGTGCCTGTATTCATACCCTTACCATTTGTTGCTTTGTGGCCTGAGGCACTAACAGAATTGTTAAAAAAAATACTGAAACAAACATCCCATGTGTGGAAACAGTATAGTTCCCTGCAGTCTACAATCTTCAGTCCACTGTCTGGGGCAGATATAATGTTTACATGGCCTTAAAATGTAAAGCTATGGCACTATGAAATTTAAGGTTCACATGGTAGTAACTGTCAGTGCCGTCATCTTCTGGCTTGTGATGCCATGTGATTTGCTAGACAGTTACCAACATTTTGGAGGAACTTGCTGCCTCCATTTTTAGGGTTGATCCTGAAGATGAAGGCAGCAAAGTCCTGCAGATCTGGTAGTTACATGTCCAACTACAGCAGACCATTATCATGATTCTGTGACCCTTTATTACCTGGCTTTGCATGCCTTACTTTATCTCTGCTAATTTGATAAGCAAAATATGTAGTTCAGGAAATTTACCTGTATTGTTGCTACTGTTTATGTGTATTTTGCAACAGTGGCTTCTGAGAGGCATTATGGTAGTAAACATTTGAACAAGCAATGAGGGTTTTCAGTCTTCCACTGTGACATAAGTCAGATCTTTGTTCTTCAGGGATGTTATGCAGTGTAGATTGGTAGGTAGTTACTGCTGCTTCAGGATAACCTGTGGGTCCCATCTTTAAGGTCAAGCTGTAAAAATGAGACTGATAGTTTGTCCCGAAACTTTGGCATCTAACTACCAATCTCCACTGCGTAACATCCCAGAAGGATGAAGATCTCAGCTATTGAGGCTTTTAAACTAATTGTGTCTAGGAAAAGTAACTGCTTTCCTGAGACATATGTCCTTCAAGAGATGGGGTGGTGAAAATTGGAGAATCAAGTGACGATGTGAAAGGAAACATGATAAGTTAGAACTAATGATAAGAGTGGAAATGTGTATGTGAAACTGGAGTACACGTATTTTCCAGATCAGTTCTTTACAGTCTCCTCTTCACCAATGTCCTTGCTGTTACTTGTTCATGCAAATCTTGTAGCAGAACAGTTGAGCTGTATGTATTCTTCAAATAATTAAATAGGTAATCTCACTGAGTTAAATTTGTTATTGTGTATCTGTTCAAAATAGAATGAACCACCTTTTTTCAACAATATTTGTGTCCCTCTGGGTGCCACAGTCACTGTTCATGCACTGTAGTATTTAAATCTTGAATAACATTAATTGTCACTACCTTTTGATGAAACTTACTTCATTTACAAGCAGAAAGTAGTATTAAAATAATTGACAACACAAGTACAGTTATCTCTTGTCCAGCATGGAGATTATGGGGAGTGATCATTGTGTTTTAGTCAAAACTGCATTGCACAGATTTCTTATGGGAAAAATAAGGTCACATGGCTGCAGAAGGTTGTGGACTGTTCCTCCCCATTGCTTAAAATTTGTACACTTTTGGATGTTACATATTTACACAATGCTTGGACAGCAGATGCTGCCAGATTCCATGTTGGTTGAGTAACTGGCTACATTTTTTCACATGTTTTTAAAATTTGCAGAATATGGGAGTGAAGGCAATATTTCCTCCATACATTTCATGCTTTTCAGCCACACACTGGGCAAAAATGCACTATGCAGAACCACACAGGGCAAGAGATAGCTGTATTCATTTTATGGTTTTGATATAAATTCATATATACTTTAATGTATTGTTGCAGTTACTTAAACTACTGAAGGGTCTGATTGTTTCACTTTCATTTCATTAAATGGAAAAAGTCTTTCCAATACAAGGTGTACATTTGAAAGTTATCTATATTCTTTGCTGTGCACAGATTCTAAAGTTCTTTTTGCAATGAGAATTTTTCAGAAAATCAGTAATATCTAATTTGAGCTCCATGTAAGGTAGCATTTATTTGTGACCAATATGGGCCATAATTAAGTTCATCTGACAGTATGTACTCTGCACTTCTCAGTACTGCTCTGTTTCAAAATTAATTTTTTAAATTTTGGTGCTGTTAGATGCTGAGAGGCATGACTTCTCCCTTGCACATTTGTTATATTCATGGTGTTCCTGGACCAAAAACTTAATTGTCTTGTATGGTAATTTTGTATTATTTTTATTCTAGATTTGCAAATATTTAGTAAAGGACTTATTTTTCTCAGGCACCTTCTGCACATTGGACATCTGTATCAGTCGGCTAGAGGATGTGGGAACAGTAGATGTTCGAGGCACTGTTGAACGAATTCGTTCTCAGCGAGCATACTCAATCCAGATGCCAGAACAGTATGTCTTCTGCCATTTAGCACTTATTGAATATGCACTAAGCAAGCAACTCATACCTCATGTTGACCTTGCTGGCTTTGAAAACTTGGCTGATGATGAGTCAGAGTGAACCATAAACAGTGTGAAATAATGTCATGTGTCATACTCCAAAAGTGACACACCACGCAAGGGCGGACAGATGAGTGATAAAATTCTCACAGTCAAAATAAATAAGCTTCCTACAATATCAACATTCTGTTCAACTCAAATGTCAGTAACTGTGTAGTATAATGTTACTTTGAAATTACACTGAGCAAGAAGGAAGTGAAATTGGTGCAGGATTTAGATGAGTATTCAGGTTATGAATTTGGTTAAATGAAATACAGGATTGTCATAAAGTCCCAATCTGTTGTGTTACATAACTGATATATATAGAGCATCCTTACACTGACTGGTGTTGTGGCCTTCCAAATCACCACAACAGTAATTTGACCGAATGTCTCAGCTGTTCAGCATGGCCTTACTCAGGGAATACTACGTGTCGGAAGCACAGAGACACAATTGCAGGATACCAACAAATTTATTAAAACAGTAGCATGAGAGAGACTCGAATATGTTTACTAACACAGTTCGACACCTGAATTTGATTACGTGCAGCACTGGAACGTCTTATCACTACCGCCTCTTTATTAACATCACAGTCTGTCATGTAACTAGCCTGATGTATGCAAAGGCCTGCAAACAATTTTCTATGCAAACCCGTTTTGGGCTAGCTTCAGGACCACTTGCCCTGTTAACACATAAAACAGATGTTCTCTAAATCTTATTGCTATGGCCAAAAGGTATAGAGTGCATGTTTGTTTGCAGGGGATCCGAGTGACAATGAGGTCACTAACCCCTAGCTAAGGGTAGGCCAAATGCCTCTTTGCCACAGTACTGTCATAAAAGCAGCAACAAAGCCTTTACTTGTGATATGTCAACAACCTTTGACATCTGAACCCCCCAGTTTGGGCACTAACCCCAATCCAATGCCCCAGTATATCTTACACAGACCAGCATCATTTTTGCTTGAAGTTCTAGTAAACTTTAAGTAATTCATCCAAATGTAGATTTGCCTGTCTACCTGCTGAGCATATCTCTGATCTTGTCTCCCACCAAGGATCATCAGTAACAGTGTTGTTCAATGGACACTTATATCGTACAAGAATTTAGGACTTTATGATCACCCAGTATGGAAAATACCTTTTTGCATATATTGTTTTGTTTATTTATTAAAGGAACACAGAATCTTAATTGCTGGACTGGGGATATTCTGCATTAGTGTTTCTCTACTTTTGGCTGCAAACTGCTGCCAGTATGTACAACTTTTGCACTGAATTATGAAGTATTAGAAAAAATAGACTGCTGTCTTCATAATGTGTCCAATAGTGAAGGAAGATTAAGTTTTCATTGACACCAAACAAACATTATATCAAACAGTTGTCTCACTCTGTTGTTTCTACATGTGCTGTGTTTGTTGATGCACTGAAGTTCAGTTCATTAAAAAGAAGGTGTACTGGGCAGTGGTGTGGAGTGGTTTTTCTTTCTGGCTCTTATTTATGTACTGGTTCCTGGTATCAAAGAGTGTGAGAAACACTGTTCTGCGGAATTATGTTTCACAGTACCTAAGGCATGATGTAATTAAATCTAGTGGTGGCCATATTACTATTAACCTTTCAAAGGCCTGGTTTTGCATATGTGAACATACATAGGAAACGCCCCTATAAATTCATTTTATATATCAGGCAACCAAGAAATTTCCTGCATATGTAAAACATGCTGCACAATTCTGTTTTATTTTCCACAAAATGCCTTTTATTTCATAATTTTATCTTTTTTATGTCCAAGTAATACTCATGTTTTTCACAAACCATGCACTAAAACTTGAATACCCACTTCCATAGGATAAAGGCTAAAGCATAATGTAAATGTGATGTTTGAAGTTATAATGTAAATGTGATGTTTGAAGTTATCATGACAATGAATATGAAGACTACTGTCCGTGGGGACGTGGTGTCATGTTGATTGGTGTATGAGTACTAATACTGTACAGGAGCCTGCTATCTTGATGGTCAGGGTTGAAGATGAAGGCAGCAGTTTCCTACAAAACATTCATACCTATCTAGCATACAGTATTATGTCACTTCCCAGCAGACTGTAGCCTTCATAATGGAAGTTACTTTCCAGTGGATTCAATTGGAGATGTTTGGTTTCTTGCAGTTCTGGGTGGATTTCTCTTATAAAAGCATTATTAATTGCCATATTTATTCATGATGTGATATTTATCTATTCAAAATGGAAATATTGTGTGACAAGTGTATTGATGTTGCTTTTGAGGGATGAGTGTATTGTAGTTGAAGAGAAACTGTACAAGTCTGGACTCTTTTTGTTGCAGTAGATTTGAACTCTGTGGTTTAGTGATGATGGATGGTATTCCTTAGTGGGTACATGGAACCGCTAGAAGAACTGACACAAAAAGGCATTGTATTGCATTTGCAGAAAAGTAAGAATGATTGTATTCAGTGTTTCTAAGCATCAGTATAGTTTAACTGTACATTATTTCTGTACATAATAATTCATATTTAATATATACAAATGTATCTCCAAACAATGTGATATGTAATTGAAACTGCTAAATATTTGTGAATTTTTAATCTTTTTTCTCAGTCATTATTATAAATACTACCAAAACACACGTAATTTTACATAAAGAGATAAAGGAACATATCAGTAAGTGCTGTTCAGGAGCAAGGGAATTGTTAAAGCAGAACAATCTTGGACCAGATGGTTAATTTTTTATTTTAGTAAAATATCTTAAAAAGAGCTGAAACATGGTTTAGTGAATCCTAAGGTGGGGATAGTTGTATGGTGTGCTAGTTTTTAGGTTTTTGCAGCAGTGTATGTGGGGTCTTTGTTCTTCTGGGATGTGACACTGCATCACTAGGTGATTTTGAGTCAGTGTGGTGGTCTAAGGCTTGAAATATCCAAGAAGAATGACATTCAGACATTTTGATCCTTGTAGATGAGACTGCTACATCATCACAAAACATGGAGAACCAATTACCCAGTGATGCAGTCTCACATGCCAGAAGAATGGTCACCTCAATTTGTATGGTAGTTGAATGTGAGCATGAATTTATTGACCTTTTTTTTTAATTTATTGAGAAGTGTCCATAACAGGAATATAAAGGAAATGAGGACTGACTTTTCTAGGTAAACTGTGAATGTGATTAGCTGTGGACTTTGTATGAATATTACAACCAGTAGAAACCTGCAGGCCGCTGTTTTTTGTTACAAATTTGCGAACACATACACCTGTCTTTTCCAGTCTGTTCATCTGAATTATATTTGCATTCATTTTACACTCTTGTCATGGTTCTTACCTCAAATAATGGCCTTAATGTAATTGTAACTTAAAATCAAAGTTTAAAATCTTCTGAGTCTAAACATTTGTGATGATTGCATGTCATTGACATGCATATTGGACAGTGTCCCATGTCTTGCTACTGGTTATACAAACACAACCAGTCTGGAGATGGAGATTTGCTCCATCTGAATAGGTTTCTGTTTTCACCAGACAATAAAGGCAGAACCAGTTCTGAAATTTTATGTTCCTGTAAACAATAATGAGGTGATAGACAGTGTCCAATGTGTGTGTCAGTTGACAGTCTTTTGTTACATTAATTTACTTTCTCAATTAGAAAATGTGCACAAAGTTTGGCATAGTTTTTGCACATATTAACTGAAATGCTTGTGTGTGTGTGTGTGTGCACGCGCGCGTGCGTGTGCATGCGTGTGTGTGTGTGCGTGCGTGTGTGTGTGTGCATGCGTGTGCGTGTGTGTGTGTGTGTGTGTGTTAACTTGCTGATTATAAAATGCTTGTAAATAGTGAATCTTGGAATAGTGAAGGCACATGTTGTATTTATGAGGACTGCTGCACTATTGTAAAGGTTTTGATTAGTGTTTATGAAGATGTGATAGTGTTTTCTACTGCTGTTTTTGTTACTATGATCAGTTCCCACATAAGACATAACTAAACTGTTGGTTTTTATAATATAGTCACTGAAATACATAGGAAGTCTTTTTCTGGAACATGACAATTACATTTACTCAATAAGCTAAATTTTATGGTAAATGGAACTAATAATTGACAATAATATAATTATGATTTTGCAGAACATGACCCAGAAGCCAGACGCAGGATTAGAATGTAACTGTACAGTGAAATATCATAGAAGGAAATTTCTGTATCAATTTATTTATTGTAACATTTTCCTATTAGTGACATTTGAAAGGGCAAATTTCTCTCTCCTGCTCCCTTAATTTTTCTATTGCTGTTACTGTTGAGAAATACATGAAAATTCACCTTCAGATAAGTATATTACAGTAATTTGATTTAAAAAGCATTCTGCCTGCCGCAAGTCCTACTTACGTGATCTTTGTTTTCTGTGCACCCATTAACCTTTATCATCTGAAAATAGGGGATTTTAAATATCCCAGTACCATGTGACTGGTGACCATATTTTACCACAGATTTAGTGGTATTAGTGGTGGAACACACAGTGCTGGACTGTAGTGATGCAGTGTGTAGCTGTGAGAAGGTCAGGGGAATGGAAGATGAAGATTTTCCAGACTAAAATTTGTGTAATTTGCTTTACCACTTACGGGTAGCTGCCCTCAGATCATCTGGCACAATGTGCTGAAGTACTCTGTGACATATTGCTTGATTTTAGGCATTCTTGTCCAGTGTTTTATGTATGATCTTGCTTCTCAGTATATTGCGTGCCACTGACATAAAATTGTTCACTGTTTTTGGTTAACACTGTATGAGTAGCTTTGTATTTATAATTTATATTTCTCATTAAGTACATGGATGAGTCAGAAAGTATCAAGAAGATGTTTCTTTTTAAATTTCACTGTTTGGCCTATTCTACTCATGCACACAGAAATTAGTGGCCTGGTGGGCTAAGTGTCTTAAAAATAACGGTGATTATTTGGAAAATGATGCTACTGTATAGACTCAAATACTATTGTATTCTTTTAAGACAGTATGTCCCAGATTCCTTCTGACTCACCCACATAATATTAGGGTAATAAAATTAAGGTGCATAAGAGGGTTGGAGTATGTAGTATACAAGGGAGAGTTGAGAAATGCTTACAATATTTCAGACATAAAACTTAAAGAGTAGAGACCACGTAGCAGGCCTAAGCGTGGATGGAAGGATAAGGGCTGTCAAAGAAATAGAGTTTGATATTGTGGCCTGGATTTGTTTATCTCACAGAAGGTTCTAATCATGAGCTCCTTTAGCCTCAATAATGAAGCTCCAAGACCTGTGAAATGATTATGATTCTCATTACTAGCTGAGTCACTGCTTGACCGAGTTAGTTGGTTAGCCTAACATTGCAGCAGCCAGTGTGCCACTGATCCTTGAAAACCAAGAGCATGGGTTATAATGTCTTATTTGTACATGTATTTTTACTGCCTCCAGGTATGTTCTGTGTAAAGCGTTCTGTTGTCTGCCCACCTAGGCAAGGGCATAGAATCCGTTTCTGATACACCCAAGTCAGATTTCTGTGTGAGTTACAATTTGTTTAATGCAGTCATCAATATGAACACCAATGCTGTCTTCAACACTGCACTTGACCATCAGTACCTGAATACTCTAGCAAGCTCACATAGGGCATCTAATTTGACAAAACGGAAGCTGCAGCAAACTTCTTACACTCTTGATCATCCTGATTGCATCAGAATGTACTGAAAGGTACTAAAACATCCGTCATCTTCAATCTTGAGAATGGATGCAAACTGAATAAACTCTGATCATATCCTTTTCCCATAAGGGTTCTTAACTGTAGACTCCCTTCCAAGCTGGATGCATCATGCTCACATTCTCGCCCTTATTACCACAGTTACATTCACCCCACAGCACCATCCTGACAGGGACAAAAGATTTTCTATTATCCAGAATGTGCAGACTAGTTCTGGGGGTCACCCATTCTCCTATTCAGTAGGTAGTGAAGTCTCTTCCATGAGGGTAAAGCAGGTGGATCATGAGGCTGACTACTCACCTTCATGTGGTGCTGAGGTTAAGAATGTGTGGGGCTATACCTCCACTGTTATTATTTTCCACTATAAGGCATAAGTTCAGGCTATAGGCCCTTCCCATTGGTTAGTATCATGATCCACACCCCCTTCCCTTGATTTATGGGACTGTATACTCCTTTATTCATCCTGAAGACGGCAACTATAGTGTGTGCCAAAACATTACAACTTTAATACTTGACATGGCTGAACCCCAAAAGCAGAAACTGCACAAAACTATGCATTAGAAAGTGAGCAGTGATTTGCTACAAAATCTGATCTTTATTATCCTTACAGCATGCAGCTGTAGAAAGGATGACATAAGCCATTGAAGTGGTCCAAATGTAGAACTGCTAAAGCTTCTAGGACTGACATCATAATGGAGTGACATTATACATAAAGACAAACCAGTGAACACCTAAGGTGCTTATTTAACTCTTAAGTAAGGCAGTTAAGTGATTCAGAAAAGGAGTATATACTTTTTCTCTTCTGTAGTCAATAATGTTGAACAAAAATCCAGCAGTAGAATATTATAAATTTATGTGTAAGATTTATAAAGCATGGATCTCAAAAACATATGTAACTGAATCCATATTTGACAAGTCTGAGACTGCAGAAGAGAATAGAATTGCAAGGAAGCCTGAACATAATTGGCCAGGCAGACTATTAGCGGAGTTTGACAGATATATTCAAGAAATCCTTGTGACTGGCAAGTCACAGGAGGTATCATGAAACACAACACAAGGCCTGTGCTGCACATAAACATCGTTACTGTATTTTGTGCTTTGTTACAACATAATACTTCATCTTCAAGATGCGTGGCACTTTGAAGGACAACTGGATGGCCTCCATTCAAGTTTGTGAGTATTAAGCTATAGGGCAGCATCTGTAGTTTCAAAATGTAAGTAGACCGACATTTGGCTGTGATTGTGTAATATTCAAGCTACATTTTTGTAAAACATGAAAGTCTGGGGTATAGTTACAGGGACACAATGGTAAATGTTGTTGCAAGCTGCTACTAAATTGATATTCACTAAAAAAATTGCTTTCTTAACTGTGTATGTGATTCATTTACGTAGAAAACCCCCTGTTCCTGGTTGCCGATTCTCATTCCATTCCCCATAGAAAAGTGTAATCTTCTGTTGATTCAGCATCACCCTTGTCATTGCTTTGCTAATTCCCTTGTAATAGTTTTCAGTGAATATGACTTTTACAGGTACCCAGCATACCCCATCCAAGTTTAAGGTTCTGCATAATATTTTTTAACATTCTGGCTTTTCATTGTGAGGACTTGAAGTGTCAGCCAACCCCTGGTTGGAGGCAATCTTCTCAGTCCACACTATAAATAAATAAAATAAATAAGGACATGCCATGGCATGTTACAGGGACCCATTTAACATGATGAACACACTAATGTTATATTATTTACTCTCAATTCTGCTTTGTTTTCTTCTCACATCTTATATTAACAAACCATTTTACATTGTTCAATGTTCAATTTATTAAGTCTGTATTTGTCATTCATTTATGTGACAATGGACTTGTCAAAAATCAGTTTACAATCTTACAAATCTATAAAAGCTTAGTGTACAATCCATCTATCCTCTAAAATTCCACAACACGAGTAAATAAATAATAATAACTAAATACATAATATTGAATAAAGTGAATAAAATGCAATACACTATAATTCACTGCCCAAATATGAAATTTAATTAAAACGAATAAGTAAAAGCAATTATTGTCCTTTTACAATTCTAGAAACCAAAACTCCATAAATTCATCCACTGAATAAAAGGAATGTTGCTGCTGTTCGAACTTCACACCAGAAAAAATAGAATCAAAATTTATTTACACTCCGTGGTTTCTTTAGAGTACAAGAATATAGACTACATAACAAGGCAGTTGTGTTAAGAATTATGTGAACATGTGAATGCCCCTGAGCGTAAAGAATTGATTGTGGGTTAAGACTTCAATGTTAAATGGAAGATGAGCATGCTATACTTTGGTTTTTGCATGATAATGTGACATTTGGAAGGTATTTAAGGAGTGCAAGTGATGTGGGTTGGATTTATGCTCAGCAAGACAGCACACGTCTGCAACTACTATTTGTGCAAAAACTTTTAATGTATATGCGCTACAAAAATCTCTTCTCAGGTGCTTGAGTGACCGGTCTATTTTGGACTGGCATTTTTCAATGACTCTAGATGTAAACAGGTACTGACCTGTACTCCAGGCTTTCTTTTCCCTCCTGTTTGCCTTGCTTCCGTGCTCCACAAGTTTCAATTTGTCAGCCCTAGACTGTACACACTTCTTCAAACTAAAGAGTGAATATTTGGCACATGGAGAGCCTGTTTGGCTTGTATTTATACCGTACATGTCTGAATGTGTTTGAAATGTTTCCCTATTGTCTACAGTAAAAAACTAATAACAGTTATTTACTGACAAGGGGAAATACGTCTCATAATTTACTACAAGACATATCCTCATCATCAAACCATTAATTTTCTGTGTGTGCAGTGAATGCTTTTTGCGGTCGGTTAATTTCCTTCCAGAAATAACCCCCATAAGATCTAATGGAATGGGACTATGCAAATGTAACTAATTTTAATGTCTGTGTTGTCATGAGTGGAGTATACGGCCCAACGGCAAAGCATGTCGTGGCTTAGGGTTGACACATTCAACGACCTATTATTTGTTATGGCCAACGTGCAAGGACAAACGATGGTCATGGTTGCCAACACAAAGTGTAAAGTAGCATAATGAGTTTGAGGCTTCATATTAGTGACAGAACTTGAAGTCGTGACGAAAAGGTTAGGGCTTTGGTTTCCTGTAACGAAATTATGTCGTTTTCCCCTTTGGAGAATAGGTTTGCAGGGTTTAAATCTGTTTCCAGAATTTTAAGAGACCGCAGATTCTCTTTGGTATACCACACAGATATTCTGTACTGTAAAATATGATTATGTATTGTTAACTCTATGTTGGTGTGCGTATCATTGTGTAGTTGTGACCGCAATTTCCACCATTTTTCTGTAATGAAAAATATTTCCAATATTTTTATTATAACTCCACTAATATTCTTACTACAGTTTGAAGCATATCTCTTTAGGTATCTGATTAGAATAACAAAGGTACAATAAAGATTCATTTTCTCAGTGAAAAGTCTTCTGATTCCACCAGCAAAAATACAAGTTCCGATCGATGACCGTGCAACTGCTGTTTTTATTATTTGCTCTATAACGTTGCGTTACACGGCATATGTTCATTGATTCAGTGATTCCCACGTAGAAGCACAGTACCAGTCGTTGGTCTGTCCTTGCAATGGAAAACATCCGAAGCCCGTGAGTAAATATGGCCGACAATGAATCCGACAATAGTCCGCAGAGTGAACAAACTACGACTTTGCCGACAGGTCCTCGAGTAGTGACAATTTACAAAACAGAGACCGGCTTTGGTTTTAATGTCAGAGGACAAGTAAGTGAAGGTGGGCAGTTACGTAGCATCAATGGTGAATTATATGCACCTCTAC
Source organism: Coptotermes formosanus (assembly GCA_013340265.1). Classification (NCBI taxonomy): domain Eukaryota; kingdom Metazoa; phylum Arthropoda; class Insecta; order Blattodea; family Rhinotermitidae; genus Coptotermes; species Coptotermes formosanus. The sequence goes on from BLKM01000655.1 coordinate 946,555, forward strand.
AACATGTTAGCGCAGTTCTGGATGGAGGAGCGGCTGAGAAGGCTGGAATTCGGAAAGGGGATAGGATACTTGAAGTGTAAGTTACATGTTTAAGGAAAATATTTATTGTTTATAGAACATAGTGGTAAATAGGTGAATCGTGTTATTTGACTATATTGTTTGTGGATTGAACCCCATCGTAGTGTTTGAGTTGACAGTTTGTGCGTAGCCTGTAATAACTAATTACAGATTTTTCATTCGTTCACTTATTTCAGAGTGTCGTGGGTAGCTTTGTGCTGTTGTAAAGACTCGAATATAATATATTCCTGGGCCTTTCACGTATACTGTGTTTTTGCCGGAGGTGTAATAGTCGTATGCACTGTAGTTGGTTTATTGTTACCCAGTGAATTATTTCAGTGGTTTTATACAAATATGCAGTTACAGTTTTAGTGTCAAATCTGTTAAACAGCTGTATCTAATAAAAATTGGAACCCCTCTAGTTTCTGAAGTAATATGGAAGTGTTTACAGTTGTACATACTCCAGCGTTTGAAAGACTGTTATTTATGCAACAGAAACAAAATTTGTGACTGAACATATTAATAGAATGTAAATATATCAACCTCAATTTTTGTCCCGGGGTCGAGTTTTATGTAATCATAACCATATTTAATGAGAGTGACAAGTATTGATAATCACTGTAATGAACATGATGATTGCCAAAGTAGGCAGGTAAGTAAAATGTCTGTGAAATGTAAGCATAGAAACTGTTTCTTTGTGTCTGACCCTGTAACCCCATTCTGCAAGTTTGTGGTATGTTGCTCAAATTTCTGTTAGTAAAATGAAACCCAAAGTCTAAACCTTGGTGGTAACATGAAAAACCAGCGATACTGGAGTACAGTTTTGTTTGAAATGTATGATGTGAAGGTACAGTGCAAGTTAAGTTGATGCCGTCCATGCTATGAAGGCATGTGGGGAAGTGTAGGTATAACTCCACTCATTTTTCACCTTGGCAGTGGATGGGGTTGAGTGGTGAACTTCACACTCTTTTCACCCAGTACCCATTGACTAGAGGTGGCTGACTGGGCGTCATAGCCAGTCAGGATGCCTGGGTAAGATACACATCTGCTTCCCCTGCTGGGAATTGAATTCTGATTCCTTGAACATCAGTCTGTGGCATAGTCATATCAACTACACTGACCCAGCTGGGCAATTTGTGTTGAAAACAACAAAGGTAGTTCTCATCACAGAAATGAAACCTCATGGATTTTGTTTATGTTTGTTGGTTAATTGTTACTAACAGACCTCAAAGGCTAAGCCTTGGTGGAGTAAATGTTTTAGTTTGAATAGACTCTCTGCCACTGACTTGAAACCCCAAGCCTCACCTTGATTGGTTGAATGTTGTATTTTTGTGTATGTTGGTTAGATGTTACTGTAATTAAGTCTGAAAGCCTGGCTGGTGCAATAAATGTCCCTTCCCCTCCCCCATTTTCCACTTGACTTTCTTTCACTAAAGCGACACCTGAAAGCTTAACATCAGTGGAATGTTTTTTTTTTTGCTTGTGCTTATATCAGTGAAATACAATCTGAAAGCTTAACCTTGATTGATTAAACTGCTGTTTTTCATGCGTGTGTAGTATGTGTCACTAAAGTGAAACCTCAAAGCTTTATTGGAAGAGTTATTTGTGATGTCATTTTCTGTCCCTAACAGTTTTCCAGTGTTATGCCAGTTAATGGTTCTTAATTGCTTTCTGCCATATTTGCTATTTTACTTCATCTTTAGGTGTTAGATTTGACTTCATTTTGTGTCATTAAAACCAAATCTCAAAGCTTGAACTTGCAACCTTGGTGGAATACGCTTTATTATTTTAAAAGTGTCTTGCAAACCATAAATTGAGTTTGTCACTAATATGAAACCTCCAAGCCAGATGTTGGAGGATGAAGCCTGACATTGGTGGATTTAATGATTTTGATTTTTTTATATCTCTGGAGTCATGGTAACTTGAGGGTGTGTCACTTGTGTTGACAGCAGTGTCTGATGGGGTCTTAAATGTACAAGACATGAGAAATACTGAAAGGAATTACTAAGGTATATATTGACTTACATTACCATGTTCGTTAAACTCTAGTGCTTTGAGTAAAGAAATAAATGTTTTTAGGTGTTAATGAATGACGATTTGTAAAAAGTTCATTCCGAAAAATTAGTATTGGGCTGTCATTCTGTATTAATGAATTAGAACTGAATGTGGTGTTGTTGCATGTGCTAATACAAATGTGTAGAAAACATTAGATTTTGATGGCTACATCAGGGATGCATACCTGTCCCAAGAGTCTAGGAGCCACATCGAAATTCTGGGTGCCAGAAGGGTGACATAAAGCAAGTTCCACACTGAGGCTCCACAAATATTAGACACTACTGTACAAAACTTAGTTGCCTGGCAACGTGGCATCTGGGATTCGTGCACCCCTGTGCTGCTGTATCCCAAACTTTAACCTAAAAGTGATGTGGAGGGCTACAATCCATATGGTGGCATTGCACCAAACAGATAGATTTTAGACTCTCGCTTAGTCTGCTACTACTGGGGTGTGCCTTGTGCCTCAGCATGCATTGCATATCATCCATCTTACTACATTCTGGCTCCCCAAGGAACGGCAGAAGAGGTATTAAGTTCTTAGGTTTCTTCTGACTACACTTGCTGTATTCAGAATTTCGTATGGGACTGTACATGGTTGTGACAATACTGTGTGCCATTTTGCTTTTCTAGATTCACAATCTCCTATGAGAAATTCTCATTTTATTACTAGTGAGGCTCTTTAATTTACGGTGTACATATATTCCATATTCCATTTTAAAAGCCATTGTTCCACTTCAGAAAATAGTAGTAAAATTTGTAAGCTTATTTGTGTGTTAAGTTCTGTTTTAACATTGTCTTTATTCAAACACTCATGAAATTATGATCAAAAAGGGTTTGTAAATTTAACACTATGTGCCCTGCCTGTATGCAGTCTTTAAGATGGCCAGTGAGGTCAGCGGTCCACAAATTTTCCATTAATCTGGTAGCCACCTCCAAATTCTAGGTGCCAGAATGGTAAACATGAAGAAAGTTCCATATTGAGGACCCATCTGTGGATATGAATGTTGTTTGGCACCTTCTGCTCAGTGCATATGAACTGATAAACATTTTTATATGTAGGGCCAAGGGGAACTGCAATAATTATGTTGAAGATGTTGGACACCCCCATACAAAATTTATTTGCCTAGGTAACTAGGTGCCTGAGGTTTGATTTTGGCGTGTCATGTCAGACTCACACATTTCATTGCCTTTTTGATTATGCATAATAATTTTTTGGTCCTAAGTGGTAATAAAAAGAAGATTGTTGATATGCATGAAGTGAAGCATGTGGAGGTGTTTAAAGCACGTTTTGATGTCAGCCCGGACATCTCAGGTGGCAGAGATTTGAGTGCATACATTCCCTCCTTTCCAGATTTTTATAAGGACCTTCACCACCATGTTGTCCTTATCTTATATTAACCCTTTAAATACGAAGCGTGTCTGTTTTATATAAGAACTCAGTGCGTACCGCGCTGTAAACACTGTCCACTTCGGTTATAAAAACTATCTCGTAATGTTTTGTAAGGCAAAAGTTGCTGTTTGTTCTGAGATCCGTACAAAACACATAGACGCAATGTGGGCACCACGTAGAATTTTTTAATGTTAAACCCAGTCGTATGTAAAGTTACCGCTAGGCTTTAAAAGGTTAAAGTAAGTGGTATAACCCAGCGTTTACATAGTATAGTAGTTACAAACATAAAGCTGGGCTTGTATCCAACTACTAGTGGGTATATAAGTGAGGCAGACTGGATGTTAAGTCGTGTCAACCCTGATTTTGGAGATGGAGTGGGTCTCTGAAACATTGGTATGCTCGAACAGCCAGACATGGATGTTAGCCCTAGAAGGTTTTATTCAAACAAATTATGTTAAAGGTTCTAGATATGAATGAAAGAACTAGATTAAAAAAAATTGGTTTTACATATTTTCGACTTATGATTGGCTTCAGGTGGGTAGCAGGTGTTGGAATGTATGACAAGTAATTGTTTTATGAGTGACGTATGTATTGTCATGTTGTTTATAGTTGATAAAAATGAAAATTTTGCATGAAGTGCAGAGGTTAGCATAAATAGCGCAGATAAAATCTTCACAGCCCAGTTGCTAATCTTACAGTGTTCCAAGTGGGTGTATATTATGTGGACATTCAGTTTCATAACTAGGGTCCAGTAAAAGTTGAAATTGGCACTGACAAAATACATTGTCAGACTTACTTCTTTTGAGGTGTGATAGCTTGGTAATTAGGTGCCAGGTTTGTGGAGGAACATGTTCTTTACAGTAAGTGGTGTGACTATAGTAAATCAAAGTTTCATTTAGCATTAGAAGAATGCAATTTGTAGTAGAGCTACTCTGTTGATGAACTTGTAAACCTTACATAATTAATAACAACATCTTAATTATACATGTAAATGTAATCCTTATTGGGGAGTTATTACAAGGAATTGTTTGTTTATGTAAAATTAAGTGTATTGTGTTTAGGGCTTATGTGAAGGCCGTTTTCAGGTTATGTTTGTATGCTGATCAGGATGTGTAGAATGTGAGATTTAAGAGTCTTATGGCCGTGAATATGAAGATTACTGTCTTCTGGGGTGTGGCGTCGAATACTGTGGTAGAGGTCGTCAACACTGAAGGTGGAAGCGGTATGTTGCTCTGAAGCATCAGTACATTTCCAGCAGATGACATGGCATCACATCGCAGAAGGCAGTAGTCTTGATCATTCGTGATCTTTGTCTTGTTGAAACTCTGTATTCGGTCTCTAACTCTAAGGAGTTTAAACTAGTAGTTAAAGGTAGCAATCCTGCATGTTTTTATGGTGCTTTGTAGTTTTGTAGGCAGTTGGTACACTTCTAGTATATGTGACTGTCACTAGTATGTTAGACACCCAGTTGTAATACCAGCTATGAAGCATCAGCCCTGACTACAGCCTGTTACTCTTTTCGTCAGCCCATACATGCAGATGCCAGTATGGTACGTTAAAGAAGGCCATGGCCGATTTCTTTAAACACCTCCAAATGTACCATTAGTAATTAAACTTACAATGTATTTTTGACACAAAATTAGTGCATCAGTATAAAATTTTTTAATAGTGAAGAAGATGATAGTCCTTACAGCGAAACAGTGTGGGCTATTAAACTGCATGATAACCAGTCACCTGTATGAGAATACGCTTCAGACCATCATGAAGGCTTAAACTTACTGAACGTATTGAAATATCTGAGAATGAAATGTGGTACAAATAATTATTCTGTAATTAACTTCGTAATTGAATTTCACATTAAGTTACAAAAGATGTTCGACATTTCTTACGGCAGTGAATATTAACAGTGTGGTCGTCTGGGTTGTATCGCCATGTAGTGTGGTACACACGTAAGAACGTTTCAGAGAAAGCTGCTAATTCAGTCTTCTTCTCTGAAAATTATGACAACAGGTTTGTCCAAAACCACATGTCATGCTTTTCTGCTCGGAAGATGGAAGCAGTATGTTGCTCCAAAATGTTGTACTGTTTACGGAAGTACTTGGTGTCATACTGCAAGGACTCATCACAGTACGTTAAAGAACAAAAGTGTTTATACAGTTGGGTGGTGTTATTGGTGTGTCAACATCAAAGACCACTAATACATGAAAACTTGAAGTAAAGTGGCATTGCAACATCCAGAGTAAAATGAGATAAAATTGTATGTATGTATCCTCCACATCAAAAAATTTGGTTATTGAGAGTACAACGTTCCCCATTGAACATTCATAAATATGCGTGGACCTCTCCTGATGGGAAGACTCGCAATCACATTGATCACCTATTGATAGGTAGGAGATGGCATTCTAGTGTACTTGATGTACAGTCTTTCAGGTAAGCTGACTTTGATACTGATTGTTATCTGATGACTGCAAAAGTTAGGGAGAGGCCTAACGAGCAGAACAGAGTTGGATGTGGAGAGATTTAATGTCAGGAAGCTAAGTGAGTTGGACATTAGGAAACAGTATCAGATTAAAATCTCAGACAAGTCTGCAGCTTTGCGGAGCTTAAATGGTAGCAAGGATGTAAACAGGGCTTGGGAACACATTAAAGACAATGCGAAAATCTCGGCTAAAATGAGTCTAGCCCTGTTTGAATGGAAGCAGCATAAACCATGGTTTGATGAAGAATGTTCACAATTTGTAGATCAAGGGAAGCAGGCTAAAATGCAGTGGATGCGGGATCGAAACATTAGTAACATGGATAATCTAAACAATGTAAGACATGTAGCTAGTAGATATTTCAGGGACAAAAAGAGGTAATATCCAAAAGCTAAAATTAATGGGCTTGAAACAAACAGTAAGAACAGGAATGTCAGAGACTTGTATAGGGGCATCAGTGACTTTAAGAAGGGTTACCAGCCTAGAATTAATGTAGCAAAGGATGAGAAAGGTGATCTGGTTGGCTAGGTAGAGGAATTATTTTTCTCGGATATTGAATGATGTTACGCAGACTGAAATACATACAGCAGATGAGTTTGGTATCCCTGTGAAACTAGTAAGGTTAATAAAAATGTGTCTAAGTAAACCCTGTAGCAGGGTCCGGGTAGGCAAACATTTGCCTGACATGTTTCGTTTTAGGGATGGGTTTGAAACAGGGAGATGCTTTATTGCCATTGCTTTTCAACTGTGCTTTAGAATATGCCATTAGGAGGGTTCACGCAAACCAAGAGGGCTTGAAATTAAGTGTTACACGTCACACTCTGGTTTATGCTAATGATCTTAGTGTACTGGGCGGAAGCATAAATACTGTAAAGAAAAACACAGAAGCTTTAGTAGTCGCTAATAAGGAGATTGGTCTAGAAGTAAATGCTAAAGGAACTAAGTACATGTTCATGCCTCGAGATCAAGAATGCAGGACACAATCACATCATAAAGATAGACATTGCATCCTTTGAAAGGGTGGAAGAGTTCAAATATTTGGAAACAACCCTAATGAATCGAAATTCCATTCATGAAGAAATCAAGAGGAGCGTGAAGTCAGGGAATGCGCTATCATACGTCACAGAATATGTTTTCTTTCAGTTTGCCATCCAAAAATATAAAGCTCAAGGTATACAGAACTATAATTTTTCCCGTTGTTTTGTATGGGTGTGAAGCTTGGTCTATCACACTGAGGGAGGAACACACGCTGCGGGTTTTCGAGAATAGGGTGCTCAGGAAGGTGTTCGGGCCTAAGACGGACGAGGTAACAGGGAAATGGAGAAGACTACATAACGGCGAGCTTTATGAGCTGTACTCATCACCGAATATTATGTGGAGGATAAAATCAATAAGAATGACGTGGGCGGGACGTGTAGCACGTATGGGGGACAGGAGAGGTGCATACAGAGTTTAGGTGGGGGTAGCTGATGGAAAGAGACCACTTGGAAGAGCTGGACATAGATGGGAGGACAATATTAAAATGGATCTTCAAGAAGTGGGATGGGGAGGCATGGACTGGCATACTGTGGCTCAGGATAGGTACAAGTTGTGGGCGCTTGTGAATGCGGTAATGAACCTTTGGGTTCCATAAAATACGGGGGATTTATTGACTAGCTGAGGACATGTTAGCTTCTCTGGAAGGACTGTGTTCCGTGGCGTTAGTTGTATATATGTCAGCCTGTGTAAGCGAACTGACAAACGTGTTTGCTGTAACTTGGACCCGGATGATATTTGCACCTACAGATCCACCATGCCCAGTTTCATGTTCAGTCCGTTGTGTGACAGAGGATAGATCCATGAACTATGAATATAAATATAAATATAAACATTCAAAATTAAGTAAGACTGATGTCTTAAAATTGACAACAATTCCTCAGGTTGTAATTGGCCCTTAATTGAGGTCCTATCATTAGCGCCGATTGTATAGTGTTGAATGATCCGGCAAGAGTGAGCAATAAACTGCCAAGAACGCGAAAGGATGTTGCTGTGGTGTCTCACTATTTGAACAGAGGAAATAAGGAAAACAACGGAAGGCTTGAGTCAGGATAGGTGGTCTTGGGACCAAAAATTGAACTCACGATCTCCTGAATTTGAATCAGGGATGATGAGCTCTCGATCATGACACGGAAGGCAATGTACGCATAGACGTAACATTGAGGCGTGTTTGCAAAACCGTCGTTGCCGTGGAGAAACAATAAGTATTACACATTCTGAGTGTGTGTCTGTAGCCTTAGTTATCTGGCATGCAAAACGCATGCGTCGTATTATATTGATATCTGTGGCCTGACTGGCTGTACCATATTTTCCATATTATCTCATAAACGGCACGACTTACGGGGGAAAAAAGTTGTTGAACGTAAAATGCGAGTTTTGATTTTCTCTACAAATTTTGTCTGAAACATTTGTCATTCTAAGAAGAATTCAGTGGAATGATATCATAAATGTGTATGTATGTAGGTCTTCCTAAAAGTATCCGCTATTCTTGTCAGATTTTAATGAACCTTGAATTTTCGGGACTCCTTTTAAAAAAATACTCAAGTATCAGATTTCATGAATATCCGTCTATTGGGCGTCGAGTTGTTCCATGAGGACGGACAGACAGGCATGGCAAAGCTAGTAGCCACTTCTCTCAATTTCGCGAACGTGCCCAAAAACGAAAGTAGTAGTAGTAGTAGTAGTAGTAGTAGTAGTTGTTGTTGTTGTTGTTGTAGTTGTAGTTGTTGTTGCTGATGCTGCTGCTGCTGCTGTGGTGGTGGTGGTGGTGGTGCTGCTGCTGCTGCTGCTGTGGTGGTGGTGGTGGTGCTGCTGTGGTGGTGGTGGTGGTGGTGCTGCTGCTGCTGTGGTGGTGGTGGTGCTACTGCTGTACTGGTGGTAGTGGTGGTGCTGCTGCTGTGGTGGTGGTGGTGGTAGAGTAGAGTAGAGTAGAGTAGTAGTACACATTCGTCGGAGTTTCTGCGGGTCATTGTACCGTGACCTCATTTTGCACATAGAGTTTTACTACGCAGTATGAAGTTGGAGAGTGTTGCTTTCGTTCCACTCTTATTTTTATCTGTAATAATGTAGTGAGCTCATCAGGATAATCGGCACTTGAAATGCCGCGTGGTATGGGCTGTGTAATGTACCATATCATTATGTATTGGCATTCCGTTCGTCAGTGTCTTTTGGGTGATATTAATCTTTTAAAGCCTAACGGTAACTTTACGTACCACCAGGTTTAACATTAAAAAATTCTACGTGGTGCCCACATTGCGTGGGTTTATGTGTTTTGTACGGATCTCAGAACAAACAGCAACTTTTGCCTTATAAAACATTAAGAGACTGGTTTTTGTAACCGAAGTGGAGAGTGTTTAGAGCGCGGTACGCACTGAGTCCTTATATAAAGCAGATACGCTTCGTCTGTAAAAGGGTTAATCGCAAATTGACTTCAGAGTGTGGTGGCTTTTAAGATATCGCTTACTAACTACAAGTATTGTTGCCCCTCTTGAGAATCTAATAGTAGCTCATCTAGTCAAGAAATTTCGCTCGTTTTGTGAAACTCGATGGTTCCGTGCCGTAGTCACACGAGCCCTCCAGTGTTCCGTGTCCTGACTGAGACGAATTCAGTCCACAATAATCAAGTTTATTTTAAGATCCATTTTACTAGTACCCTCCCATCTACTCGTACGTATCTAAAGTGGCATCTTTCGTTTGAGTTTCCCCACCGAAAAACCCAGGACGCATTTCTCTTCTTTCCCATGCTTACCACATCCCCCCTCCCGCCCACCAACTCGTTCTTCCTACTTTCATCATCCTGATAAAATCTGAGGAGCACAAACCATGAACTTCTTATATGATTTTCCCAAGCCTCTCTTTACTTTCTCCCGCTTAGGTCCAAATGTTTTCCCGGACACCCTGTTTTTGAACGCCCTCATTCTATGTTCTTGCCTTAATGTGAGAGATGGAGTTTCACCCCCATGAGCTACCACAGGAAGAAGTCTTTGCATTGTATTCCGTGCTGTTTTGCTATATCATTTCAGTAATATACCCATCACATTATAAGTAATTTTGTTGGTGGCGTCTAATTGTCCACACCTCGACATGTTTACTCCGCCTAAGGTCATCATAACTAACAACATGGAGCAGAGGCCTTTTTGAGAACGTAACAATTTCTCAGCTAGTCAAGAAATTCCCCGCATTTTATGGAACCCGGAGGTTCATTACTGCATTCGGAAGAGCCCGCCACCTGTCCGTATCCTGAGCCAGCTCAATCCAGTCCACGCCCCATCCCAATTCTTGAAGATCCATTTTAATATTATCCTATCTACGGCTGGATCTCCCAAGTGGTAGCCTTCCCTCAGGTCTCCCAACCAAAATCCTGTATGCACCTCTCTTTTCCCCCCATACGTGCTACATACTTCTTCTCATTCTTTTCGATTTGATTACCCGAATGATATTTGGTGATGAGTACAGGTCATTACGTTCCTCGTTATGTAGTCTTCTCCACTCCCTTGTCGCCTTGTCCGTCTTAGGCCCAAATATCGTCCTCAGCACCCTATTCTCGAACACCCTCAGTCTTTGTTCCTCCCTCAATGTGAGAGACCAAGTTTCACACCCATACAAAACAACAGGTAAAATTATAGTTCTGTATACCCTAATCTTTGTGTTTTTGGATAGCAACCTTGATCATAAGGAGGTTAAATTTTTTCGGCGCAAAACATTTATGGTCTTTATGTTATTCAGGTCCGTGCGTTATTTCATAATTATGTAAGACATCAACAAAATGCGCAATATTAGAATATATAAATTTTGCAATGAAAACACTAAAAATTCAACTCTAATATGTTTCGTCTTTCTTTGGGTCGTCTTCAGGGAGTACGCATCAATTATACATGTATAAAACATAGACTTTATGTAAATTAAGCTAAATAGTTTTCCATATTAGTAGATGGCTCGGTGACTGCAGTAGAGACGTATATCTGCTGTAGTCCTTCATATCAGGTGGTTTTCATGACTGTATAGGGTTACAGGTGTTCATGTCGCAGAAGCAGCTTATGTATAGTGCGCATGTAAGCAGTCCCTATACATTTGTAGACACCACCTCATATGAAGCACTTCAGCAAATGTGTCTCTCTACTGCAGCCTGTGAGTCATCTGATAACATCAAAACCTAATTTTAGCTTAATTTATTTACACAAAGTCTATGTTTTGTACATATATAATTGATCTATACTCCCTGAAGATGATCCAAAGAGAGTCGAAACATGTTAGATTTGATTTTTAGTGTCTTAATTGTAAAATTATATATTGTAATATTGTGCATTTTGTTGGTGTTGTCTTACATAATTCATTATACAGTTACATTTTTCGTAAACATGTAGAAATACGTCAGTATGATATATTGGTAATATAATTATTAAAATACTGGATTTACGCGCAATGAAAACTTGGTCATGTCTCCTTGCTTCGAGCTTCAAACCGTTGTGAATAGGAAACGTTTCAGACACATGCTTGCCGATACGGATCTCACAGTAGTTCCATTTAATCACATCTTACGAAATTCGTTACGTTGCTGTGCGTTATATGAACGGAACTTGAATCCTTTGATGGACGTTCGTTACTCTGTGTGCTGTCTACGCATTTGTAATTAGAATACTCTGCATTTTGTCACACATTGTATCTGTGTGTTTCTCTGATTCGGGAAATACGCAGCAGTTATTTCTGTCAGCAGCATTCAGCGACTGGTCTTGCTTTCTCTTCTCTTACCTATCCGATGCAGCCTCCTATACAGTATGTACTGAGGACGCTTTCTCCGGGGCTAAAGCGGCTGGGGCGTGATGGCGACCACTCACCAGCATCTAGTGTCGAGGTTAATGAGCGCTGCTGTTCCTCCACTGTCGCCACATGCATTCATGACGTTTACAGAGACCAGTTTGCCTTGCCTTCACCAGCTTACTCTTAGTAGAGAGACGTTCGGGCACTTCTTGATAACCCTCAGAGCCAAACATTTTCTGTCGGTTTCCTTTTTTAGTAAATGTGATAGTGTCTGTCACTACGTCACCACCCGCGCTTTCAGTTCTGTTTTTGTGTATCTCTTCTTGAGGAACAAAGGGGTCGTACGCATAGCAGCATATTGTCTCAATTCTGGGTGTGTGAGGTTTTGTTATCCTGTCCGCTCTCTCATGTCGTACTGGCAGAGTAAAGCATGGTATCGATCCCTGAGCTACTAGGAGAGAGAGAGAGAGAGATGGAGAGAGGGAGAGGGTGCTCGTGCACTTTGCGTAGACACCGTGCCGCTCATTCTTATTGCTAGCCCCAAAGTGTTAAACGCGTTCACTTCTCCCATCCGCAACCATTACACGCCATTCTGAAAGGCAAAAGAGGTTGCAGTGACCTCTATCGCTGTCAGTGTACATCTCTGCGTACCTCTCAGGACTCTATGCGACATGAGCTGTCCGCTGTTCAGCGATGTGGTGTCGGGTCGCTCGGAAATTTGTGCTCGACTTTTCGAGACAGTGTAATGGCCTCGTCGTCAAGGGTCGAAACGTGTCGGAAGAATTGAGACCTCAGGTGCACCGCTGAGGAAGCCTGAAAGCTCTTGAGACCAGTTGCCAGTCATGACAGGCCCTGCTGTAACTCCATAGAGCAGAGTCCTTCCTGAGAAGCTGTTAGTTCGGAGCTAGTCAAGAAATTTCCTGTAGCCAGATATGGATACCGACTATTCGTTACCGTGTTCACAAGGACCTGCCACTTGGTCATATTCTGAACCAGATTAATCTATTTCACGCCATCGCATAATATTTGCTTAAGATCCCTTTTATTATTATCTTCCCATCTGTGCCTGTGTCTCCCAAGTGGTCCTTTTTTAGGGTGCCCCACCAAAGTTTGTATATGTTTCTTTACTTCTTATCTTTCCCGTACATACCATGTTATTATCCTTAATTTGATCACCCTAAGAGTACCTGAGACATAACCCCGTTCCCACATAAAACGTCATAATACGTTGGTCTAGGGAAAAATCTGATCGAATTGTATTTTTTCGTTCTGTTTCCAAGTGCCACCCCCGCTTGCTTATCGGTGTTTCAGTTCAGATTCTGGTGAAATATGATGACTGGGCTAGGGGCTGGACGACTGGGGGAGGGGGCATTGGGATCCTATTCCCGACTGGGGCAGAGATTTTTCTTCCTCACCACAGCGCATCCAGACCGGTTCTGGTGCTCGCGTAGTAGCCCCGTATTCGACGGGTGTCCTGAGCTAACGGCTGGGATGTGAAGCCGGCCACTCACATCTGTCTGGTTCTGAGGTTAAGAATGTATGGAGTCGTACCTCCACTCCTCCACACGTATTCACGGTGTGATGCAGAAATAAGCACGGGAAAATTTACCTATGTATTGCGTGAACAACGAACGCATGAAACAAACCATTGCTACAGCACGATGTTCATAACTGGGATGGTTTGCTTTTCGAGTTTTAACTGTTTAGTTCCCTACGGCCAGAGTACGTGCCCGCGTTTTGAAGTCAAATCTGGTGATGCATGGAGATACACTTGCACTACCCCCGTATATCTTCATGGCACTGTGCTTAATGAAGCCCCGTGACAGAGTACGCACATATTTGAAAATAACTAAATGGTATTTCAGACAGTTTCATACTGCTGGTGGTGACCGTGCCGCGTTAATGATGGTCATCATCTCAGCATTGCAGGCGTACACGCCCCATGGATGCTAGTTTGTACTGTTGGCAACATCCCCACCCATCTCATTTGCCACTGTTCGAATTCCTGCTTAATAATACAGACGCGCCGTTAATCGAGGTTTGATATATAACGAAGAGGACCTGCAGCTATATACAGAGTGTTGCAGATGTGGGACTACAATTTTAAGGTGAGGGCGTAAGTCCAGTCGTCACATTGTTAATTGTAAAAATTTAGATGAATTTTTCAAAACAACCACAGGCTTCATGGTTACGGTTACTGTGTGCCGTGCTTCGTAAGTTGTAGGGCCTGAGATTATTTGAAAAAATGCATGTGAATTGTATGAAATTAACATTCCTAAGATAGGACTTACTGACTCTCCGTAAGTCATTGGTGAGTTACCATGGCAACTAGTTTTTTCAGGTTTGCGCGTCAGGGCATGAGTAAGCAGTAAGCAGTATTTTGACCTTGACCAGTGTCTGTGAGAGATGTGAACTGACTATCCACTGCGGCTGTCTCCAGTGTGAAGAATTTTTAAAATAAGTTTACATTAAAAAGGGAGGAGTCTTAAACGGCGGTGCTGCTTTTGTCCCAACGCGTAGATAAGTAACGATTTAACTCTAAACCTGATCAAGAAATCTCTGCCGAATTTTAGTTTAACGTAAATGCAAACGTCTAGAACAGGGGATATACAAATTCCAAGCACTTGGTCGCTCAGGGGACTACAGCTTGTATTTTGGCGCATAATAATTGCACCCAAATTATTGTAGTTTTTCCCTTTGCCCACAAAAATGTTTTTAAGTTGAAACGCACCGACTAGAAATCGTCAGATAACAGTGATGTTCACAGGTCACTCTAGAGGCGTCGGTCCCGTAGAGCTTTCAAAACAACATCATACTAGCAATCCAACACAGCTGTATATTCTTAGAAAACTGCTTCATTTTCCGGATTTGATAATCCGTCATCAGGCTAATTACAGACTTCAATTGCAGGTAACATGTAGCTCATAGTACACTGTAATTTTTGTGTACTTTTTTTTGGGATCTCACAACACAATATTAGTAATGCTATAAAAATGTAATATGCTGAAATTATCCTATAGTAAGTAAAATCAACGTTAAATCTTTTATTAAAATTAATTGTAGTATATATTCTAGTTGTGTTTTTAATTCAGGAGTCTTGGAGGTCTCAGAAGCCAACGGGGTAAGATTATGTTGAAATAAGAACATCTTTGTTAAGAGTCTGTAGGTATTACAAGAAGTAATTAGAATAGTTTTGCTTTTATACTCTTTGCCGAGGAAGTATATGCCAAACGTTCTGTAAAATAACAAATATATATCTCGGTATTCTGCGCCTACATGGCCTGTTCCAGGGAGAACGTCGCTTTCACCTCTACCTTTACCGGTGTCAGTGTGGTCAGTGATAAGCGAATATCATCTCTCTTTACGCCATCAAGGCGGTAACATACTTCTGACAGCAAATAAATCACCCAGCCGAAACCAGATTCAGCCAGATATATAGGAAAAGCAATAAACTACATCTCTGCCTTCAGTGTTGCAGGGGAGAATGGAACCTTTGATTCGGTTTTAAATTTGAAATATTTTATTGAGACTGACGTTTCGGTGGACCACTTAAAAGTAACTATGGCCCCCTAATTTTCCGCCATTCTCCTGTGGCCCCTTAGAAACGGTGTGGCCCCCGGGGGGGGGCCATATGGCCCACGTTGAGAACCGCTGGTTTAGAGCCAAACACTGTAGGCTGCACGTTTCTGCTTTCCTAACTAGTGGCCAAAAGGCAGTGACAAATCACAGACAAACTGAAAATTCATTATCCTGAAAGTGGGGCAAAATTACGCTGAGCTTAACTATAATGCTTGTTTAGAGGAGTGTCGTAAATAAAGTATCATGAGTGCCGCAGTGTCACCGGGTTAGGATTTGTTAAGCAGGTTAGTGTGGCGGTAACGCTGTAGACTTGTGTTTTGGAGGTGCCCAGTTTGAATTTCGGCCGATACACCCGCTGCCCTGACTTCGTTTGTGAATTGACTTGGCTCGTCCAGTTGAGTGCTTATTTTAGACCATGACCGTTTTCTTCCATATCCTTTCTAATTCACCATTCATAACTCATTCTACCATTAACACTATATAGTCACAGATACAGATAAGGTTATAAAATTAACAATAAGAAATTAACGATTTTGACGCTTTGTTATGTGCGTCTTGCCTAAATCATTCATTCATAACACCAACGAATGCACATTTGAGAGACAAAAATACAGTCTTATATTACTCCTACATGCCGGCATCGTATACACTATCTTCAGGGAGCTTTACACCAAAATTTTTGGAACTTACTAAAATATAATACTTCACAAAAGTAATTCGGATTATATTAACAACATTCATGCCGTTAGTGTCATCTTAATCGCATTAAGAAACATGTGTGCTGACAGTGCGTGAATGCTGTAATATAAACGAATTAATTTTGTTATCTGTTTGAGTAAGTTTTGAAAGTTTTGGTGTAAATCTCCTTGAAGATGGAGTAATAAATGACGCCGAAACATGTACGAGCAATACATGAGACTGTATTTCTATGTATGACTTGTGCATTCGATCGTACTGTGAATGAAAGTAACGAATTTATATATAATCAGGAAGTGTGTATTTGTTTAACGTGAATCGCATATTTATGTATTTACCCTTGTCGGGAAAGTGTGTAACACTTGAATTTTGGGACTTTATTTTTGTTCAGCCAGGTTTGTGGCTAGTCTGCTGGCTTTAAAGTTAAGGAATTTGGATTTAGATTTGCAGCAAGGGAAGGAGGTTTTCCTGTTCTTCAAAAACGTCCTTAATAGCTGTAGAGTCCACCCAGACTCCTGTTCTGCGGGTATCGAGGCTTTTCCCCGTGGTCAAAGAGTCCGAGGCGCGAAGCTGACAAATCGCCTCCGTTTAGTTTAGAGATTAGGAATGCGTGAAACTATACCTCCATCTCCCTGCATAATTTCGTTGACTGATGCTTAATTAAAAAGCACAGGGAGGACTTTTTATCACAGATGGGATTAAAATAGTGTTTAAAAGTGAGAAGTAGGGAAACAAGGGCACGAAGAAGGACCAGTAAGAAGATCATGGTCCGCTAGAATGTGATGCCTTGTGTTCTGGTAAAAGTGTAGATTGAAGGTGGGGGGTGGGGCGGGGGGAAGTTTTCAGCAAAATGTCGGTAAATTTCCACTCTACCACCCAGATTTACGTCCCAGAAGACAATAACCTTCATACCCACTGCCGTGAGAAGCTCATGTCTCACATGGATGAATAGGTTAATCATAATTTCCAGGCAGCGGAAGTGTCATCAAACACAATACAAGTGGTTGAATAGAATCTTTAAATAGAATACGTAGACCGTTACTAGTCTCCATAATGAGATGACGTAAGGTCGCAGCGAGCGTCGGTTACCAGTGGCTCAAGTTTGGGAGATCCTTGGTTGAAGAAATATGCAACATTTCATGTCAGCGGCCTCTTTCCGTACCCTTCCGATTTTCGAGTATCTCATTGTTGTGTCAGTTTGAGGAACGTTTGCAAGACTGCTGTTGGCATGTCGGTGACTGTGAAAATTACATCCGTTTGGAATGTGGTGTCGTGTAGTATGGTAGAAGTTTACCGACGTCTCAGAAGAACATATTAACTCCATCTTTACGTCTGTTACTTCTCAGAGAATACAAGAAGTACCTCTCCGAAACGTGAGCTAACCCTGAAGTTGCAGGCAAATAGATCCCTCCAAATTATCAGTAAGTTTCTGTCACACTGCATTGCGTCACATGTCTTAAATTGGAGGCCCTTTCTCCCCCGCCATGCCGTTTCTGCTCCGGTTATATCAGAGCATTAGAGGCTGGCTTTAACGAGCTAAGAACCCAGACGCAGTAACGTAATGAAGACTAGAATTGTTACTCTATGCGCATATTTTGTGACGGGCTGCGTTTTAATATCACGGTCTTCGGGACGTGACGACATGTGGTTTGGAAGCTATATACCAAAGCTTCGGAAAGAACTGCTCCTTCCATCTTCATGGTAGAAGAGTCGTACACGGCGTCACATGCCTGAAGACTGTGATCTCAGTATTCACCACAGTGAGGACTTAAAACTGTTATACTTTCTTGGCACAGTATTCGTAGTGCGAACTCTTACAGGAGAGTTTGTATCCCTTTGCCGCTTTGTTCAGATGCTTCATTTGCGAAACTGTTGCACAGCTTTTGTCAGTGAAATTCGATGCTGCGTTCTGCATTAAAAAGTGAACGATGCTTGATGAATTCAGTTTTTGCTCGTATGGCCTCAGATTTGGAGCTGGGATTGCTCAGTCGATTTATAGTGGCTAGGCTATGGACTGGACGACCGAGCAATCGTGGCTCGATTCCCAGCATTGCCAGGCCATCGTTTTTTCTTCTGCAAAACGTCCAGGCCAGCTCTGGGGCACGCCAAGCCTTACTGTCATGTATTCCGTGGGTGCCGAGGGCTCGCGCGAGGGTAAGCGGCCGAGGCGTGAAGGTGGCCACTTACTGCGTCGGCTACCGAGGTTAATAATGGTGGAGCTCTACCTTGGTGAAGTCGTCCCTAACCACGCCATGAAGGCTTAAAGGCGGTGTAGAGGTATAGCTCCACCCCTTTTTAACTTCAGTCCCGCCCGCTTTACCCCCGGGAAAGACCCCCGGTACCTAGTGAATAGAATGCTGGGTGGACCCTGGAGCCGGTCTTGATGTTTTAGAGAAAATAATCTTTTGCCTCTGCTGGGATTCGAACCTTGGATCATCCAACCCATAGCGTCCTCACTGCACTAACTGCGCTATCCCGGCTCGAACTATGCCTGTCCTCCCTCACAGACGTTCCCATCTTGCACAAGGACAGTTTTACCGTTTTCTTTACAGTGAAGTGCATTTCCGGCGTATGTATATCTGAGTTCAAGTGTTTATTTGGTGAAATAATCTGCAGTGATTAGAGAAAAGCAGATTCGAAGCACCGTACCATGTTTATGACCGTTATTGCAGGAGTTCCTTATATTCTGGGGCCTCGAGACACTTGTGACGGAGGAACGCTTTGAGTCGGAATTTCCTTTGGAGACTTCAAACCATATAACTCAACATTTTCATAGTTTATTGCTGATTTGACATTTTGGGAATGCTATGTACATTTTTGTGACTTTGTACCGACAGCAAGGCATTTGTTTCGCTTGCCAGATGCTCTGAAACTTCTTTCAGTCTACAAGCATGAGTGGAAGTCGCTTGAATGATTTCGCAGACAGGATTTCTGTGGTATTTGAATGTTAGAAAGGGCAGGAAGTCAGCTGGTGTAAACGTAAAAGAAGTTTTGACTCTTTTTAAGACTGAAATGTGTAGTGATTTCATACCTTACAGAGTATATAGTGTGCTTCCAATAGAAATGCCTATCAGTGAATGCTTTATGGGGAAACAGTGGCTGTTTGTTGTGAGAATCATACGAAACAAATCATGTAAAGAAATGCCGGATTTCTATTGTTAAGACTAACAGTACGTACACTAACCGCTAGGTTGTAAAGGGTTATTGTAGGTCACATATAAGTAAAACAGTATTCCGTGAGTGAAGGGTCAGTGACCTTCAACGAATCATTACAGAAAATTTGATAATACGTAAAGTAAAATATACTTGTGTGTTCCTGGATGTAAGTTATAAATACAGTTATTTCGTTCCCCCAAGGAAAGAATGTCCAAAACCAGCGCGCCATCCTGATGCGTCTGGGTACATTTTAAAACCGCCTCATGGCAACGTGACTTCACGTTTGCAGCAGTATGTATTCGAAATGTGTTTTATGTGTGCGCGTATAGCTATAGTCGAATGCAATTTTCCTGTTTCCGATCGCGGTTTTAACAGAGAGCGCCGGAACATATGGCGTTTAGCCTATACTATTGTTAATATATGCCGTAGACATGGCTGTTAACCCTTTGAAGGCGTATTCACTTACATTACATGTGAAACTGCAGTTTGTGCCTCACGGAGAACACAATCTCTGTGCATTAGAAAGACCACCTGCTTAATGCCTTTTAGTGAAAGACATCAGTACACTTGTGGCAAAGTACCGAGTTTTTAATGTTGCCGCACATGGTACGTATAGTTACCACTGGGCTTTAAAAGGTTCAGGCGATGTTCAAATAGTGCGGCAGAATTTTTTGGATGTGATTTGGAGCCATGATTCCCAACCCATTTAGTTATACAGAGTGTGTCTTTTGTCGTTTCCCTGAGCACTGTTTCTTTTAGCGTTTCCCTGAGCACAACAGTTGTCACGGCGGGTGCAGGCTGTCTATGCGATAAAGCTGCCATGCGTGTGGAAACAACAGAAGGGACATTCTGTATGCGTAAATTCTAATTTCATGATTTGAGTGTTATTGCTTTAAAGTTCTAACTGCTCTGGATAGTAGCCGGCAGTTCGTACCTAGGGAATTCACCACGCATTTCATCTGGTCCAGGGGTGTCCAGCCTTTTTGGTAATGGGCAGCAGCCCTTATTATGGGCTGGTTCGCAGGCAGCACATGTAAGTGGTATGCCTGACTGTCTAAATACCGTAATTTGTATAGTGTATTTGTATAACTTACAAATGTCACCGCGGATCGCATAACAACCTGTCGGGTGGCGGGTTGGACGCCCCTGATCTAGACGAAAGTGCCCCGTCATAAACTTAGACCGATATTTTAATTTTCTTGGAAAACGTGGCCAAATCTAAATGCGATGGAGGAGCGTGATGTATGTTTACGAGGGTATATCCTGAAAATTGAGGCACTGTATTCCCTCGAAATGTTGGCCTACGCCTTAAAGGACCACGCAGCATCATACCCCATCGCACTGAAAACCCCTTAACTTGTATTCTACTTGCACAATATGTCTGGATGTGAACGTAGAGGTAAAGTTGTCCCTGTACACGCCATGAAGGCATATGGGGGCGTGGATGTTTAGTTCTGCCCATTCTTATCCTTGGCACTAGGTGCAGGTGAGTAGTCAGCTGCATTCGTACCGTGGCCACTTTACCCTCGGAGAAAGACCCTTCCAGTACCCACTGAATAGGAGGCTGGGGGGGGGGCCTCACAGCCCCTCTAGACGCTTTGGGGGAAAGGTAAATCTCTTGCCTCGCCGGGAATAGAACCACGTTTCCTCAGAAATCCAGCCTGTAGCCTAGTCACTATACTGACTGTGCTGTCCCGAGTCCTCGGATGTAAAAGGAAGACAGAGGAGTATGGTGATCGTTAGTATGAGTTACAGACAAAAATATCGAGTGATAGAAATGTCGTGATCAGTTTCTTAATGTTACGAACCTGAGGATTTGTGTATTGAAATTTTTAAACGTCTAACAGGATCTTTTCAAGAAGGATGTTGTACTGGATTTATAGTGATGGAAGGAGGAGGCGACACGTCTGACATATTTTCTACGAAACTTAAAACTGAAACGTGGGTGCACAACTTGAAGTTTAGTGTATTTGTATTGAGTATGCCAGGAATGTAATGTGGTTAACTGTAGGTGTAATTTTTCAGAACATTTGTTTATGTTCAAACGTACCCCAGACTAGGGGCAAGTTGCGTCTCCAGTTGTAAGTAATCCGCAACAGTCTCGTTTTTCTGAAACACCGATGTTACAGTTCCATATCGTACATCTCTTCCTGCACTGTTCCAGTACTCCGACACTGTGCATTGCACCCGTTCTTCATGTGAGGCGTATTTTTGTGAATCCCACGCAAAATGTGCCCGCTGCCAAATGAGAAATCTTCACATTTACTTGAAAAATAGCACCATATTACATACCTTTCACATTTGTAGTCATTACCGTGTACATCAAATTCCTGCGAAACTGAATTAATTTTGTGGGAGTACAAATTGTACTTACAGGTGCATATATAATGTCACCATCGTTGAACCGTAGCAATCGATGGGCCACCCACGATATTTCATACACTGTCGATAGCACAGGCGCGTTCAGGGTTTCGGGAGCTGCAACTAATAACAGGTCACTTTGTTCAGTTTTTTGAGTTTGGTATGTGAATGGGGCACAGAAAATTGGCTACAAAAATTTTTGACTTTTCTGTTCTTATTTTGGGCTTGTGCCTCAACGTTTATCATCACAAAAGTAAGGCGTGCCTTTTTCTATACACGAGGTGAAAGTGTACTGTATGATTTACTGTATCAGTCTCATTAGTGGTTTTTTTTTTCGTGGAACCTGAGAGCTTCGAAGGAAAAAAATTGCGGAGTTGCTACCGATAAACCACCACAGGGCTCCGCTAAAGGACCGGTGGACCATTCATGGCACTGTGCATTCTGTTACAGATTGCCAGTGGTGTACGAACTCCTCCGGCTCTTATTTAAAATTAAATTCTACGCCAGTGTGTACGTCTTTTTCTATAATTATGTGCAACTAGCACGGAGTTTCAAGGGAAAATCTTGTAGTCATGCAAGCCCACTGAGGAATACATTTTCGGCTTCTGTTGTAAGGTGCCAAAAGTTGTAAAATACGGAAGGTGGGAACCTGAAGATAGGGAGATAGCTCTTGAAGCTCTGAAAAGGCGATATTAGTTTAAATGCAGCATCACATGCCTGTCCTCTTCGGAAAAAAGCCTGAAGAGACACTTAGACGAGAAAAATTATTTTGCAGTGGAAACCATTCAAGTTATTGCTGAAAGGGAATTGGTTAACCATCATTTTTACGATTGGAGCAGTGTGTGTTTTGTATAACCATCGCTGATTTACGAAGTCTGGCATTTAAAGCTGCTGAACTAAATCATTTCCCTCACAGACCCAATAAAGACAGATACCGCTGGAAGGAAATGGTACTGTGGGTTCACGAGATGACACCCACAACTAAGTCAGAGGCAGCCACGTGCTAAATGAAATCCAGGGGTGTAGGTTTCAGTAACGACAGAACTGTTCAATTTGCTTGAAAGAACTGTCAAACATACAGTTAAGGGTATTAGAATCTGTATGTATAGCGTAGATGAAACCGCCTTAACAACATTTTAAGAAAAAAAAACCGGAAAAGGGACGTGAAGAAATGGAACATCGCATATTTGGTCAATGTCAAGTGCGAAGAGGAACCATTACAACAGCTGTCCGTTGTGCCAGCGCTCCTGGCCGCTGTGCACTTCCTGTGGTGGAATACAAATCGGGAAGAGTACGTGAAGACTTCAAACTTGGGGCACCACCAGATTTTTTTTTTTGCATTCAGTTCAGAGAGCAGTTATGCCAGCAAAGAATATCATTTCAACAAAATATACATTACTGCACATATAAACGTATATTTGCTATGTTATGCCTACGGTCCATTGATGGAGACAGTATGGGCCATTCGTGGGGTCCTGTTGCTGTGAATGGACCAATTGTAAGGTTCATTAAAATATTTTTTTTCGAACAGTTATCGATGAGTTACATTCGCGAGATTTGGTCGACTAATAGAGAAAGGAGTAAGGCGTTTAACGCTTTAAAGACGAAACGTGTCTGTTTTATACACGGACTCATTGCATACCGCGCTGTGAACACTCTCCGCCTCGGTTATAAAAACCAATCAGTTGATGGTGTATAAGACAAATGTCGCTCTTTGTTGTAAGATCCATACACAACACATAAACGAAATGTGAGAGCCATGTAGAATTTTTAAATCTTAAATCTGGTAGTACGTAAAGTAACCGCTGATCCTTAAAAGGTTAAAGTAATATCTGTTGCCTTTCTGTGAGCAACACATTCCTTTATTTTTGTTAGTAATGCTAAACTGGTCCATCAAAGGCAAAACCTTACCCTATGTGTCTCTTTTTTATGCAATGCGAACGCGTCTAGTAACGACTTCACAGTGGATTCAGATAATGACAAGCAGGTAAGGTGAACATTCTCGCGAAATTCGCTTCACCGTTAACGAATAACGCGAAATTTCAAACGGTTGTTTCGAATTACCATTGTTGCATCTAACCCTTCCTTCCCATGCCTATTTATACACTAGTTGACCAGAGCGTAGAATCCTGTGTTTTTTGTTAGGTTTCTGTGTAAAATCTGCAGCTAGGTCGAGCGTTTATATTTTGTAAAGTTTTTAAAAAAGCAACATCACATTGAAGTCATATTACGGGGAGCGGAGTAGTTCCTCCCAGGATGCCATTCAGCTAAGCTTTTCCTGTGATCAAGGACTTGCATCTAGTGCCGAGGTTAAGAGTCAGTGGAGTTATACGTCCATTCCTCCCCTCCCATATGCATTCATGGCGTGTGCGGGGACAACTTTACCTTCCACCTACGATATAATTCTTCATTCGGGGACTTTGAACTGAAGTCTCGGAAAATTTTTGGTATAATACAATGTGTAGGTAATTTAACCTCGTTGCTTGTTTTCCCACCGTGAAAGCGATTCTTTGTTTCTGCTGTCAGCGACAGACGAGCTAAGTGGGAGGATTAAGATGGTAAACCGTTCTTAAATTTAATGAGGAAGTGTTCCAAGTTTCGCACGACTTCTTCATATTTTACTGAACTCTGTAACTCCCCACAGTTCAGTCTCACTTATCTCCTAGTGCAATAACCTGAATTCTGGTACGTTCTGTTTAACCTTTTAAAGCCTAGCGGTAACTTTACATACGACCAGGTTTAACATTAAAAAATTCTACGCGGTGCCCACATTGTGTTTATGTGTTTTGTACGGATCTCAGAACAAACAGCAACTTTTGCCTTATAAAACATTAAGACATTGGTTTTTATAACCGAAGTGGAGAGTGTTTACAGCGCGGTACGCACTGAGTCCTTATATAAAACAGATACGCTTCGTCTTTAAAGGGTTAAATATTCACACCTAGTTAGCGTTTTGCGAGGGTCGGTCGGACACCGAGCTTAACGAGGCATATATTTTTGATCTTTATTTTCAAATCTAATAAGAATCGTGCAGATGTAATTGTACTGTTATCCCACTCCACATAGTGCCCGCCATAACTGAAGCATATCGTGCGATAAGCTTTTCTATTCCCTTTTGATGTTAGTCCGTGTCCTTTGTTATCCAGCTGTGTCACAACTGTTTCCACTTCGCTGTCATCTTCAGTTTTGTTGCTCGCAAGATTGTGTGTGCTTCAGCGCCGTAAACATGTCATTCCCTTGGCGACAGTTTTCCCTCATATAATCACAGTAATTGTACGCTGTTTATTTAATAAATTATGCGCCATGTACATTTACTTTCTGCCCGACGCTCTTGGGAAGGCCTATTGTAAACGGACAAGTACTCAGTGACTGCATTGAGCAGAGCCCTCCTTGTTTCACCCTCTAGAGACGAAGTGTATCTGTTTTATATACAGGGTAGTCACAAAAGAATGGTGCGGTTTCAAAAGTTAACAAGAAATTCGTTTCTCACCTTACACGGGCACAACGTACACCGTCAGCAGCGGCAACTGTCCAAGTTTCTCATGCGTTAATCACAATCCTTCAATGTGTGCACCCTGGGTCACACGACACACATCCACACGGTAATCAAATTCATCCCAGACTCGGTGTAGCATGTCCGCTGTAATGGTCTGCAGTGCCACCCCGTTCGCCGGATCTAACACCATGCGATTTCTTTCTTTGGGGGTTCGTTAAAGACAGCGTTTACCTACCACCATTGCCCATGTCCCTCAAGGAACTTCGTGATAGGATAACGCATGCACTGCAGACCATTACACCGGACATGCTACACCCAGTCTGGGATGAATTTGATTACTGTGTGGATGTGTGTCGTGTGACCCAGGGTGCACACATTGAAGGATTGTGATTAACGCATGAGAAACTTGGACAGTTGCCGCTGCTGACGGTGTACATTGTGCCCGTGTAAGGTGAGAAATTTCTTGTTAACTTCTGAAACCGCACCATTCTTTTGTGTATACCCTGTATAAGGACCCAGTTCGTACCGCGCAGTAAACGCGCTCCATCTCGGTTATGAAGACCAATCGGTTAATGCTGTATAGGGAAGTAATCGCTGTTTTGAGATCCGACACAACACAAACGAAATGCGAGCACCATGTAGAATTTTTGAATCTTAGACGTGGTGGTATCTAGAGTAACCGCTGGGCTTTAAAAGGTTAACGTGTCCGTAAATTTCTAATATTTAATCCTCTATTGATTTAAACAATTCTAATTCTTTTATAGAAACCAACTGTTCGTTACCGTCTTCATAAGAGCGAGCGACGGGCCCCTATCCTGGGGCAAATAATTCCATCCCACACCTTCACATCCCATTTTTTAAATCTCTGTTTTAATGTTATAGTGACATCTAAGCTAGGTGTTTCAAGTGGTCTTTTCTCATCAGACTTTTTAAACCAAGGCGTCACGAAGTATTTATCGTCTCTCCCATGCGTGCTACATTAATCGCATGTTTTATCTTCTTTGATTTATACTCTTCACTAAAGCTTGTTATAGTCTTTAGTGAAGAGTATAAATTACAAGGCTCCTCGTTACGCAGGGGGTCACGCGGTGGCGCAGTTGGTTGAGGCACTGCACTACAAGGCGGAAGGTCGCGGGTTCGGTTTCTGATATTGTCATTGGAATTTTTAATTGACATAATCCTTCGGTTCACACTATGGCCCTGGGGCCGACTGTAACTTAAGTGAGTACCAGGAATAATTCCTGGGCGGTAAAGGTGGCCGGTACCTCAGGCTGACAACCTTACCACCTTCGTGTGTCGAGTGTCTTGAAATATGGGAGCCTGAACCTCCTGGAACTCCCCAGGGCCTGTTCAGGCCTGCACAGACATTGGCTCTTGTTACTTTCTTGTCGTTAGGCGATAATGTCCAGAGCGCCTCGTTCCCGAAAGCCGTCAGTATACTTGAATTTTTTTTTTCTTAGAGGTGACGACGAAAGGTTCTGAACTCGCTGGCAGAAAGCCTTCCTTCCAGTGCAGTCTTAAGGGTTTGATGACTGTGATATCTGGATTGCTATTGGCGCATTACATACCGCATGTGTATGTTCAAGTCAAATATGAAACCACTAGTATGCTGGTGCCCGGCGACCCGGGCAGTATAGGGATACACATTTACGTATTTACCGTGGAATCCCAGCAACCCGTCGGGGCAAGACACACTTCATGTACGCAGTTACTGTGGGAACCCCACGGTTCCAGCAGGGAAGACACACGTATTTACTTAGTTATATTTGAAACCTCGCGACTCGTGGGGGCAAGGCACACTTCATGTACGCAGTTACTGTGGAAACCCCGCGATCCGGGCAGGCAAGGCACGCACATTTAAGTAGTTACCGTGGAAACCTGAAGAATGTGTATGCCTGTGTATTACAGTATCGTAGTGGTGCTCGCAGTTATAGTGAAAACCCGAATAATGCGTACATATGTATATTATACTGTCGTATTAGTGCCCGGCGAACCTTTACATAGTTAAAGTGGCAACCCCAATTAGTCGTGTCTGTTAAATACCATCCGCGCGTCCGTCGAACTAAAGTCTATGTCATGTCTTTTCCTGCCATTTGGTGGCAGTCCATGAAACTTCAACGTGGCAGTGTGACAGAGACTGACAGCGTTACGGTGTATATAAGATGGGCTTACTGCTTGCAGAGGGCAAAACGTTGAAGCATTTGAAGGAAAAGCCACAACATAAAACCCCATACCATGATTTAAGTTTTTTGTGGAGAAGAACCCCGCAGCAGACGCTACGGACGCAACGCAACCTTAAGGCTTCTTGTGCAACCGCATGATGAAGCTTATTATTATTATTATTATTATTATTATTATTATTATTATTATTGTCATTTTCCTGGTAATTGAGCACTGATGGGATGAAATTGACTGGGGAAGCCCGAAGTACTCGGGAAAACCCTGTCCAAGTGCCACTTTGTCCACCACAAATCCCACGTAGACTGACCCGGGAGCGAACACGTGCCTCCGCCTTAGGAGGCGGGCGACTAACTGCCTGAGCAATGGCGCAACCTTAAATCATAAGTTACACCAAAGAGAACATTGTTTACGAGTATTTCTTTGCTATTTTATATATTTGTGATTCACAATTTAAAGACTGAGATTGTGATGAATTATATATTACAGGCTAAGTTCGTACCGCGCAGTAAACACTCTCCGTCTCTGTTTTGAAAATCGATCAGTTAATGCTGCATAGGAAAGTAGTCGTTTTTTGTTCCGAAATCCGTAAAAAACACGTCAATAAAGCTGAATTATATTACAGGCTCAGTCCGTACCGCGCAGTAAACACACCCCGACAGGGTTTTAAATTGAGTCATTTAATGCTGTATGGGGAAAGAATCGCGGCGTATTCCGAGATACATACAAAACATGTAAATAAAGCTGAATCATATTACAGGCTAAGATCGTACCGCGCAGAAAACACAGTTCTCTGTATTTACGTCTCCTGACATCTAGTGGCGGTCTGTGAAACTTGAACATTCTCATAGTTGTCCTGCCATGTGGCAGCGGCTCATGGAACTCCAAGTGTTACATACCTTTGCATTACTGAATTTTTATGTAGATATCATGAGAACATTAGGCATGTTATATTAGAATGAGTACATCAATTGCTGCAGTGTTTTGACACTGAAATGCTACAGTATGTGCAGTTATATAGCATGGGAGCATTAGGCATGTTATAATAGAATGAGTGACTCAGTTGCTGCAGTATTGTGACACTGCAATGTTGTAGTGTTATGTTACGTGCAGCTGTATATGAATCACAGCTTATAACTGCTGTTGCATTCCAATATTACCACATTTAAAACACTGGAATTTCGTGGCGGTGTTGTATTACCTTCATTCACGCTTGATTCCATATACATATCGTTTACCGTAACAGCATAAATATCGTAAGACCAAAAATGTCCACTGTTACCACATTCAAAGTTTTTGATTACACTCGCAAGCGTTTTCATAGGCCTGTTTATTTGCGTCTCCTGACGTCTAGTCTACATCTGTGGAACTCCGTTCTCATAGTTCTGTTTCCTGCCATCTGGTGGCGATCCATGGAACTCCATGCCAGACGAAGCAAACGTAACTGAAATATATATTAGATAACCACTGTCCTAGTTGAGATTAAGAAACTGGGAAGTGCCTCCAGGGCCGTGATACTTCCGGCGCGTTCGCACTGTTGTTGCCCCTATTTTACTTGAATGCTTTCATTTCAGTTCAAACGCAATCGTTGTTGTTGTTGTTGCTGCTGCTGCTGCTGCTGCTGGATGATATGTTTAACCCTTTAAAGACGAAACATGCCTGTTTTGTATACGGACTCAGTGCGTACCGCGCTGTAAACACTCTCCACCTCGGTTATATGAAACCAAGCTGCTAATGCTGTACAAGACAAAAGTCGCTGTTTGTTCTGAGATCCACACACAACACATAAGCGCAGTGTGAGCACCATATAGAATTATTGGATGTCAAGCTGATTGATACGTAAAGTTACCGCAAGGCTTTAAAAATTTAAACCGTTAGCTGTTTCTGCGGTCTCTCTGACTCTGCCGTATTTCTTGTAGGCTACTCGTATCGCAAATGTTGAGATATCGGTATTTTTTGTACTTCTGTCATAAACGGCGAAATATTGCTATTGAAAAACCAAATTGAATTCACTTATAATTGTAGATGTGAGTTTTTTTCCCTGTTGGGCATTTCTAATCTAATATATTCCATAATTTCCGTGTCTTAATCGAAGTGTATGTAGTTGGACATTTTAATAATGGACCGATACACTGAAATTAATGACTATATTAAGGCGGAATATCGTGTTTTCTGTACTTACCTCGTGAAGGGGAAATGCTCTGTTTCCTATACATCTCGTAAAGTTCGAGTTACGTAGATCGCCAGGTGTTCTCTTAGGCCTTAGTTTGTATCTCATAGAGAACGCTGCCTCCTTTGTAAAGACTGGTCGTGTAAATGTTTGTAGATCTTCACGTAAAATATGTTACTTCTGTGCGTATTCAACAAAACGTCGGAATGTGACCATAAACTTTAGCACAAATCGCAAATGTGAAATTTCATGGAAACCCGCCGGGTGTGTTTCGCATTTTTGCACGCGGACAGACGAACGGGCGGATGGACATGGCGAAGCTAGCAGTCGCTTTTTGCAACTGTTTTGCGAACGAACCTGAAAATGGGTGGAGCCTTATCTCCACTCCCGTATATGTCTTTGTAGTGCGTTATTTAGGCCTAAGTACAGGGACAGATTTACAGCGCATTATGTATGTGGGTGTGCGTATGCGTGCTATTTATGTAGTACTAGAATAAAACTCGTTGAAATTTCGTCGGGGAAGTGTTCAAAACATCCTTTGTCAAAATTTCCTAACCTGAATGGCTGAAAAAGTTCTCGAAAGAGAGTTGTTGTTATAGCAAAAGAGGGGTGCACAAATTCCCAGCGCCATGTCGCCTTAGTGACTAAATTTTGTACGGTGGTGCCTAATATTTGTAGACCCTCAGTATGGAACGGTCTTTATGTCATCACTTCGGCACCAAGAATTTTGAAGTTGCTCCCAAATTTTTGTAAAATTGATGCATCCTTGTATTAAGATACTAAATTATGGAGTAATAGTATGAACTACGCAGTGCTGCAAGCTGGAAGGTTTTTACGGCTTGAATGGATACAGTAACACCGACTCAGGCATAGCTTCCCCTACTGCTATCTTCTCTTTCTATTCGCATGTGCTTCCTGACACACACAACGACAAGCTGAGGCCATAGCCAAGAATAGGCCAGCTGATGTGAACGTCTTGAGGGCAGTAATTTTCATTGTGAAGGACGTAATTGGAGTTCTGTTTTACATGGCAATAATGACAGATGAAAGGGAACACAGTTTTGATGAGAAGTGCCAGTAATCATGAACAGATAGACGAATGGCCGATTAACCTTTTAAAGCCTAGCGGTAACTTTACATGCCACCAGGTTTAACATTAAAAAATTCTACGTGGTTCCCACATTGCGTTTATGTGTTTTGTACGGATCTCAGAACAAACAGCAACTTTTGCCTTATAAAACATTAAGAGACTGGTTTTTATAACCGAAGTGGAGAGTGTTTACAGCGCGGTACGCACTGAGTCCTTATATAAAACAGATACGTTTCGTCTTTAAAGGGTTAAACAGCCAAAATTGAGTCGTAAACCAGAGGCATACTGTCACTTAAGCGGTTTGGCGTTTTTTAATGGAGGGAAGGTTCCACAGAAATGTGCGTGCTTGTTTTGTCCGCCCCGGGGGCATGTAACAATTTGAAAACCACTGAATGGATTTTCTTTGCATTTGATATTGGGGAATTTTAGTGAAATTTGTCGACAACTTTCAGTTGTGGTTGAAGTCAGACAACAGTAACGGTCGCTGTATATGAAGACCTGAACGTGTTTGTGCATGTGTGCGAATATTATTTCCAATTAAAATCGTAAAGAAAAATGAAACACACCTTACGTTTCACGCCCTTTTTCCTCGGACCTAACGTGCTTAGATGTAATCAAAGGGACCGAACGTCCGAAAGGTATTACGTTACGAGGACATTTCCTAGCTGTTTTCCTCTACGGACGAAGTCCAAAATTGTAGTTTTCGTTGCAAAGGCGGAATTCTATGTTAAAAAGGCAACATTATTTTTTACAATCACAGATTCACTTAATTTAGTGTAATGAGATAATATACAAGATGTGCGAGTTTCAATAGGTATGAGGAACTGACCAGTTGTTGAGGCGAGATTTGTGTTTTGTCACAATACCATTACCGTCGAAAGATTTGTATACAAGTACCTTTCCTCAAGACATGATTGCACGTACATTGGAGCAGCCTGTCTCCGGAGGAGAAGGTTAAAGGTCGCAGTACAATCACGCGTCGTCGTTAAGTTCGTTACAGCTTCTGTTGGCAGTTTCCTGGCTTAATTTGTGTTGAGCACCAGTCACATGAAATTCGACCTGGATTTAACTATATTCAAAAAGGTTACTTCCATTATGACTGTACATGCAAATTGTTCGTTTAAACTTCGATTCCGTTGAGGCCTTGTAGAAGTCAGTGTTGATATGGCTCACTCAGTGCAACGGAGTCCTTTAGAGGCTGATAGTTTCATTACCTTCTTCACAAGAGCCCGCCATTTGTCCCCGTTCTGAGCGAGGTGAATACATTCGTTTCCCTCCCCTCCTATCCCATTAAGATCCATTTTATTGGTATCCCAGCGAAGCTTAGGTCTTCCAAGTGGTGTCTCTCTCCCATAGGTTTTCCCACGAAAAACCTGTGCCCATTTCTCGTCTCTCCCTTACGTTCCACATTCCCGACCCCTGTGATTGTTTTGAGTTGAACACCCTAATGATGTTTGCCAAGGAGTACCAATCACGGAGTTCCTCTTCATTATGCAGTGTTCTCGAGCTTCCTGTTACTTCCTCCCTGTTGGACCCACTTACTCTTATCCTCCTGAGCACCCTATTCTGAAACACTCTTAGGGAATATTCTTCAATTAACCGTTTAAAGACGAAGCGTATCTGTTTTATATAAGGACTCAGTGCGTACCGCGCTGTAAACACTCTCCACTTCGGTTATAAAAACCAGTCTCTTAATGTTTTATAAGGCAAAAGTTGCTGTTTGTTCTGAGATCCGTACAAAACACATAAACGCAGTGTGGGTACCACGTAGAATTTTTTAATGTTAAACCTGGTGGTACGTAAAGTTACCACTAGGCTTTAAAAGGTTAGTGTGAGATACCAAGTTTCACACCCGTACAGAACAGCAGGCAGTATTATAGTTCTGTATATTTTAGTCTTTATGTTCTGATATAGTAAACGTGAAGGCAAAAGATTCTTGACAGAATGAAGCAGGCGTTCAATGAATTTAATCTCTGTTTATTTTTTTTTCGCGACTGCAATATTTATTTGTTAGTGTTAAACAAGACCCATTGAAAATATAACGGCATGTGTGTTACGGGTGAAAGTATGCACATTTCGAGGCCGTCTAACTGTTAATGTCATGTGTCACATAACTGAGTTTGTCACCTATAGTTGTATATATATGTCGAGACCCTTTGAGGATCAGTGCTCTCCCTCAGATACCGAGAGTATCTGCGTCGAAACGTCGGTGACTGTTTACCACTCGCAAGGGCGCGGCTGCCAGGAAGATGCGACTCGTCATCAGCATCGCTGTGAGAACTCGGGTCCATGGAGGTTTATATTGAAGAGCTGTAAAAAGCTTTATCGATACAGTCCAGTTTTGGTTAAAATCAGGAAATCGTAAGAAACATTACTTAAAAGCCAACGTGCTTGCTTCTCGAGTGTAACTGCCTGAAACATTTATCGGAGGGAGAAATGTTTCGAACAAAAGCTGCAGAGAGAAACGGAACACTAAAATCTGAAGGGGAGAGAAATCATACCCGAGACTTGTATGTGGTAAGATAATATTAAAATCTGTCTTATGGAAATGGAGCGTGAGGACGTATATCGGATTTATCTGGCTGATAATTGGCGTCTGTTGTGAGCACAGTAATGAACTAGGGGTTACGTAAAGGGCGGGGGATATCTGGATTGAGTGAGTGTCAGCGTCTCTGTTATGTTTGTGCAAGGTGGAGTCTATCACCCGGCGCGCAGATCGTGTCGGATTGCACTCGGCTGTCTGCAGTTGACCCTTCATGCATCTCGCACTGAGGCCTATTCCAGTACGATGAGGTCAGTCGGGAGGCCGGAGTTCTGACGTGTGTGTGTGTTAATTGCACAATATCGGTTTCCCGTGTGTTGACCGAAACCAGTTAGTACTGCGGCGCTATACGATGTATGAGTATATTACCGGTGTCTTGAGATATTATCTTTCAGGAGCGGGGATAGCGTAATCAGTATAGTGACTAGGCTACGGGCTGGGTGACCAAGCATGCGGAGTTCGATTCCCGGCGTGGACAGAGACTTTTCTCCTCTCCACGGCGTACAGAGTGGTTCTGATTTCCACTCAGCCTTCTCTGTACCAGGGGTGCCGGAGGTTCCTTCCCGGTGGATAAACACAAAGCGATGAAGTACCCAAGTTAAAAATAGGTGGAGCTATACCCCCACTCCCCCCATGCACCTTCAAAACGTTATGGGTAATTAAACTCCAGCTTTGCAGATTCATTCGTAAGTATGGCACAGTTCGTGTTGTAACTGACCGCTGACTGTGGTCTACCAACTAGGTCAACTAGACCGGTGAATCGCGTTTCTTGAGTGTGCATTTCGTGCATGTGTTGTGCACAGCGGGAGCAACCAGCTTATTTACACGCTAAGTGCGCTGTAAGGCATTTTATAGTCCAGGGGTCTACGAATTTTCCAAAAATCTAGGAATCATCATCTTCAAATTTCAGGCGCCAGAAAGTCACATTAATTATTTTCCAAACCAAGGACCCACAATTTTGGAGTTACCTGTGAACCTCACTGTTATCTGGTGCTTTCTGCTCGCTGCATATGAAATGAGACACAGTATCGTAAGGGGAAAAAACCTGTAGTAATTATCTGAAAATATGAGGCGCCACCGCTCAAAATTTAGTCGCCCGGGTGACCTCGCGACCGGGATTTGTGTACCTGTGGTCTTGTCTACAGCGTGACTGGTGTGTTGTATTTAACAATGCAATCAGTATGTCGCATATAGCGTATAGCGTTGAGTGGTAGCGTGGTGACTGAATAGTGGATGGGAACAGACGTGCAGGTGGTCCTGATCTAATTTGAATTTGCATGGAAGGACTAAGTGAAATCACGAAGAGGTAAAGACAGCCGGTCTTCAGGCCGAGATTTGAATATGGGACCTTCAGAATGCGAAGGAGTGCTGCCGGCCGACCGCGATGATGGGGTCTCTAGCCTAATGTGTCGTCATTCTTCAGCCAGTGACTTCAGTATTATTTACCATAGCATCATTTGGCTCTGTTTATAGCGTCTCAATCTTGTGACGAACTCCATGGACCAGAGTCCTTCCTGAGAAGCTAACAGTTCCTCGGCTAGTCAAGAAATTCCCCGCATTCTATGGAACCCGAAGGTTCATTACAGCCTTCACAAGCGCCCGCCACTTGCCCTATCCTGAGCCGGAGCAATCTAGTCCATGCCTCGCCATCCCACTCCTTGAAGAGCCATTTTAATATTATCCTCCCATCTACGCTTCGGTTTTCCAAGTGGACTCTTTCTATTAGATCTCACCAAAACCCTGTATGCAGCTGTCTTGCCCCCCATACATGCTACATGCCCTCTCCCATCTCATCTTAATTTGCTCACACGAATGATATTTGGTGATGAGTACAGATCATAAAGCTCCTCATTAGGTAGTCTTCTCCACTGCCCTGTTGCCTCGTCCGTCTTAGGCCCAAATATCTTCCTCAGCACCCTATTCTCGAACACCCTCAGCGTATGTTCTTCCCTCAATGCGAGAGACCAAGCTTCACACCCATACAAAACAACAGGCAAAATTATAGTTCAGTATATCTTAAATGTTTGTGGATAGCAAACTGTAAGTCAAACATTCTGCACCGAATGATAGCAAGCATTACTTGACTTCAGTCTGCTCTTATTTTCTTATTGAATAGAATGTCGATTTGTTAGGGTTGTTCCCAAATAGCTGAACAGATACGTTTCGGTGCTCACGTAAAGTATATCTTGGCCACACTTATATCCTGGCTGTGTCTCTACACGTATTTAAAGAATATGGTGCTTCCGCAACGTAAAGTTGCAGCTGTGCACTTATTAGCTTCGGAGTACGTGTCTGTGCGCATACAAGAATTCCAGAACTCTTGAGCGGCATTTTGTGAAATTTGATATTGGTAAGTTTTGTTTTAATTTGTCGACACGTTCCAGTTTGGTTGAACTCGGGGAACAACAACGGAAACGTTTACACGATCAAGTAACCCGTTTCTTCGGAGCCTCGAACATAATTCGCATGTAATTAGCCAAGTGTTTAACATAACGAAAAACGTTTCGAGCTAATGCTGTAGAGAAAAATTAAACATGTGTTTTGCAGTTGATACTCTTTCACCGCAAGTCTTACAGCTTTCCACGTCATTGAACAGAATGATTTCCTTCTGTGATATCTGATAATTTCGAGAACTGATTTTGCTGTCGCTTCCCCGCACTCTCTGTTTTATGCTAGTTACCAGATAGCATTAAAGGCTGTTATTTTCTAACTGAAAGTATAGCGAGAGTAACAAAGCTAGAGCATCAGAATGGTTGCGCCATGCCTACGTTTGCCATAGAATGGGAATTGTTAAGCTATGCGTACATTTCCTTACCTGGTCAGTAATGGCATAGAATGGGAATTGTTGCGCTATGCGTACATTTCCTTACTTGGTCAGTAATGCCATAGGATGGGAACTGTTACGCTACGCGTACATTTCCTTACCTGGTCAGTAATACCATGGAATGGGAATTGTTACGTTATGCGTACATTTCCTTACCTGGTCAGTAATGCCATAGAATGGGAATTGTTAAGCTACGCATACATTTCCTTACCTGGTCAGTAATGGCATAGAATAGGAACTGTTACGCTATGCGTACATTTCCTTACCTGGCCGGTAATGGCATAGAATGGGAATTGTTACGCTATGCGTATATTTCCTTACCTGGTCAGTAATGCCATAGAATGGGAATTGTTAAGCTATGCGTACATTTCCGTACTTGGTCAGTAATGCCATAGAATGGGAATTGTTACGCTATGCGTACATTTCCTTACCTGGTCAGTAATGCCATAGACTGGGAATTTTACGCTATGCGTACGTTTCCTTACCTGGTCAGTAATGCCATAGACTGGCAATTTTACGCTATGCGTACGTTTCCTTACCTGGTCAGTAATGCCCTAAAATGGGAATTACATAAGCATTTGAGACGGGCGTCAAGGAAACAGTCATGCAGTTTGGGAACTGTCTGCCGCTGCCTTTGGTTTGTCTGCGTGAATTGTTTTCTGTCGCAGAATCGTAATGAAAGATGCAGGGGTCGGAATTTTCGCCCGGAGTGAAGTTGCTGGAGCGTGTAGCTCGTATTCCAGAAGTACGAAAGTAAAAGAATGCTCAGAGCTGTAACGGCATTCCCCATACGTTGTCATGACCTAATTAAGCGATCAAACTGAATTACCTGCCTCCTAGAGTGGCAGGATAGGGACGCATTACAGTGTTAATTGTAATGCTCAGTGAAAACCCATTCGGAAATGTAATTGCTGTGGGAGCTAATTAAGTAAAGTTTGGTGCTTGCGAACGCGAATGCAGTGAATCGTAGATTTCGTAGTGTATAAAACATTCTCAGGGCTTCCTTGTTGAGCTATTCTAGTGACTGATTTTGTCTTTAGACAAGGAGAAATGTAAGGCGAAGACAGGGGCATATTTGCAGCCAGGGGTTTGCTGGTGGAGCCAGAATGGCTGAAGTGGTACCTACAGTTTAAAAAACCTGAAGCAGAAATGCCTTGTAAGACAGTTTCATCCCGGTGAATCCCCTCGTATTGTCTTCCACGCAGCGAAGAAATCATTAGACCCTTTTCCGTTCTGAAGAGTAAGAAAAAGGTAAAGCAATCCCATTACTGGCCTGTACAGGCCCTTAGGGTTCCAGGAGGTTGAGTTTCCCGGATTTTTAGACAGTTGGCACATGAAGGTGGTAAGGTTGTCAACTCTACGCACCGGCCACCTTTACCCCCCAGGAAATATTCCTGGTACTCATTTCTGTTAGAGGCTGAGTCGACCCCAGGGCCATAGTGCGACCGGAAGGATTATATCAATGGAAAATTCCAAGGACATCATCGGGACGTTTTGGAAAGTAGGCTAATAAAGTTGTCACCTGACAGTTCAACTTGTGAGGCGGACAATCCTGCACTTCTAAAAGTGACAATACTGCTGTTGTAAATTTTTCACTATGGAATCAGTCATTACGCAGAAGGAAACTGCGATTTAAGAAAGCGTACCGTACCCTGCTTGAGCGAATTTTGGGCTTATTTGCGAAACGTTCACTGTCCGGGGGGCTCAGCCACATGATCCTAGTCCCCATGTACCCACCTTATTTCTTTAAGATCATTTTGATATTATACTCCCATCTTCGCCTATATGTTCGAAGTGGTCTGCTTCCTTCATATTCTCAGACCATAACCTTATGTTTTTCTGTCCACCTCTTCTTCCTTGATTTGATGATCCTGATAATATTTGGCCAATATAAAGAAGTATTAGGATTTAAATATTTGGGTTCACTGGTTACATATAATGATTGTGGAAGAGATGTCCGAGTAAGAATAGCAGCAGGGAACAGATCTTACCAGGTGTCTAAAAAAATATGAAATCAAGATGTAGTAGTATGTAGTTAGTTTATCAAAAGACAAAAAACTAAAAATATATACTACAGTGATTACACCTGTTGTGAGACATGGGCAGTGACAGAGCAAATGAAATCAGCCCTTAAAACATGGGAGCGGAAAATACTAAGAAAGATGTATGGCCTAATAAAAGATCAGAATGGCTGGATAATGTGAACTAATGATGAATTGCTGGTTATGTTCAGGAAACAAATATTGTAACAACAATAAATGTAAGAAGATTAGAATGGGTTGGTCATCTGGTAAGAATGTTTGATGAGAGGACCGTAAAGAAAGGATTTCTGTGGAAGCCAGATGGAAGAAGAAAAGCAGGAAGACCAAAATAAGGTGGCTGGACTGTACAGAGAATGATTTGAAATCGATGGGTGTCAAGACATGGAGGAAGAAAGCAGAAGGGAAATCCGTATGGGTGATCATTCTGTAGGAGACACTGGTTAAACTGTAAGGGCCGTATGCCAAAGACGAAGAAGAAGAAGAAGAAGAAGAAGAAGAAGAAGACGACGAAGAGGAGGAGGAGGAGGAGAAAGAAGAAGAAGAAGAAGAAGAAGAAGAACAACAACAACAACAACAACTTGGCCAAGACTACAAATTATGGAGCTCATTAATTATACAGTCGTCACTTCTGTTAACACAGTAGCCGATTAATCCCTGATATTGCACACGGCGGTATTGTCTGGCTGTTCACCGGTACAAACGATCGATTCAGTCACGTCGTGACAGCATGTTATGTACAACGCCGAACTTCACGACGGACAGATAGGGCCCAGCCACCTCGAAAATCAACTAACAAGTAAATATTTTTAGGACACAAGAAGGGCGGGTCGTTTCATAATCATGTAACTGTGTAGTTGCTTTGTACGTGTGCATGTGAGGCCCTCTGGTATTCCCGACATCAGGAGCTCGAGGATCAACTTGCATTTAAAAGCAGTAGAGACATGTTGCAGATCTGACAAAGCTGTTAATGGTATGAACGGTATTTTGTAGTATAATGGAAGTCGACTCCGTTTAGGGGTCGAGGTCCTGTCCACATCGTCCAGACTGTCTCGGGTGCACTGACAAAGGAGATTCTTTGTGACCACTCGCCTCTGTCTAGTACCGAGGTTAACCCTTTAAAGACGGAACGTATCTGTTTTATATAAGGACTTAGTGCGTACCGCGCTGTAAACACTCTCCACTTCGGTTATAAAAACCAGTCTCTTAATGTTTTATAAGGCAAAAGTTGCTGTTTGTTCTGAGATCCACAGAAAACACATAAACGCAATGTGGGCACCACGTAGAATTTTTTAATGTTAAACCTGGTGGTACGTAAAGTTACCGCTAGGCTTTAACAGGTTAAGTAAGAATGCTTGGATCTGTATTTCCTCTCTGTCGTACGTGTTCATGATGCGTTTCTTAACGAAGCACGTGGAGAAGTAGCTTTACCTTTTCCGTTTAATCGCAACGATGACATCTCGAATGCTGTAATTTTTGTAGTAATTGAGACTTAACCGCTGTTGTTATACAGTTTTTTTCTGTGTTCCAACACCCAGCAAAAGCTGAAAAGTTTTTCGATATATGGGGCAGTTCGTATTTCTTGAAAACTCTCGAAATCTCTCCCACTTCCCCACGGCGTCCGGAGCAGGAGATGATACCCCAGATTTACAAGTGTCGGCATGCGTGGAAAGTAAATTTTAATACTAGACATTCCTGTTGGTATGCAGAGCAAAGTATATTTTATCAATCGTACAGTCACAGCCAACTCATTCACTTGTAATGCGTAATCAGGCTACCGGTTTCTGCTTATAGAGCCATAATCAGACAATGACAGAAAACTATGAAAATTAAAAAGTCCATACTCCTTTAAAGGGGGGAGACTTTCCTGTTACCAGATGTATGCAGTTTTTAATTTTCATGGTTTTCTGTCTTGTTATGATGATGACTCCTTGAGCTGAAACCCGTAGCCTGCTTAGGTATTACAGATTAATATATTGGTTGTGACTGTACGATTGATAAAAGTCACAGGCATACTTTGTAAAAAATAAATACACGCTTGTTGTAATTTACGTGCGTTGTAACTGACGTGGCACAGGTCACACGCATGCTTGCCACTGTGAGCAGCCAAGATATGGCGGACTGAATGGTTCGATTCCCGACATACGTAAAAATTTTTTATTTTTGTCTTCTCCGAAGCGTCCAGACCGCCTGTGGGGCCGCTCCAGCCTCCTATTCAATGCCCAATCGGGGCGCTGTCCGCGGGGGCAAAGCGGTTCGGGCGTGAAGTTGACCAGGCATCCTGTCTAGCGCCGAGGTTAAGAATGAGTGGAACAGTAGCTCCACCTTCCTATATCCAGTTATGGCCCGAACAAGGACAACTTTACCGTTACTCGACATTCCATTGTGTATAGCTACAACAGTATCAATCTTGCTGGTACAATACATCTGTTGACCTGCTTCCTTTTATCGTGTATTATCAGTGCAGTGACTGAACTTTGGATCTTCAGGAACACCGCTGTGAGAACCTGATATTTCTCTGGTCAGTATAAATTTCTGAGGGGAAAGTAGGAAAGAGTTTAGAGGAGGAAGTGTCCTGGCGGATGGGTGTGAAACTTGGTCTGTCACACTGAGGGAGGAACAAAGACTGAGGGTGTTCGAGAATAGGGTGCTGAGGAGGATATTTGGGCCTAAGAGGGACGAGGCGACAGGGGAGTGGAGAAGACTACATAACGAGGAACGTAATGACCTGTACTCATCACCAAATATTATTCGGGTAATCAAATCGAGAAGAATGAGATGGGCGGGGCATGTAGCACGTATGGGGGGAAAGAGAGATGCATACAGGATTTTGGTTGGGAGACCTGAGTGAAGGCGACGACTTGGAAGACCCAGGCGTAGATGGGAGGATAATATTAAAATGGATCTTCAAGAAGTGGGATGGGGTGCGTGGACTGGATTGAGCTGGCTCAGGATAGGGACAGGTGGCGGGCTCGTGTGAATGCGGTAATGAACCTCCGAGTTCCATAAAATGCGGGGAATTTCTTGACTAGCTGAGAAACTATTAGCTTCTCAAAAAGACCTCTGCTCCATGGAGTTAGTTAGTTAGTTAGTTAGTTAGTTAGTTAGTTAGTTAGTTAGTTAGTTAGTTAGTGTTCTGGCGGAAGAGCAAATTGTACCCCTACGTTTACTTACATCACTACCGCCTCTTCCTCTACATTGCTGTCTTCTGCTGTTTCTTATTACAATGCTTTGTGATAATACAAAACCTAGAAGACTCCCACCTGAAGAAGATCAGTCTGTTACGAGCCTGTGACTGCTGCCTTTTATTTGTTCTTCGCTCAAATGAATTGAAAACTAGGGTTGTTTAGAGCGGTTGCCTTAATGAGAATTCAGTTGTTGATACCGAAGCCACTTGATTATTTTGATGAGGCGTGCGGATGTTACGTGTGTGCAGAATTACAGGAATAGAAGAAAGAAGCCGCACATATTTTGCCTGTCAGATGTGAGCAGGGAAGCCGAGCATGCCCGTGCGTTACATTAATTCTGTACTCTGACATTCATTCGGGGAGCCAGGATAACTCCTTCCATATAGTAACTAGACTGTAGTCTGGGCGATCCAGGTTTCGAATCCAGGCAGGGACAAGAGACTTTTCTTTTCTCCAAACCTCCACCAGTTATGGGGCCCACCGATGCTGCTATTCGGTCAGTACTGTGATTCTTTCCGGGGGGGGGGGGGGGTAGAGCGGCCGGGGCGTGAAGTTGACTACTAACTTCCATGTAGTGCCGAAGTTAAGAATGGGTGGAGCTGTACCTCTACGTCCCCTGTATGCCTTCGTGCCTTCGACAGGGACAGTTTTTTCATTCTTTTACTCTGACTGTCATTTACCAAATAATCTCGTCGTTTGTGAGAAGTAGAGACGTAAAACATAATCTCGATAAATTCTGAACAGTCATTCCCCGACTTACATCTCCTCAACTTCCGTCTTTCTGCACTTACGTCGTTGGCCCCCAGACCCGATGTATAAAGCCAAGTGTTCAAATTTGTAAGCACAATTCTCAAGATATCTGAGTTGCTGATCTCCCATGGTCAGTATCTCAGGCTGGATGATTTTTTAAAATTCTGAAGCAAAGCGCCCCTGAAACTGAGGAACCTGCGCCTGGGCCTAATGAGAGAACCGTGACGTTTTTGAAGTTGACTGCGGGACTTGGACTCACTGAAGCTGACATCAAGGTGTTCTTAACCTTTTAAAGCCTAGCGGTAACTTTACGTACCACCAGGTTTAACATTAAAAAATTCTACGTGGTGCCCACATTGCGTTTATGTGTTTTGTACGGATCTCAGAACAAACAGCAACTTTTGCCTTATAAAACATTAAGAGATTGGTTTTTATAACCGAAGTGGAGAGTGTTTACAGCGCGGTACGCGCTGAGTCCTTATATAAAACAGATACGCTTCGTCTTTAAAGGGTTAAGGACATGATTCGAACGCGAAGCGAGCAGCAGCAACTAGACAATGAATTGTGAGGATATTTGCTTGCTGTGAAGTCATTCTGAAAGATAAGAATAGACTCTGTCTCGCTGTACTTCAGTGCTTGGTTTCTTCAAGTCATATTCAGGGACTCCTGAGTCGCCACCTGTATGGTTGGCCAGTGGAGATGATGATTAGATGGCCCGCCTCCAGCTCCAGAGGAAGTGCCTCTTCCTTAAATTTGCCATTGTTTGCCATTTAATATCTTCTGCACATTTTTATAAGCATGAATATATATCTTATTTTTGTTCAAAACAGATTCTTTGGAACCACCCTCCCCTTTTTTAACATTGCGTTTATGGGAAAATGTCTCTCTCCTTACGTCGTTTCGACTAAGGTCGCCTGTTCCGGAACCACCTACGACGTAACTTTGATGAGTGTAAATTTAATGTGTTCCATGTCCGTGCACTATATTATACAAAAAACTTTAAACACCAACAAATGCACAAAGAGTTTATTCTCGTCAATTATAACACACTCCTACATGTTTCGACCCTGCTGGGTCATCTTCAGGGAGAAACCTTCCGTTGTCGTTTAGCGAGGATTCTCGCTAAACTGTATAGTGCAACATAGTGTAACGACAACGGAAGGTTTCTCCCTGAAGATGACCCGGCAGGGTCGAAACATGTAGGAGTGTGTTATAATTGACGACAATAAACTCTTTGTGCGTTTGTTGATGTTTAAAGTTTTTTGATGAGTGTATTTAAGTCCTTGACTATGAAGACAGTGGCAATTTCGGAAGTGTTGGATGATCCTGACGCGCCTTGCTGTCCGAGGAAACGCCATTGAATTCACCAGAAAACCTTAAAATCCATTAATTCTGTAAGTTTCGTGAAAATTATTCTGCATATCCACATTGAATGAGTAGTCCAGGAAAGTATGGTGGCGTCTGGAGTTGGGCGTCAACTTTTTGACTTCAGGTTTAACAGAACTAATCGAAAGTTTGGTTCCGGTTTCAGATCTCTGCCAGGAAACCAGTCGTGCTGACAGACATAGGTCTGTTCCGGGTTGTCTTTGTTTGATCCAGGAAAATTTCGGGACATTGTCTCAAATTAGGACGCGACATAGGCTTAGCATGTATTTTCCGTTTCGTTATTCACCAACCATCCTGTTCGACGTCGCGGACCATTGTAATCTGAGATACTGACAACATCGTTAGCTAAACCATAAACAGGTCTATATTCCCCGACAAACTTCGTAAGCGGATATAATGTAGCTAAGGTTTATCGGTCGGCTTCGAGCAGCATTTGAAGTTATGGTCTAGGAGTTTTGTAGTGTTCAGGTTCATCATGATATGACCTGACCTTGAGGTTTTAAATCCACCTAACCTTTGATTAACGTTATCTTGGAGAATTTTAATAATAGTGCGGCTGCCAGTATTAGTATCACATATGTAGTCGGAGCCTGGCAACGAATTTTGTATAAGCAATACCATTGCTTAGTTGTTGATTATTTTTGCGTCATTTCAGGCTTCCACCGCGGT
The DNA here is from genome assembly GCA_013340265.1 of Coptotermes formosanus. Lineage (NCBI taxonomy): Eukaryota > Metazoa > Arthropoda > Insecta > Blattodea > Rhinotermitidae > Coptotermes > Coptotermes formosanus. Next base: position 990,451 of record BLKM01000655.1, read on the forward strand.
TTAAATAAGATCTTTGCTTTTCTGGGATGTTACGCAGCATATATTGGTAGTTACCGACGTTTCGGGACAACGTCTCTTTCCCATGTTCAAGGGTCATGTAGTCATGAACTGCTTGACCCTTGTATATGAGACCGAACGTTGTCCCGAAACGTCGGTAACTAACTACCAACCGAATGCTTGACCCTTGAAGATGGGACCAATAGGTTGTCCGGAAGCTCGGTGACTACCAGTCTACGCTGCGTAACATCCCAGAAGAGGGAAGATCTCTTTGATGATATTTGTATTTTGTTAAATATTTCTTCTCTTAACTGCACACCGTTATATATTTATTTAAGATTATCTGATTATGATTATTTAACTACGCTATCGCTAGTTGAGATTATATATCGTTCAGCGACAGGATGATTAACCCTTTAAAGACGAAGCATATCTGTTTTATATAAGGACTCAGTGCGTACCGCGCTGTAAACACTCTCCACGTCGGTTATAAAAACCAGTCTCTTAATGTTTTATAAGGCAAAAGTTTCTGTTTGTTCTGAGATCCGTACAAAACACATAAACGCAATGTGGGCACCACGTAGAATTTTTTAATGTTAAACCTGGTGGTATGTTAAGTTACCGCTAGGCATTAAAAGTTTAATAAATAACGAGTTGCAGAGAAAGTGTAAGGAAGCAGCCGTGTCATGATTATAAATGTGTGTATGTATGTAACGATTCTATCAGTAGTTCAGTCTATAAGCTTGTATCACTGAATGATAGGAAGATTAGTGACTAATGAATTAGAATGGAAGTGGCAGGAAGCGGTCGTGGCCTAGTTTTCGGTATTATGGTAAGTTCTGAAGGGACCGACGGAAACCATGAGCAAGTTCAGTCAGGGTGTTCAGTCTCCGAGCCGAGACTTGTGCTCTGGACCTTGCAGCTACGATGGCGGAATGCCATCCTTTCGTCCCCATTCATGATAAACACGTGTGGGGGAGTGGAGATGGAGCTAGCTCGTCGTGGTGCTAACCTGTCCTGTAGATGGCCGCGAGTTGTGAACTTCACACCGCATTTGCTGTACGCTGTGGACAGAGTCCTCGGTAGCCACTGAGTATGAAGCCGGGTGGGCTTCAGTTTATTGTGATATTTGTGGCTCCCAGGACAGTGCGTATCAAGGTAGTGTCTTCAGGGGTGTGACGCCGTCAAATCGAAGCACCAGGTGTCTCTGAGACGTTCGCACTCATGTGTCAGACTACACGTCGTTATGTCCCAGAAGACCGAAATACGAATTTTCCCTTTTTTATTGCAACTTCATTCCTCTCTTTATTTCTTTGTGTTTGCGGTCTAAATACCTACAATGTGTGTCAGTAAAACCATATCAGTACAATGTAGGCCAGTACAGCATTGTGACTACTGATCACGCAGGTCTCCAATCCAACTAATAGCTAAGATTTAGTAGATTCAACCGCTATACCGAGGCTACGGAATAATTCCTTGGATGGCCTGCCTCGACATTGCTGTGGAACTTCCCTTCCCTTACACCCCTTCCAGTGCATTTCCCTGTCTTCCTGTCATGTCGTCTAACCATTCTGTTCGTAGGACTGTTGCTAGTGATAACCACGAACAGCGCTGTGATGTTTTTCGTACACGTTAGAGGGTGCTGGAAGGGAAAATAATTTGCAAAATGAAAGGGGAACCTCCCGAGTGCCGGGATCCGCATCATCCATGAGACTTCTTTCCGTGGCCTTAGTATAGCTGGCGTGCCGGGTTATCAGGTTTTTATACGTACTTACAGCTGCTCTCCCCTCCACGGAACAGTTGGTGGCGGCGGATAGGCAAGCATAAAACAGACACCTAGACATGATCCGGCTTCTTTTAACACTTGCTTGCATAGAGAAAGTAACTAACTGCATGTTATAGTTTCACTTTTCTAGTTGTCTGCGGACTATTCCGTGATAGTGTAACGCGAAAAGCTCTACACGTCAGTGATATTCATGTGACATCTTTCGATTCGTGAGAAAATATCTGTGGTCATGTTAAGCTATTGTGTGGGCATACACACGTGTCAAACTTTGTATTCACCGAAGAGACAACAAGATAAAGCGCAGTATTATGGCCCTCTGGCTGAAAATAGGTAAAGGGACGTTTGGTAAAAAGTGTTGATGTACAGAAATGTGTATTGGCTTTAATGTTTGGTAGATATGTGTCGAGTGTATTGTTAGTGTCTGTGGAAAAGGTAATCTCCGCCTCAAAATTTGCTTACCATATTGGGCGATAAATATGTGACGCGGTAAGTTATGGTTGCTGGCAGTGTGCATCAGTCTTCACAAACCGAGTGTCAGAAACACAGAAAGAGCATTCTCTCTTTAACATATTTTGTTCAGTATCTGCTAAAAGATACAGAGAATAGTGAAACTTCGAAATCGCGCGCGCGTGAATGTGTGTGTGTGTGTGTGTGTGTGTGTGTGTGTGTGTGTGTGTGTGTGTGTCCGTTTCAACTTCTGAACCAGTTAACCAAGTTTCATGAAATTTCGCGTCAATATTAATGGTACTGCAGTGGATGACACCGGGAACTCTGTACTTCTTAATTCCGTACAACCAGTAATCACAAAATGGTGGACGCGCGAACTTTTGAGGTTGGAGTGGCACTAACGCCACATGTCTTATAATACTGAAATGGTGTGTGGTAATTGATCTTGAAGTGAAATGCGGCGTTGGTGGCTGCAGTGTTTTCATAAAGGGTACGTAGATCGTACTTGTGCTTTTGATGGCGGTAATTAATGAGCCGTAGGAACTGGGCGTGTGAAATTTATTACTAAGATAATTAAGATGGTGATATTATGTGTGAAATATTGGCTGTGAGTCGGCAGTTATAAACATGGCGATGATGCGAAACTTTGAGATTTAGAGAGCATTAAATAATAATAGTAATAACAGTATTATTATTATTATCATCATCATCATCATCTAAGTCAGGCCGCGAAGACATAGTCCCCGACGGGGGCGTGAAGGTACAGCTCCAGTTTTTGTTAACCTTCGTCTGCGTGACCCTCTGAGGAAAGAGTCCTGTTTCCCCGTTGGAAAGGAGGAGGCTGGATGTATTCACAGTGGGTCTGGACACGGTGGACAAAATTCTGACCCTCCCTGGAATAGAACATCAGTTCTCACTACACTGGCCGAACAGTGCAAAGAACGTGTAGGTAAATCAAGAATAATCATGTCGTCCGAAAACAGTTTCGGCTGTTGTTGATTTGGTTGATGAAGTCTCCACGCTGTAGTCTTGTGTTAGGAAGGGGCTCGGTTTGACTTCTGGTCGGCAAACCGTCTGTCCTCTATGGTAATGCCAGAATGGTATATCGATTAAGCCACGTCTGCTTCCTTCTAAATCCTTGTCAGTTCATCATAAATCATACCACTGACGCGGTAGACTGAGCACAGTGTCGTAAATCGAACCACGAAAGATCATCGATATCATTGGCCATTAGTTTTCCTTATATGTGAATGTTACGAAAAGTTTAGCCCCGGGGGGGGGGGGATGTTGGCTGTAATAACCATGCTGTATTACTCATGAATGGAACATACTTGGTTTTATGAATATTCTCTTGTATTCGTTTGAAATCCCCGAGTTCTGAGGTTTTGACAGCGGTGTAACTGCGGATTCAGGTCTTCTTGGAATCGACACTGCATCGTTTGTCCGCTTCGCCCTTCAGAATGAGGGCAGTACGTTCGTTCGAAGCGTGGGGGGCCAGTCACTAAAGACGCAACGTTACATCCCATAAGAAAGGAATCCAGTCAGTCGACTCGACTACCTAAGATGTTTCAAAGTCACACGAGCTGAACTGAACCTTAGGACCCTCATCGTACTGGACTCGATCAGTGTAACAAAAGGATATAGAAGAACGGAGGTCTGCATGGTCCCGGGCGAGGGCCTAGTAGCACTGGTAATATTCGGGTTCGGGGTTGGGTTAAATGATACCAGGGCTTGCGCGGGTCATTCTTGTTCGCAAAGAAAACTTTTTTTTTTTTACTGTGGAGAAGGGCCCCGTAGCAGAAGCTACGGACGCGCCGCAGTCTTAAGGCTTATTGTGCAACCCTGTGATGAATATGAAGCGAAAGATGATCAGTTTTTTTTTTCATTTTTCAAGTACTGGAGCACCGGTGGAATGAAATTGACAGGGGAAAACCCTGCCCCAGTGTCACTTTGTCCACCACGAATCCCACTTGAACTGACCCCGGCATCGAACCCAGGTCTCCGCAAGAAAGCAGTTACGCGTAGCTGCTTGTGACGTTCAAAAGAGTTACGACTAATGTGTAGTGCTGTGATCATGTTCGTGCGTTGTGAATCGAACGGCGAATTACGATGGGACTGCACATTCACGTACCGTGGTGGCTTATTGAGAGATTCTGAGTGGAAAACTGGGTACGGCCAGGCTGCGAAACCAATTCCATACTTGATTTCTTCGAGGGTTTTCGTATCTGCCCCGCACCATAAGTAGAGATAACTGCACCGTACACATTTGGCGTCCGATATTTATGTGTCGTTCCTCACCAGCCAAATTAATATCAGATGTTCGGAAACCGTCGTTAAATAGTTTATTCAAGGATTGTTGATATTTGTAGATTAAACGGAACGAGTGTTCGTAGCGCGACAGTGGGAGCAGATTGTAAATAGTTTGGCTTTCATTCGAACTGGAATAAAGCGAAGCGTGACTTCAGTCGGGTAGGGGTGTCACGTTTGAAAGAAAACTGCAGGGGTCTGGCCGAATGCTACTCGGGCCGGGCTGGGTAAAATTGTGAAATTTCGGCCCGTGCCCGTGTAGGAGAATGGAGAAATTCTGTAATAAGGAGTTTCGTAATTCGTACGCTTTACCGAAGGTTCTTATGATAATAAAATCAAGGTGTTTGCATAACATCATCGCGTTGTATTTGTCTAATCAATATTGGCCTATTGACTGTCCGAGTAATACAACACTGTAAATGATTGTGTCTTCATTTATTAATCACATTCCCTACGACATGTTTCGGCCGGTAATTGCGATCGTCGTCGGGTACATGTACATGTGTCGTCTTTGGTTTACATGTATGTAAAAGGGAAGAACTGAGGTAGGGGCCTCCGCTGTAAAATTAAAATACGGGTTTATAATTTATGTGGTATAATAACAAAATTATAAACTTGCATTTTAATTGTAAAGCAGAAGCTTCTACCTCAGTTCTTACTTTTTATATGAGTGTAGCACTACCCGATGATGGCCGCAATTATCGGCCGAAACATGTCGCAGTGACTGTGGTGAATACATGAAGACACATCTTTTATGGTGCTGTATTAATCAGAGAATGAATAACCTAACATTGAAAATGAAGGTGATTGAAATGGGCGGCACAAGTTGCGTGCGACGGAGAAGTGATAAATACATACAGAGTTTTGGTCGGGAAGTCTTGAGGTAAGATATATATTGGAAGATTTAGGCGTCGACGGGAGGATAGTATTAAAGTGAATGTTATTGAAACAGGGCGTATTGATGTGGACCGGATTAATTTAGTTAAGGATGGACCATTGCATTCGGCAGGCCTAATGAATATATTCGAGCCGTATAAAATGCGGGTAATTTATTGAGTTTCTGAGCGACTGTTAGGTTATCGATAATTACTGTGGTCCGTACAGTTAGTTACGTAAAAGTAGTGTCGGATGTCAAGGTTGCCTTGTTTGTTAGACTGTAAACTGACCTATGATAATTTGTGTCCAGGGTCTGCAGAATTCAGCTTTCCGGCTCGGTACACTTCATACCCATAGATATTAAGTTGAGGAGAAAGTTGTAGGCATGAAAAAGCTTAACTATTTAACCTTTTAAAGCCTAGCGGTAACTTTACATACCACCAGGTTTAACATTAAAAAATTCTACGTGGTGCCCACATTGCGTTTATGTGTTTTGTACGGATCTCAGAACAAACAGCAACTTTTGCCTTATAAAACATTAAGAGATTGGTTTTTATAACCGAAGTGGAGAGTGTTTACAGCGCGGTACGCACTGAGTCCTTATATAAAACAGATACGCTTTGTCTTTAAAGGGTTAAAGCCCAGTGGTGTGTACCACGTGATGTAACATTAAGAAACTCTGTATTTTGCCCACACAGCGTGCTTATATGCTTGGTATTATTGTCAAAATTAAACAGTGAGTATTTCCCTAAACAGCACTAACCGGTTTGTCTTTATAATAGACACGTAATGTGTTCTCTGTGAGGCAGGAACTGCGTTATTATGTGTAATTTAAATTAACTTCAGACTACAGAGTGTGGACGGTAAAACCACACTCCATACTGCCCTGGAATGAAACACTGAAGATATCGCATTAGTGCTAAATGTGGGGTATGCTGTATATTGATCTGAACACTGATTTATTCGAAGACCAAAGTAGGTTGTAACTCGCGAATAGATTTTGGGGTTTAGAGCCGTGTAGTTAAATAGGCACGGACGAGCTTCTCGGACGAACCTTCTGCCTGTATGTTCAGTATAGAAGAGAAAGCCGATATGCAGAAACTTAAACGCGGCTCTTAATTTTCGTTTTTATTTATGCCACTCGTTGAACTGTACTTATCTTTACACGTATCCAACTAACATCCATTCCGTCTTGCCCCCACCCATTTTTCTCGCCTGCAGTTGCTCCCCACATAACTAGCCACCTGTCACTGACAACGCTTCCTGTTGGTTCGCCCACATTCTGTGACCCGACCCGTCCGTATATCGGGGCCACCTTTTCCATCGTCTTTGTTTTTCATGGTCCGACGTATTAATAGGCTATTTAACAACATTGTGAGCAACTCGCATTGTAGCTTCGAACGTTGTAGTGATTGGTCAGTGACAAATTGTAAAGGAATGTGGTAGGGAGATGTAGTGGCCGAATTTGAGGTTCTACCAGGTCATTATCTAACAGAACTGAGTAAAACGATGAAGATCTCCCACTCTCCAGGTTGAAACTGAACCCGTCACCTCCCAGATGCAAAAAGGCAGGAGTAGCGGAGCAGGGCTGTTGATTCTCGTAACTTCAGAATAATAGGAACTTCAAAAGGCCGTACAGCACAACACTTATCTATTTTGTCTATTCTGTCGTCGGTGCACAGCGGGATGGCCCACATTAAAATTATTGACACTCGTAACTTAATTTTTTTTTTTTGCGTGTTGCTCATCCCTGTGGATCTCCTATTGAAATTGCTGTGTCCGATTGTCCTTGCGTCTTTGTATGTACAAGCAACTCGAGATCCGCTGAACGTATTTCCATGAAATTTCGTGTTGGGGAACTTTAGTTAAAATCTGTCCGTCATTTCAAGCGGATGATTTTACTGTTTTACATGAAGACGTACTTGCGTTTTGGTCACATCAAGAGTGAAATTCGCAGAGTGTTGTTATCGGGACGAAAACTGTTTGGAACAATATTTGTAGAGATGATTGAAACACGCTTTTATGATCAGTGTGCCTTTGGCATACGCTTCCCGTTTTTTTTTAGATAATTAAACAAAAGCGTCACTCTGCATGCAGTTCTAACATGTAGCTTGCATTCAACAAGCAACAGGGGCCTCCCGACAGTACTCGACGATTTCCAACGTTTCTTATCGTTGGTTTTGTGTGAACGAAACGTCTTCTGCCCCGCATTTGTTGGTATGCATGTATTTAATTAAAACGTAACTGTACGGCCAAGGAACCGCGATATCGTAGTGGGAATAGCGACTGGGCTGAAGCCTACACGATCCGAGGTTCGAATATCAAGGGCAACAGGTTTTTCTCTTCTTCAAAACGCCCCGTCCATCTCTGGGGCCCACCCACACTGCTGTTCAAGGGCAGCCGTGGCCCTTTCTCCCGGGGTAAAGCGGCCGGAGTGTGAGACTGACCACTCATCTGCATCTAGTTCGGTGTTAAAAGTGACTGGCGCTGTACGTCCACTGTCCCTGTATACCTTCATGACATGTACAGAGAAACTTTAACTCCTTAACTCCATAACTCCATGGAGCAGAGGCCTTCTTGAGAAGCTAACAGTTTCTCAGCCAGTCAAGAAATTCCTCGCATTTTATGGAACCCGGAGGTTCATTATCGCATTCACAAGAGCCCGCCACCTATACCTATGCTGAGCCAACTCAATCCAGTCCATGCCCCATCTCACTTCTTGAAGATCCATTTTAATATTATCCTCCCATCAACGCCTACGTCTCCCAACTGGTCGCCTTCCCTCAGGTCTCCCCACCAAAATCCTGTATGCACCTCTCTTTTCTCCCATACGTTCTACATGCCCCGCCCATCTCATTCTTCTCGATTTGATTACCCGAATAATATTTGGTGATGAGTACAGGATAGAGAAACGTTACGTCTATAAATGTACATCCTGCTACAATCGTTGCTTTGCTTTAAAAATAAGACTGTCCCTACACACGCTGAAGAGTGGAGTTATAGCTCCATTCACTCTTAACCTCGGCACTGCTTGGAGGTGAGTAGTTATTGGGAGGCTGGGTGGCCCCCAGGGTCGGTCTGGACGCTTTGGTGAAGAGATAACTGTTGTCCTGCTGAGCTGCGAACCGTTACTTCAGTGTTGCAATTTAAGCTCTGCCTGTTTAGAGACAAACAGCAGAGAGCAAACGTGCCGGGATTGTTACATTGCTAACCTTATCTTAGCGTAAAGCGATTTCTGGCGTGACCTAAGGCGTCCTTTGAGTCAGTGTACGTCAAGCAATAAAAGTAAATCGAAAGCAATTCCAGCCGAGCTTTTAAAAAGAAACACTTTATCAAAATGTCATATCTAAGGTTTTCATGGCGGTGGTCTTTCAGGTTATAACACCTTGTAAACCAGTAAGTGGGTAGCAACATTTCGTAGGAATTAGTTATCGCCATCTTCACTTTTGCCTTTCAGAAGATGGAGGTAGTAGGTTCGCAATACTGACTGCGAAACCTGAAGGGAAGAGGTCTTTTGAAAGATCTAAGCTTAGATGGGAGGATTATTGGGACTGATTATACACCCCGCGCAAACCTCTACGTAACTCGAAGTTTAGGTATGTCGGAAATCGACACACTACACATCGACACACGCGTTCATTTCATTCATTCATTCATTCATTCATTCCGTAGTCTTCCTTACGATAGGTCCATAGCCTCTTCCAAAGCGGGTTCTCGAGAGAGTGCGATCTACTGCTTCCTCTTTTAATTGACATTACCTTCTCGTTTCCTTAAGGTCATCCAATAGCTGCCTACGTCTTCTTCCTCTTCTTCTAATTCCTTCTGTCTTTCCTTCAATGACGTGTTTTAGAAGGCAGTTTCTACGCAACCTGTGACCAATCCAGTCAGCCTTCCTTCTTTTTATTGTGCGTAGGAAGTGTCTTTCCTCCTTGACTGTATGTAATACTTCATTTTTCACACGATCTCTAGAGTATTTATGTACCCACTTTTAGTATAGACGTGTATGTACTGCTAATCCTGTAACTCTATAGTGAAGTGCTAAGCAAAGTGCAGTTGTGTTGAAACATGAAAGTAATTGTGGGCGCAGTAAATAGTGCAAGTAAGCGAGATTTCAGGCTTTCGCCGCTGTGTAGTCGAGATCTTCGCTCTTCTGGGATGTTCCGCAACGTCATTGGGTTTCCGACATCACGGAACAGCGTGTAGGTGCCATCTGTAAGGGTCCAGATGTCCAAGAGTAATAATAATTATAATAAATACGTTCGTGGAAAAGTGTGATGTAAGGTTAGTTTGTGTAGGTCAGGGCTTACATGACCCTGGGGGTGCTTTTGTGCCTTAGCCACCTCTGCCTCATTGCTCTTTCATTCCCGTAAGGAAAAATTCGGGGCGCATCCACACATTTTTATAGTTATCATTTTTTGGAAAATTGCGTGTTGAAGCTGCATAGTTAGGAGTGTGTCTGTGTGTCGAGAAAGGATGGATTTTGACTGAATTCATTTAAGGTCATTCAGCCCCGTTGTGTTTACAATGGCCTGTCACAGGAATAATATAAATATGTTCCATCTAAACACAACTTTATTATTAAAAGTCGTGTCTAGACGGCAGTATTTATATTACTTTTGTGGATTAATTTTGCTGAGGACGGGGACAGTTTCGGAAGTAGTATACTGTTGTACTATTTTAATCCTATTTGAATATTATGTTTTTAGACTTGATACTATATCACATTTATTGGATGTAACATATTCTTTTAGGCTAGCCGGTTTCGGCCTAGCATATACGTTTATGATATTTATAAAGTTGGGCACCCAACCACGTATGTACCTGGATGATGTGAAATACAACTCACGTAATAACTTCTTTTGTGTCTTATTTTCTGATGGTGGTTTCTTTTTAAGCCGAAAAATGTTGGATTAAACCATACAATATACAAAAAGAGTTGCGATTGACGGTTATTATTCGCCTGGAATTTTTACTGCTTTGAATACACGTAGGTAAATGGGGGGAAGCTACCACCAGCCTTCAGTACGTAACAGTGATATGCTGTAGGATCCAGTCACGCACGGCGACAGTTACCTGTAATCTGAAGTACGTTTGTGATCTTGCGGTTTCAGAACTCACATGACGCAATAAATGATTTGGAGCAGTCCGGGTAGAAGTGCTCTTCTCGTTCGTCTGCATTTGATATGATGATCGCATTTTGTACACTGGAGGTCGTACAAGTGATGTGTGAATGCAGAACAGTTTTAAAAGTGTTGTGTTTTATATCTCGCTGAACATAAAGCATACATGAGTTTTCACAAAGCATGCCGGAAGTGTTCATTGTTCTGAGTGCCTCTGTGGGTTCTCTTGTCCGTGTTTCCAGCGATAGTGGGATGTACAATACAGCGTTTCTGTTAGAATGAAGTTATAAATGGACCATCTGTCTATTTGTTTACTGAAGGTCCCAGTCATCAAAATGGCATCGCGTATCACTTTGAACGCTGTTGCTAAGAGAGTTTTTTGTCGGTATAACGGATGTTAGACTTTTCGATTCCATTCACAAACTCCCAACCGCAGTAACAGGCAACCTTGAAAGATATCCCAGAGTTCCTGAAATGCGTCTGTTGGTGTACGCGTCCTAAAACACGAAGATGTGACATAATTTGATGTTTGATGTTGAACTGGAAGTTACGGAATACCCATAAGTTTAGTCAAATGCTAGCGGTTAGTGGGACTCGTTGCGTGTATATGGAGGTGTCCGTAAGTGAAATTGCGGGATTTGAGGTTCTCACAGCTGTTTCGATGATGACTCAAGTCTTCGGGGATGCAAAGACGTGTTGTTTACGATTGGCGTGACCTCATACTTCAGAAGAACGGAATCTTGATGAGTCAGATTGTTAGATGTTGTGGAATAGTCCACGAAGGAATAAGCTATTAAGTGATTGTGCAAATAAACGTACAGGCAGTAGTTTTTCGCCGATGTAACGAACCGAAGAAACTAGTGGCGTGTTACATTTTTAGCATAGATTTGTGTCGTGCTGAAACTTGGACACTTCGGAAAGTATATCATAAATACTTCGAAACATTTGAACTCTGGTGCTGACAAATATGGAGAAGATTAGTTGGACGAATGGGGTGAAAATGAAGTATTACAAAGAGTCATGAAGGAAAGGAACGTCCTACATACAAAGCAAAGGAGGAAGGCTAACTGGATTGGTCACATCTTGCGTAGGAACTGCCTTCTAAAACACGTTATTGAAGGAAAGATAGAAAGGATGGGAAGACGAGGAAGAAGTCATAAGCAGCTACTGGATGACCTGAAAGAAACGAGAATATACTGGAAGTTGAAAGAGGAAGTACTAGATCGCACTCTGTGGAGAACTCGTTTTGAATGCAACAAATCTGTTGTAAGTCAGACTGCGTGATAACGAACTGCACGCGGTACAGTCCTGAGAAGCTAATAGTCTGTCCAGCATGACGACTCCCACGGCCGCAGCCACTACCCCCCGTGTATGGGGGGGGGGGGGGGGGGGGGGGGCGGGGGGGGGGGAGGTGCATTTTCGTGTTCAGAAGAACCCGACACTGGAACTTGTCCTGTGATGCCCGATTCTAGTCAAAACTTTCACCCCATATTTCTTCAACATCCATTTTAATACTCTCCCACGCATGCCAGGGTTTCTCAAGATATTTTTTCTCAGATTTTCTGACGAAATTTCTGAACACACGTCTGATCTCGCATGCGTGCCACATATTGTGCTCATTTCCTACTCATGAGGTGGTCACCCTTATGGTGTCTCGTGAAGACCACAAATTACGGAGTGCACTGTCCAAATTTCGCCAAGTGTTATTGTCCTGAGGAGAATGAGTGTTTAACAAGGGCCTACATTTATTGTTAAGTACTCTTGATCGTAGAATGTTGTAGTCGCCCCTCAATTTGCTCGAAAAATCGGAAGACTGTATATACGTAATATATTTTGTACAGTCATCCACGACGTTAAATCCTGCCCAGTAGGATGTAGACCGCCAAAGTAACATTTTATGAACTACTGGAAACTGAAGATCAAGGGTGTTAAGTCATATGTAGCTTGCCGTTGTTGGGTGCCGCGGTGGCGCAGTTGGTTGAGGCACTGCACAACAAATCGGCAGGTCGCGGGTTCGATTCCCGATGGTGTCACTGGAATTTTTCATTGACATAATGCTTCCGGTCGCACTATGGCCCTGGGGTCGACTCAGCCTCTAACAGAAATGAGTACCAGGAATATTTCCTGGGGCGTAAACGCGGCCGGTGCGTACGGCTGACAGCCTACCACCTCCATGTGCCGATTGTCTAGAAATCTGGGAGCCCAACTTCCTGGAACCCTCTAGGCCTGTTCAGGCCTGTAATGGGACTGAAAATTTTTTTTTCTGGCCGTCTTGAATGTTACTTGTTTCTTCGAATTTTGATGTCAGGCCCGCATTTTTCAGTTCGTGCTTGTAAAGTGTCATTGTGCACACTTAAAGTTGACCGTCGCACCCGTGTATGGTCAGTCGCATTGGTATTTGTTTTTTTGAAGGTGATATTGATTTTACACTTTTTGTGTCGTAAGTTACAACTTGGCATTTGAAAGGGGACGCGTAGGCCTGTAGCCTAAGAAGCTGAGGCGCGTGGAGCGCCCACTCCTCCCTGCCTCTCCATTTTCTGTGTAAATATGGTACCACATGGATTACTGTTGCAGCCTAATATTCTGCTGCATATGGCCTATTTCTGGTCGAGGAGATCCATTGCCGTTACAGTGAAACCTGTGTTAAACGGAACGTGGGCATGACGTAAACCTGTCTTTGTCGGAAAACTTTTACAGTCTCGAGGGTTTGGAGTCCCGAGGGTCCAAATTCCAAGTAGGCCTACTTGTATGAAACAGAACCTGCGTGCAACGGACAACATCCCTTGCTGTTCCGTTGTAGGCGGGTTTCACTGTATTATTATTATTATTATTATTATTATTATTATTATTATTATTAGATTCTCGTGAAAGATTACTTAAGAAGGTTTCGAAATCTTGCGCTGTCGTCAGATTTATAACTGTTGACTTACTATCCCATACGCAGTGTGCACGTGTTTACGATGCATCGTAATATCACATTTCACGTGCTGGGCTCCAGTAGTTAGTTGTCGCCGTCAAACACCAAGCAACTGACTATTTTTGCCCTGCCGCCGTCTTGTTACTTTATATGTTACAAAAATGGGGGTTCTTTCCAAAAGTAAACACTTCCAGAAAAACACATTTTGGAATGGCTGTTAGAAAGTATGAAGATTATACCTTGTCTGGTAGAGGCACTGTGAAAGTTTCTTCCTGCAATATGGGGCACGCCCCAATTTTCATACAGCCGTACGTGCACACCTAAGTGACCATCTGCCAAACCTCTGGATTGATTAAGCCGGACAAGTGGACTGGCTTTTGATGTAGTGGCCCCCAAGATCCCCGGATGTAACACATGTGATTTCGTTTAATGGGGACATGTTAAGGGTTTAGTGTGTGTGTGTGTGCCACCTTTGCGAAGAGACATCGACGATTTGAAACGACGCATTTTGGAGGCAGCCGCATCTGTTACAGCAGACATGCTTGAACGAGCGTGGCAAGAGATGGACCTGAGAATCGACGTTTGCTGTGTGACAAAAGGGGCACACGTCGAGTCTCTGTAAATTACCACACGAACATTCACAGTTTCTCTATCAAACAAGCTATAGGCCTATATCGTTGTGCTTTCTAATGGTCATTCCAAAATATGCATTTCTGAAAGTGTTTGCTTCTTTTGTGAAGGCGCTGTATTATCCCAACGAATGTTTTTTTTTCCAATGTCTGTTATAATGCATTATTTCAGAACTTAAAACTAAGTGTCACTCGTGTCAAATCCGTCTCACGAGTTCGCGCGTCCGCCATGTTGATATTAGTGAAGGTGAGAAATTCAGAAATTAAAGCGCGTGCCTTTGGGGTGGCCTCCCGTGACATGAGATCCATACCGAAATTTGTGGTTTGGAAGTTGAAAGTGTGATTCACAAATTCACACATAGACACCATGGAGACACACAGACATCGTAACGTCTTGTAACTGTCTGAGAAAGGGAAGTAACCCAAAGAAAAATATTCCTGTCTTTCACCCTTACAAGCTAAAAATATTTTGATTTGAGCATAGTTTGCTTCAGTATGGGTATGTCCCCAGTTTATTGTGTTATTTTTGTATACGTGGTGTGAACATAATTGTGTTCATTGCTGCTGACGTAAACAGTTCTTTTTCATGAATGAAGTTAATCAACATGTGAAGGGTCAGATGGCAAGTGTGCTTTGTGTCGTTTACAGCCTGCTGCTGTGCCATGTTGTCAGTGTAATTGTCAGATGAGCGCTGATTGACGTCACTCTCACTTGCAGTGTAATAATCAATCAGTTCAGTACCCTTTGGAGCACAAAGACTGCACTTCACAACTCTGTTCTGTCTCCATACAGTGGTCGGTTTTCTAGTGACCCAAACTCCATCTGTGGACATCAAATATACTGAATCTAGGGCTATATTTGTTGTTTTTTTCTTCCCTCTAAAAATATTCATAGAAGCTTGACCTTATCGTGACATACAAGAGCTCGTCCCTTGACTTCAGTGGTATATAATTGCTGTGGCATATCGCGGATATGTTCCAAAGTACATGAACGTGTTGCAACAAGATTTAACGCACTGAAAATTCAACATGGAAACAACAATATATGCATCTATTACCGCTCTCCTTCTTACCTTTATCTCTTTTCCGCATTTCTTTCGTAAATGTTTTTTTTTTCCTGTCATTCCTGGCCCCTTCCTGTCGTCCTTGTCCTTTACATTTTATAAAAACATTGCGCAAAACGTGCTGGTACAGACACTCCCTGACTTACACAATAGTTGCGTTCCGGAAGGGCTGGCGCCAAAATCGGAATTGAGTATACATATGGTCAACTGCATGTGTAGGCCTGCAGGCTATGTGAGAGGAGTAGAGTAAAGTTGAAATCCAAGCCCCAACACACTGGAACGTAATCGGCCGCAGCATGACCGCCCCGCCGCATGCGTTAGCAGTAATTTACCGTAACCTTCGTCTCATTGCGCTTTCATTCCCGCAAGGAAAAATTCGGCACGCGTTTCAAAACATGTTGTTATTTCATTCTTTTCACTTCCTTAAATTTGCGCTTGTCTGAAATTGTTTAAGTCGGGGGGAGTGTCGGTGCATTATTAGAACAACAGTGTAACTTAACGGTCGTGCTACGTAATAGGTTATTTCAGCGTCTTCCGTGAGATTTGTGTCAGCTGCCGGTGCAAGTGCGCCGGCTTGTACAAACAGACGCGCACCCAGAATTTCCAGTCTTCTTGTTTTTTTAGTTAATTTATTTTTCATAATTCTGATGTACTAGTCATCAGCCGATTTCAGTGGCTGATTTCGGCTGAAGGCTAAATCACGTAAAACTTTTGATATTATAATACGTACAAAATCTGTGTTTTTTAATTTTCAGTTTTTGGAATTTTGGGGAGTGCGGCCTGGCACCCCCTCCCCTCCCCTTTGGATGCGCCCTTTTGTACGAATACGAATGATGCTGATACATCTGTGTTTTAACCCTTTCTGTGTAACTAGAAGAGCTGCTGGAATGTAGGCACTGAAGTTAGAGCTTCAAACCGGCTAACACATGTTTGCATGAACAGTTACCACGTTAATTCTAGGACTGACTGACTGTCACGTATCATCAAGTGTCGTCTTGTGTAGACGAATGGTAAATAGTGTCATTAAATTAGAAACTAAAAAGTAGCCTTTGTGGATAAGTACTGTACCCATTTATGTTCAGTGCGAAATGAAGATGGAGGCAGCACTTTCCTCCGAAGTGTTTATTACAAGCTACTAGACTAAATGGTATCAAAACCCAGAAGAACACCATATAAATTGTTCAGAAATGTTACCACCCAAAAGGAAGGTTGAAATGTATCAGTATACTGTAGTTACAGGACTAGCCGTGACGGTATTCACATTTTATGTAGTAACAAAAACAAAGCTTGAAACCTAGCATTATTAGGCGTCGATTGCGAGAGAAAAAAAAAGTATCGTACGTGGAGACTACGCTTCTTCGTCCGTGACGTAGTGTCAACGATTAACCTTTTAAAGCCTAGCGGTAACTTTACGTACCACCAGGTTTAACATTAAAAAATTCTACGTGGTGCCCACATTGCGTTTATGTGTTTTGTACAGATCTCAGAACAAACAGCAACTTTTGCCGTATAAAACATTAAGAGATTGGTTTTTATAACCGAAGTGGAGAGTGTTTACAGCGCGGTACGCACTGAGTCCTTATATAAAACAGACAAGCTTCGTCTTTAAAGGGTTAAACCGTTTGTCGTATTTTCATGAAATCTGGCGTAGGATTTTTTTTACGAAAAATTGTCGAGCAACCATAAATTTCATAAAATCGGTACAGTGACAGTCATTCTTTATTTAAGGGCTTTTGTGCCCGTATTTTCCGTATTTTGCAACCCATTTAGACGAAATTCGATATAGGAGATACCCACATATCACCGTGGAGTAATTATGATTTCGATTAAAATGGTTGCAGTGAAGGCCATACTTTGTTGAAGAGGGTAAATGGAATTTTGCCAGTATTGGCAACATTTATGTCTGGTTTAGATACCATTCTGTACAGAAGCTATCCACAAAAACTTACTGGGTGGTTAGGAGTTTTGTGAAATGCGGCGCATTAAAAGCCATACTTTGGAGAGTAAATTAATTTCTGTCGGCGTTTTCCACGTTTACTGTCCGATTTGGACAAAATTTGGTCTGAACGTAGTGCTGTTGACGATTTGTGAATTTTGTGAAAACTGGCACGCGGAAGGCCGTACTTCTCATGGTCAGAAATGAAATTACGTTTACGCGTGCATTGTGAAACCGTATGGCATTTTGGAAGTAAAGAACGCCTTGTTAGAGTCTGTGTCCTCTGTCACAGGATACATCATTTGCAGTCTTGTCGTGTTTGGAATCATAAAAGTTGTCTACAGCAGTTACCTTCAGTCAGTGGTATTCATATGTTCAGTGCTCGATATGACGGTTTATGACAGCCCGATTGATCAGATTCCTGGCAGCCTGCCTATATAACTGGACCGCATTCCTCACTTTATTGACGTTGACCTTGAAGCTGGAGGCAGCATGTTCCTCCGAAACGCTGGTATGCACCTGTCAGACAACATGGTGTCACAACCCACAAGGCCACACTCTGAACAATTCTCGCCATAAAACCTGAATATTTAAATAACATTGATATATTTGTTTCATTTCAGAAATGGGGTGACTGTGGAAGGAGCAACACATAAGCAAGTGGTGGATCTAATCAAGTCAGGGGGCGATGTACTGACTCTCACTGTCATATCTGTTACTCAACAAGTAAGTTTTCGTCTGCTGCTTATAATACAGCAATACCAATATGCACTCTTGGTATGGTCATAACAGAAACTTCCGGAATGTTCCTTTTTGGCATCACTGTTTTTGCCTAGTCATCTGTTCACTTTTTACAAGTCATGAACTGGATTTTAATGAAATTTGGTACTGGGAGTTTTAGTAAAATTTGTTAATTTTGGTATCACTTGGCCAACAATAATGGACACCTTAGTCCTGTGTTGCACGTCCTGTGGCTCTCAACTCTTTCCTGAATGGTCCATGGAGCCTTTAGTTCCATGAGAGTATAATGAACTTCAGCCCCACATAAATTCCAATGGGAATGGATATAAGTGCTTCAGTATTACTTTTTAAAGAAGGTATACAGTTTATAATAATCTACTAAACATGAACAAAGGACACAATTTGATGTTCCAGTATATTACTGTCGTGTTCGTGAAAACTCTGTGTGGCATTTCGGCAAATCACACATATCTGACTGGCCTGCACTTTAAAACATTTGAGCACCACTGCTTTAGACAAAGACCTAGATACTTGCTTTTCTGTGTGAACCTGGAACTAACTTACGCATTACTGACTAAATGTTTATCGTTGTGAAACTTGCAAGTATTGAGGTTTCCTAGGCAGCGTAGTCTATGACTGTGTTCTCCTGGGACACGATGCCACGTTACTGGGCATGTTCCTTTGAAATGTCAGGAACTGTTTACCCCGTGATGTGATGTGATGGCCCAGAAGCACAGAGTCCTCAGAGTGAAACACATTTTGAGTAAAGTTGTAGAGAAAAACAGCAAATACACTTTTCCAAAAGTTACACTTCCAAGATAAATAAAGTGGAGCATGACCAGGCTTGTTTATGTATTGAATTGTGGAGCATCTTGTGAAGAAGTTCCATCAAATATTGGTGTCAAACTTACTGTCAGTGTCTGTGTGAACAGAATTTGTGCTGTTTTATGTTGCCAATTCTGATTAAATTAGTAACCCTGAGGTACAGTTTTGTACTGTTTTGGCCAACCAAGACTGGTAACTTAACTAGATGGCCTAAATAAGCCTGTATATTTATCTAGTTAAATTTTAGTAAATTGAAAGATGTCATGCACTGTAATAAGTATTTAATGCTCTTTGCTGTGATGTTACCAAAGATGATAGAAAATTGAAAAGTACAAGGTTGTCATCACCTCTGGTGAAATTTTGTTCATAACAGTTATGATGAAAATATGTCAGTTCATACAAACTTACTGGGCAGGGTTGAATACTGGGTGTGAAATCATAAACTTCTATTTCCATATAAACTAAGAACAGAGGATGAAAGTAGACAGGAACTTCTCCCAGCATGTAACACACCCCGTTAAATGTCAACAGTGAGATAACAGAACTCCACCTGAATGCATGGTGAAGTATGGTCAAGAAGTTGTGAGACTGAATTTGAAGAAAAGAAGACACCGTAAGTAGTTGCCAACTTCTAACTGCCAAGGCGGAGGTTAAGCCCAGGCTTGTCCATGTATCATGTTGACAAAGGGGTGATGGGGCAAGTTTTTCTGCAAGCATGTGGGTTTTGCCAGCCAGTTATAATTTCATCAATTATTCAGACCTGCTACAGTAGGCCCATTTGAAGCTGTAGTACCCAAGGAATCAAATCTTACCCTACTCGTTATGAAAGTACTTTTTGAAATCAGGCTTGTTGTTAGTAGACACACTCACATACAGTGTAGATTTATTGTAGACTTCAAAGGGTTAATGGAGGATAAGAGACTGGCCTTTTTCAAGGATAGGGTGCCAAAGAAGACATTGGGGACAAAGAGGGAGGGTGCAGTAGGAGGATGGTGAAACTTGGGGGGGCCTTGTGATTCATACTCCTCACCAAACATTGTTAGGTTCATCAAATAAAGTAGGATGAGTTGGGCAGGGCATGTGGCACACAGGAGGAAGAAACTAAATGCATACAAGGTTTCTGTGGTGGAACCTGAGAGAAAGAGAGTGCTTGGAAGACCTGGGCATAAGTGGTAGAGCTATATTAAAAGGTGCCATAAAAAAGCAGAAGCAAGGGCATGAATTAGATTGATGTAGGTCAGGATATGGACAAGCAGCAGACTTTTGTAAACACTGCAATGAATGGTCAGATTGCATGAAATGACGGGAATTTCTTGACAGGCTGAGGAAGTGTTAGCTTTTCAAGAAGAACTTGATTCTGCAGAGTTAGGTAGTTACTCACACATGGACAGACAGACAGAGTCAGTTACTTGGTTTTGTTAGTTAGTAACAAAAATACACTGCATCATGAAAATTTGTCAGCACTTTAAAGCAGAAACGTTTGTTAACAGAACCCAGCCACACCTGAAATTAAGGTGTGGGAGAAGCCTTATAACAAAAGAAAAATATTGTTTTATATTAAAGCATAATTCTGTTTGGTTTGACTTTATCTGCATGGAAATATTTTCGGTAGTGGTATAATGAAACCAACATATTTTGGGTTGGTCAGACTTGAGGAAGCTTTAAACTCTTGCACCTAAGTGTGCCCTGGTAAAAATAACTCCGTGTTCTTAGTAATAAAAAAAATGCCTCATAAATGAAAAAATAACAGATTCTGTACAAGTAGTAATCCACCTTCATAAAGCACACTAGGCATACGTGAGTTTGGCTGTCACATAGAATATTTATGTTTTTATTATATTTCTTGCAGGAGGCAGAAAGGCTAGAGCCGACAGAGGATCCAACAGGTTATACATATATTGACTACAGTGAAAAACGATCTCTACCCATTTCTGTTCCAGACTACCACTACTCAGAGAAAGCAGGCGAACGATATGTGGTAATGTGGAGCATATGTGTTATACAGTTTGTTCTTTTTAATATTTATTTTTTAATTTAACAACACTCTCAGTAGCTCAGACTGTGTCGTGTTGAATGGTTGGATAATTAGTGGAAGGATGTAGATGGACACAGTTGAGGCTAATTGGTGGTACTGTACTGCCTGAAAGGACATGAGATAACCATGAGAAACCTACATTTCTTAGCTGAGATTTGAACTGTGGATACCCCAGATGTGCAGGGGAGTTCTACCCACTTTACTGTGAAATTCAGTTTCTGAGTTTCCATAGAAATGTAATTCCAGTTTGTCTCATCATCTGACAGGGCATTTATTTTGCCTTGATAAGAATGTGACTCATGACATGATGTCTGAAAAATACCATTTCTTTAAATGTGGAAGTTTTTCCTGTGCTTAGGCATGAGGCTCTGACATGAGTGACCAGCTTCACATTTTGGTTGCCTTTACTCCAGATGAAATGCCCATTGTACCCATTGAACATGCCGCTTGTACACACTGAATTAAATGTTCCATGGGCTCAAGTATTTGTGATGTTATATAAAGAGAACATTTACCACCACTGCCATGATGGATCAGAGGGTGGCATTCTCATGTCTACCTACTGTGATATTCCTCTCCACCCTCTTCTGGAGTAAGTCATCCAGCCCAAAGCACTTGTTTCTAGCGAAGTTTATCACATGCTTGTCACTCCTATCATTTGAACAGAATGGCTAGATGACTTGGGGAGAGGAGGTAGTGAAGTACTCTGGAAGGGGAATTGTAACAGATTAACAGAGGTGTGGTATGGGTCAACCATGGGACTTCTTGCTGTGGCCTCAGTATAGCAAAGTACAGAGCAAACACGTGGCCCTTACTGTTTACTCTGCTTACTTCCACTAGATTCGTTCTTTTTATCTGTGTTGAATTCTGGTAATTGTGGGTCAGACACTTGACAGAATATGACAGCATTCTGCACTCATAGAGTGATAAATATTGAAATGGTATTTGGGTTACTGAGATAGCGCTGATATATTTTCTAAAGGAGAGTTCAGGCCAAAGTGAAATACACATAACCATTTTATTTTATGTTACAGTTAGCACATTGTTTGAATTACTGAAATCAGTCACAGTGGTGGCACTCTTTTTTCATTTTTGGGATGGCCTGAAGACTGGCCATTGTGATTGATATGCTGTTGGTTTTTGTCAGTCTCTGCTGATATACCTGGATACTACTCGAAATTGGGCCGTGACTGTTCTTTTTTTGGTACTCCCCAACTTGTGACCACAATATATTCTGAGCATGTGGTCGTAAGCTGAATTGGTTGTAGGTCACAAATACAAAATGAGGTGGAATATATGCCTTTCGGCAGCTTGATGGGGATTCAAATAAGTAGTCTTTCTGCTGCAAAACAGTAATAACACAATTTCTTCAATGAAATATAGAAGTGTCATTCAAGATGAAATTTTAATGACATTTTGATAGTAGTTTGAATTGAAATTTTCTTATGGACCTTTTGGTCATAACTTCGGTTGGTTTTAAGTGGGATGATCGTAAGGCGGGGAGTGGCTGTAATCCAATTTATTATTCAACGTAGTCATATGATTTTATGCTACAGAATATGAGCCACTGATGTCATCTTTAAGTGAACTATAAATAAATAAATAAATAAATAACAGAGGTCTTATCTAAACATTAGTTCACTTGAGAAGATGAAGGAAAACATTGAAGTTCATGTTGAGGAGACATATTATGACTTCATATTTTGTTCATGCCACAGCATCACCCCAGTTATTCCAAAGTTTTGATACCCAATGTCAGAACAGGAACCTTTGAACTCTGTATGTATCAGTAAATACTGTGAGGGTGGATCGGAAAAAGTGTACAAGTCCTGTTATTTTAGATGCTGAACTTGTTGAAATTTCATATGCTGTTGGTATAAATATGACATAGAGCTCTAGTGTTCACAGTCATGTGATTTGAGGCATATGCACAAAAGGAGCACAGCTATGGCAGTTGAACATGGTGACCCACTTGGAAAACTGGTTTCACTTGAAAGTCTGAGGAATTACCTGCTTTTTGTGGGCATGGTAAGTGTTCTGGTGTTCACAGTGATGGTGTGATTTTCCTCCATGACCATGCCTGACTGCGCACAGCTCAGCAGACTTGGAACTTGATTCAAAATTTCGGTTGGCAAATGCTGGACTGTCACCTTTGTAGTCCCGCTTCGGCACACAGCGATTTTCATCTGTTTTCTTTGTCAAAGGACCAGTTGTCAGTACGTCATTTCACCTGTGATGAAGATGTCAAATATGCTACCATCGCATGGCTGACATGACAGAAACATACATTCTACACATCTGGGATGGGCAGACTTATCACATGCAGTGACAGATGCCTCAGCAATGAAGGGGACTATGTTGAAAAATAGTATGCCAATGACACTTGTGTTGTGTATTGTCAGTTTCCTCTGTTAAAACCATACCTTTCGTTTATGGGTACTGTAAAGTTGCTTCCTGATCCACCTTCATAATGAAGGAAAAGTTAAACCAAACGCATTGCACAGAAAAAATTAACATGAGCAGAATGATCTACTGAGACCTTGAAATTTACGTGAAGTATCACTAATGATTTTTCTCTTATTTTATAGATCTCCGCCCATAAGCTAGCTGGCTCAAGCTGCAACTTGCGGGCTTGCAGTCAGCGGGATCCCAGCTCATATCTTGACTGGGACCCAGATTTCCTGATTGAGGTTTTCTTGTGGTTTTTCCTTAATCCCTGGGGCAAATGTTGGGATAGTACATTTAATTAGACCTCACCAACTTTTTTTCAAACACTTGCTAGCTCAGTATTCACTATCATCCATCATTACATTCTGTTTAGTTTTAGTTGCTGCCAATGTTGGTAAGGAAACTACAAGCCTTCTACACATAAGGACTACTGGATTAATTTTATGCATACAAAATGTACAGTTTTTCAAAATGTAAATACATTTTGTGCCTGTGAAAGGAGAACTAAACAAAAAGAACCTTTTACCTGAATATCAGTGTTTGTTTTCAGGTGTTCAACATTTACATGGCTGGTCGCCATCTCTGTTCACGACGTTATAGGGAATTTTCAAACCTACATCTTAACCTAAAGAAAGAATTTATTGGCTTTAATTTTCCTAAACTGCCTGGAAAATGGCCCTTCACGTAAGTTCCTTTAATGTGTTATGTCCATACAATACAAAGGTAAGCTAGAAACTTCATAGCAACTTTCTTGTAAGTTTTTACATAATAATTACACAGTACTCATTTGTCTCTGTAATTCCCTGCTTTTCAGTGTATTACCTCAACTGAAATTATAATCAGTGGTCATGCATAATATGTGTCACCAGGAGTTCACATCTGCCCTCCTTTGAATATTTCCACCCACACATGAACTTTCCTCTGATGTCTGACATGTACAGTTATTGCCATATAGAATTGTCACTCTGCTTTGACTACGGAAATTTGATTATGCAGCGTTGTTCTTCTTTGGTGCATTCTATCAGTGAATCAGCCATGTTGACATGCCACAGTGTTATCTTTACTCAAGAGATAGAAATCAGCTGGGAGGAACTAAGAGACGATATGAGATTCTCATGGCAGTGAATGTTAAGAGGGCAGTTTTCTGAGATATGATTCTTTATCGTTTGGTAGATAGGTACAAAAGTTTCAGAAGAACCTGCTGTCCTCACCTGAAGATGAAGGAATTATATTCCTTATTACACTGGCAAAAAGCATATTGAAATTTGGTGGGAAAATTGTTGCTTTTACCAACTATAGTATTGAATGTGAAGCATAAAATCTGTTATGAACACAGTTTCTGTACACATGCCAAACCTTTTGTTTATAGGAAGAAACTTTGTCAAAATTTTCAGACCAGAGTGACTTGTAAAATTCCAGAAAGACAGCTTCCAAGCTATGCAGACACTAGATTTGATAGAATAAAAGTACCTGGTAAGTGGTGCTGTTATGTGAAGGACACCATTAACTTTGTTCAGCAAAAGTGGACGCTGCAATAATGACTTCAAGCATACTTTCTCCCACCCTACTGTTATTTGTTACTGCTGCTTGTGGCTCCTATTAATCCGTACTACCAGTTGGCTGCTAGCGTACATAGCAGCAGAGTAACAGGTGTTGCCTCTTATATGGGGGTACATTTATTTAATACACTGGTATATTTTTTAACCTGTTTTCCTTTTGTGAAGAGGAAGAAAATAAGCACGTGAGATCACCATACTGTCTATTTGTGTGTCTTTTTCCTGTTTCAAATTTTGAATCACGTGATCAATTTGCACAAAACATGGTGTGAATTTCACACAATCAGAAACCCCCCCCCATTGCCATACTTCTGAATTACTTACAGTCAGTAACAAGAACATGGAGAACACAGAGAATGTGAGACAGGAACAACACTAGCAGCATCATAGAGTTCTGAAAATAATTGCAATAATGAATATTCAATAAGTATGTAACATCTGTTACAGCATTTCTTTTGTACAGTATAAAGTAAAAACATGACAGTTTTGTGAAAATTGCCTGTGACTTCTCATTTGATGGCAGTAACTAATGAATCATTACAACTAGGCAAGTGAAATTTGGTACCAGTGGTAGATCATAAACGCACCTGCATATTTTTTATGAAACATTGCTTTGTAAATTAACAGTTATGTACACAACAAAAGTGCACAACTTGGAGGATATAGCTAACAAATATAATTTATACAGAATTTGTACTTAAGTAATAAGTTCTCTACAGAAATGAAATAATTTAACAGCAATAATTAGAATTATGCCAGATGCTGCATGACTAGAAATCAATGCAACTGGAAACACAACCTTTGTGAATTATGCTCAAAACTTGTTGTTTATGTAGTGTTATTGACACGACTTCCTAGGGCCACCTGGTTTTGAGTGTTTTAACTTTGTGTGCTTGTTTCTTAAGGCTGAGTGAGCAGCAGCTGGATGCAAGGCGTCGGGGCCTGGAACAGTACCTGGAGAAAGTATGTGCAGTGCGTGTGATTGCTGAGAGCGATGTTATGCAAGAGTTCCTCACTGATGCTGATGATGAGCAGGTATTAAGTAAAACACTTACAATGTGTGCGGATGATTGTTGAGTTGTATTAATGTTTTGAACATGTGAGAGTTTCTTTGTTTCTTCACTAGCTTTTGCACAGTCAAGTGTGTACGGAGTGCAGTGACCGTGTTGCGTCAGTTATTCTCAGGATATTAAAAAAGAGCTCTTTGTTCTGGAAGTATATGCTGGTATTTTATTGCAAGTGGCTCTGAGAGGTGGAGTTACCTTTGGGTTTTTATGGATTGTAAAAAAAATGCATAGGAGAAGAGGGGGAAATTTGTAAAGCTTGCATGACAGTTATTGTATAACCTGTCATGAGTGTCTTGTGAAGGCAGAAATATTTGCATTGTGACACTTAAATGAAGAACAAACTTGGATGAGAAAAAATATGAGTAAGGTGATAAGGGTAAAATTAAAACTCTCCCTGTGCTTAATGTGAAGCATCGTGCCACAAAGACATATACAGAAGTGGAGGAATAGCTGCACTTATTCTTAACCTCAGCACTAGAAGAGCTGGTCTGGAAACCGTGGAATGGAGAAGAATCTCGTGCTCCTGCTGGGAATTCAACCACTGTTTGGTTTGCCACGGCTGAGATGGTTAGTTGCTGGCCTGTCACTCGGGAGACTACGTTTTGATCCCAGGCCAATCCATGTGGGATTTGTGGTCGGCACAGTGACTCTCAGACAGTTTTTCCCTGTCACTGTTATTCCACTAATGCTACCTTCACATCATGCAGTGTTAGTAATTTACAGTCTGTTAAATAAAACACTCCTTCTCCCCCCCCCCCCCCCCCAGTCCAATTCCTTGGTCATACATCTTGTGTCTTAGTCATTGTGCTGGTCATGATGATGATGTCCTTTAAACCTTAATTGATGTCTATTTAAATTCTGTTTTAAGGGAAGAATATTCTGAAGTTGGGTGGTGGATGGTGCTGCCTCAGGATCATGTTGAATGGTGGATTTATTCACTGTTATTGTTAAAACTTCAGGTTATACTGTTAAGAGTTAGTGTGTGTGAAGTTTATGATGGATTGCAGTGGTGTACTGTGGGAGTGGAATGTGTAAGAAAGATGTGTGTTTCAGAAAAACAGTTTGTAAGTGATTGTGATGTAGAAATATACTGTGGTGAGATATCTGACACTCGCATGTGGGCAAGTGTCATTATGGTGTCTTCTGGGATGTGGCACCGTTTCACATCCCAGGAGACCATAATCTGATAAAGTGTGTTATTTTAAATCTTATCAGAACCTCACAAGACAGTGAACATTTCAGTTGTTGACCCTTAACATTTACAGGATTTCATTTCTCTACTGATACGTCCTCTGAAAATATGGCAAAGTTAAAATATTTTGAAATGTCAGTAATAAATTTGAGTTGTTTCAAGAAACTAAGAACAAATTAAATTCAGGGAATGCTTGATACCATTCAGTTTGTAATATTTTGTTCTTCCATCTGCTGTTTAACCTTTTAAAGACCTGTGTTTGCATATGTGAACGAACATATGAAAACCCTCCTAGAAATTCATTTTGTGTACTCAGGCAACAAGGAAATTTACTGCATTTTTAAAACATGCTGCATAGTCTCTATTATATTTTCCACAAAATGCCATTTATTTCATAATTTTACCATTTTTTGGTCAAATACGTTTTTGATAAACCATGCATGAAAATTTAAATACCCTGCCCAGTAGGATAACGGTTAACACTGTTAAGGTAAAAATATCCCAAGTTTAATTTTACCCATATTTGTGTGTGTGTGTGTGTGTGTGTGTGTGTGTGTGTGTGTGTGTGTGTGCGCGCGCGCGCGTGCACATGTGCATGTGTGCACATGCTGGCATGTGTGCTCACAATAAGGGAAAAACACAGATTAAGAGTGAGAACAAGGTGGCAAAGGTTGACAACATAGTGCTGGTTCAAATATAACTTCCACTGCTGACATTGTTTGCTGCTGTCTGTTTACATTCTGATGTACATATAAACAGAAGGTCAAGCCTAAGCTTTTATATATTTTTGGTTTCAAGGAAAACATGACCAACTACATTCAGGAAAGTTTTACGACAGTAAATTTATGGAAAACTGTATTTTTTGTATTTCAGTGAATATGCAGGCTCTTACATGGCTTTGCGGTGCAGAAGAATCATGTATCACACATTTCAGAAGTTAAAAGAATCATTATGTATTAAAATGGGATTAGAAGAACTTACTGAATACAGTTTTGCTAAAATGTCAGTTAATTACTTCCTTCAAAGACACCAATTATATAAGGCTTTTCTTCCTCCATTGGTTGTATTTACCAAGTCTTAATCCCATCTGGAATGAACTGTGAATGTTGGAAATGTGCTTTACAGTGGTAAAAGATTATTGTCTCTTAAATTGTCAATAATTTTCCATCTGGGTAAAGCATATTGCTAGTAATAGACATTATGCTTGTGGCATATGGTAAAAATGTAAATAACTTACTGAAAAAACAGTGGTACATTTGGATTCAAATATGGTGCTTTTCATCAGGGGGCAATTTGTGGATATATTTAAGTATCAGTTGCAGATAGTTAATGTCTCAGTATTTTTTGATGTGATGCTGTGTAATCTGGTAAGTGGTTACCATTATTTCATCAGGATTGGCTGTGAAGATGGAGACAGTATTTGGCTCTCAACATAAGGTAAAGTTAAAACCCTTGTCCACACCATGAAGACACTAGATTGGGGGTGAGTGGTCAGTTTCATGCCCCAGCTGCCTTACGCCCCCAGGGAAAGACCCCCTAGTGCCCATTGACTAGGAAGTTGGATGGTCCTCAGAGCTGGTCTGGACATTTCGGAGAAGAGGAAACTCTCTTACTCCTGCTGGAAATTGAACCCTGGACTGTCCAGCCTGTAGCCTAGTCACTATACCAACTGAGCTATTCCAACTCCGTATTATCACAAACCTTGATCTGTGCAGGGTAATGTATGCCCAGTGGACCTGAAAGTCCTGCTCCCTGACCGAGAGGTCGTCACTGTAACCGTCCGCAAGAGCTCCAATACCGAAGAGGTGTATGCAGCTGTCATTGATAAAATTCGAATGAACAAGAACTCCTCTAAATATTTTTATCTCTTTGAGATTGTTGAATATAATTTTGGTAAGTCATTTGTGTGTGTGTGTGTAGCTGTTATAAAGTTTACAAGATAATTTTGTTGATAGAGTAATAAACTGCTGAGGATTCCATTTTTCTGGGATGTGCTGAATCAATGGGTAACCTTGATCATGATGTTCTGAGGCAGTGTAGTGTCCTCATCTTCAAGGTTCAGAGTGTCCTAAATGTCAGAATCTGATTACTCATTGACACAGCATTGCGTTCTAAAAGAATGGAATCCTCAGCTTCACTGCTGTGAAAACCTTGGAACTTGTCTAATAACTTGATTGTTCTAACTGCTAGAGTTTAAATTTCACAGTACAATGTGATGGTTTTGAAACCTGGGATTGCAGACAAACAACAGCAGTAATGACAGTGAAAACCTAACAGTTATTCTTTTTGCCAGATGTTTATTTTTCCAGAAATCAAGTAGTGTCGACAACAGTATTTAAGTAACATAACGACATAAATTATATTTTGCTGGTATAGCTTGCCAGCTCTGATTCATGGCCTTACTTTTATCTTCCTTTATTGCAGTGCTGTAACCAAAGATATTGCAATCAAGATGCCATGTGTGATAGCTAATTGACTAACATTACATGTTCTCTGTTATATTCAGAGAGAAAACTACAGGCCACAGAGTACCCTCACAATCTGTATATACAGAATTACAGCACAGCAACATCCACGTGTCTGGCTGTACGAAAATGGCTGTTCTCCCTGTCCCGTGAACTTAGTCTGACTGCTGATGATCAGGCAACAACATTTATCTTCTGGCAAGCTGTAGATGATGTAAATCGGGGACATATCAGGGCTGATGACAGACTGTATCAGCTGAAAGCTCTTCAGGATGCATCAAGAAAAAACGAGGTAACACTTTATCATGTTGAGCTGTCAGTTACAGACCTGGGCAACAGAATTACTATTGCAAGGAATATGTAGCATGTATGGGAAGGAGGAGAAAAGCATAAAGAGTTGTGGTCAGGGAAGAAACTGCTTGGAAGACCTAGGTGTAAGTGGGAGGATAATATTAAAATGGATCTTAAAAACATAATTGAAGTTGTGGAGTGAATTTATTTGGTTTAGACTGTTGTGAATACAGTAATAAGCCATCTGGTTCCATAAAGGTGGGGTTTTCTTGACTAGGCAGATGACTATGTTCCATGGAGTTAGTTAAGTATTACAGGGAATATTAAATGTTACTGGTACATGTAACAGCATGGAGCAGATTCTGCTTGGGAAGCTGTAATCTGTCAGCTGATCAACTAACCTCAGTCAGGTATGTTGTGAAGTTTAGTTCTCAGTTTTATGCCCTACGTTTTTCCTATATATGATGCAGGTGTTGAGAACCATGATGTTAGTTGCTTTCTAAACAGTTTTGTGTACTGCTTGTTCATTTTCTTTCTCCCAGCTGGATACAGCTATAGCAGCTGATCTTTCTTACAAACACTACCCGTGGTTTTGGTTTCATTGAATCACACACCTAGGCATCTGCCCTTCTTTGCACCTCTTCATTGCTGTCCACACTTGTTTGCCGTGCAAAGTTGAGGTCAGATTCATATTCTGCTTGTTGCTGCACTTCATGACGCATGGAGTTTCATCATGCTGCATAGCAACTTTGCCCTCCTGTAGTGTTTTTATTTTACTTTATTGCGCGTGCTCTTTATGTATATTTTTTCAGTTATGACACTGTCAGTGTTATGTGGCTGGAAACTTCACCGTACTTGCAGAAGTATGAGTGTAATTGTTACTTGTCTGCAAGAGCAGGGATTCAGACAGCTTTGGAACTATTCCCGTGGCTATGGTCGTAGCTTTTGAAATGAGGAGACATTTCTAAGCAGTCTCCTTTCCAGTTATGTGCTATGAAGGATCACAGATAACTGAACTTGATGTGCACAGTATGAATATTTCTGTCCTGCACTGTGATGATTTCAGTGAGAGGTATTACTTGAAGGATAAGCAGCTGTCACACAAGGTGAGTGATTTATCAGTTGAAATATGTTGGTCAGGTAGGTACAAGGTCAGAAATTGTGAATAATTTCTGTGGTCCTTCAACTGTATCTGTAGAGTTGTCTGTAAACTGTAATAGTCTGCAGATGATTTGAGATCTGTCTAAGAAAGGGAGAAAAGAGAGGGTATTACTACCAGCTGATTCATGAGAAATGGAGTGAGGCTGGGCTTCTATACAATCCCCATAAATGTGGGAAGTTTTAGGGCAGTATATACAGTCAGACCTGGTTATAACACCATCAGTTTATGCAACATATCATCTATAATGTAAGACATTCTGTGGTACTAATTAATTCCTCATTGTTAACGATAACATTATAGTACAGTACTCAGTTATAACAACACTTGTTTATAACAATGCAAAATATTCAGTCCCCTTTCTGACATTATAACCAAGTTTGACTCTGTTTCTTCAGTTGTCATGTACTGCCACACTTACACCTTCAACCACATGGAAAATACATTAGCTCCAGAATCGCTTAATTGTGATACACAGCAATTGCTCAGATCTTCCTTTTTCTGTACCAGGTCATTATCAAAAAATAATTCAGATATGTTTACAATGTCTGGCAGACACTGTGCACAATCTTGAGATCTACTTATTCTCGTAAATATTCATCTGTATCCACTGTAATTGTCTGTGCCCACCACAGGAAATGGGTATCGGCCACATGGACTGCATTGTCACTACTGTCACCATCACACCACAATGGGCAGTCTTCCTGATTGTGGACATCACTATCCCTGCTGTCATTTGTTTGTAACATTTCACTTTGATCAGAACCTGCAAGTTTTTTTGACAGATTCTTCACTGCCAAAAGTGACTGAAGTAACACAGGACTTCAAACCTCGTTTGACACTTCAAGCCATAATCACATTCCTATGCTTCTGCACATTAGAATGCTGTAAATTACCAGGCACACATACTGCTAGAATAGAGAACCTATTCAAAATGTCATACACAGGAGGCAATATCAAAAGAACTGTGAAGTGGAAGCATAAATTGTGCTTTGTGTTCAAGCTCCCCATGATATTCAAGGACACCACAACTGCCCAAAGAGACATATGCAGCATTGTGCATTGGAGGGTTATCTACATAGCTCTTTCCTAGTGTTTCACACCAAGCAGTATGCCATCAGTCAGGATCTGTTTATATGCTCACTTTCTTCTGCTGCCTCAATTCTTTCTGTAGATGGTAAATGTAGTGTGTAGCTTCGACATACAGCACAACTAAACCTCACAAGCTGAAGTTACAATTAGACTAGGCTGGAAGAACTTCACACCATGAAACAGATATGTGGCTAATGATCTGGTAATAAGGTGGTGTGACATAAAAATACAAGGTAGAAATGTATTTTGTAAAATATTTCACCAGTGTGGATTATTTTTGTCACATGGCAATTATATGTTATCACAGCAATAGCACAACGTTGTTTTCTGTCCAAATATGGCTGCATCACTTTATTAGAATCCCACATTGTGTTGCTAACTTGGAACTCTTTGTTGGATATTCACAGTACCTGAGGCTGGCGCGTGAACTTGCGGGTTATGGGGACCTAGTGTTTCCACATTGTTCCTGTGATTCTCGCAAAGAGGGACATGTAATTGCTTCGGTTGGAGCTGCTAGCTTTAAATTGCAAGCTTGCAGAGAGGATGGAGCACTTGAGGTAATGTAAACAATTGTTATACTTAAGTGTGAAGTGTTTTTGTGACACATTTATTACAATTATTTTTTTTACCTTTTTCCATTATTTCATTTTTTAAGAACTATTTCAGAAGTTTGCTGTACTTCTGAATGTTTTTTAAACAATTGGAATGATGGTGGAAGCCGAAAAGTAGTCCAGACCATTTCCATGTAACTTTCACTTTTTGTCATGTGCAGAACACAGAATAAACAAACTTGCTTTCTGCCATATCTTCCAGGGTAAGCTAAATGCACATCTTTAATTCGACACCAGATTTTTCACAATGCTCTGAAGTTTCGTATGTGGTTGCCCATGACTTATTTTTGCCTCCAGGGCTTAAGGATCTGGGATAACCCCGTCAGTATAGTGACTAGGCTGTGGGTTGGACAACTGAGGAATTGTGGTTTGATTCCCCACAGGGGCAAGAGATGAGTGGAGCTACACCTTCATGCTCCCATATGCTTTCATGGATGTACAGGGGCTTCACCTTAATGTAGAACGTCTTTACAGTTGCATTTTTTTAATACATGGTTTTCTGTTGACCCATTTTCCTCTTTTTTTGGATGCTGTGTGGGTGCCTGATATCAGTCCTCTTTGTTTCTATACATAAATAAATAAAACATGGGTAGCATTTTGAAAAGACCCTGTGTTGGTGTGTATTACACAAAACTCACTGCTTTCTACTTTTCTTTCAGTCTCAGGTGGTAGAATTTGCATGGACAAGCATTAAAGAATGGGAGGTGGACGATGAAGCTATGGCGTTCTGCTTCCAGTACCAACGGCCTGAGAAAAACCCACGCTGGGTTAAGATCTTCACACCTTATGTGAGTTTATTTTTTTTATGACCAAACCCAGTATTCCTGTACTTACTTTTACATCCTTTTTTGGGCCTGTTTAGAAAGGAAATGTGCAAGTATGTACAAGTTTGGTTTTCCCATCTCTGTTTGTTGATTTGTGTGTAACATCGTGACAGCCACTAGTGTATTCTCTTCTTGGACTACCCTGATAGTGGAGGCAGTAAGCTTCCCTGAAGCAGTGGTACCTATGTACCAGTCCTTGTGGTATTTTAGTGCAGAGGATCCTAACGTTTGTATTTACATTAAATCTTAAGTTAGAGGATTTTAGTTTAGATTAGGCAGTAATAACAGATACTTCCACTTATAGACCTGTGTGTGTTTCTGCTTGCATCTTGAGCATGTAAGTAGCTATAGGTTTATTGCAGCATAAAATGTTTTAGTGAAAAATGGAAGACAGGATATGCCCAATGCAGTGTTTCAGTGAGTCTTAAAGGGGGTAAACACATAAGAGTTTTCACACTATGCATACATTTCTTAGCTTGGCTAACCACACTATGTATTTGAAGATTCAAATATCCTGGGATTTTATGTCATGTTAACTGTGAAACAGTTACCGATATTTCAAAGGACTGTAGTGCCTTTATTTTCAGCATGTAGCAGTCCAAGAAGAGTGGACTTTTTTTAATTGGCATTGTATTTATTGTTGGATGAATTACAAATCAGTGGATTGGCTAATCAAAAATGTCTTGATAGGATGTGCATTTACACAGGTATTTGTGTGTTGAAACATACATGAAATTGATCCATTTCTACCCATTTTGCATGAGAATGTTAAGCTCATGTAAGACAGTGAAACTTGAATCTTCTGGCTTCTCTATATTTATAATGCCTCTTCATTGAATAGATACAGTGCTTTCAGGAATGTAACATAAGAATGTAATAAGGTAACTGCATTTTGTAGGACCAATGAAATTTCCATTGAAAATTCAGCAGGAACATTTGACAGTTCCATCTCGGGCCATGGTTTTCACTGATGATCCTTCTGACTCACTAGTATGCATTATAGCCATTGAAAGACACTTGGAAATCCTTAATTTCAAACATGCTCTGTAATTTTCTTTGTGGAAGGTCAAGATAGCAGTACAAACTCTAACACAGGGACAAGCTGTGGATCAGAAATCAGTTGCTTAAAAATTTGAAGTCCAAAACCTGAAGCCATGTAAGCATGAACTTGGTGCCATAAGTCTAGTCTGTCATAACTTCTTTGTATTTATCCCTTATGGCTTTTCTGTAACTTCCATTAATTACAGTTGTTTATGTCACTTATCTGTTCAGCAAAGACACAGATATGTTGGTCTGATTTTAGGGAAAAGTTGGATTGATGTTAATGACTTTTTCAAAAAATGTGACTACATTCAGGACCAAAACAAAGATGAAGACTATACTTTAGTTGAATATCCCTATTCTGGTAGAAAAATAGGTAGGAGACTAGGTCAGATGTATTAGTTGGGCTCTCCCCACCCTTCTCTATGTGTCATATTAGCACAGGTATTCATTATGCTGTGCAGTTACGTTATTCAGCTTTTATGTTTTAAAAGTTATTGAGGCTGCATTGGCGAGGCTAGAAGTGCAAGGGAATCAGGCATTTGTTATGTTTATGTGGTCTGTTATTCTTGGGAATTCTTTGTTCTGTGTTGTAGACAAACAAGTTCATTAAAAAACACGCACTTTACAAACTTTTTTCTTAATCTTTTAAATACCTGCGTTGCCAAACATGAAGTCACATTGGAAAACACCCCTAGAAAATAATATTTTATATTTAAGCAACAAGGAAATTTACTGCTTATTAAAATGTGGTGCATAATCTCTGTTGAATTTTGCACAAAATGGCATTTATTTCATAGTTTTATCTTTTTCTCTTCAAATAATACTCATGTTTTTATAAACCATACATTAAAATTGAAGTAGCCACCCCAGCAGGATGAAGGTTAGAGCGTACCATTTGCTTATGCAAAATGTGAATACTTACATTAGCCCTTGAAGGGCTGTTTTGATGGCAAGGCATTTTAACACAGTGTCCAGAATGCCTGAGCTGCAACCACAGATTACATTAATTTTGGTATGGACTCAACTAGGGAACAAGCATGACATAAAGTTGAGTTAACATTCATATTAGTGTTACATTTAGTCTGTAATTCGGTCCGTACTAAAATGAATGTGGCTGGTAACTAAAAGTGAGAAATTCTAGCCGTCATATTTATAAAGATGCCAGGTCTTGGAAACACGACTTTCAAGGGCTGACATACTGACTCCTATTTTATATCATTAAGTGGTACACTTTAAGAAACAGAGGCACATGCTAAGTGTATGCTTTTTGAAAATTAAATTATTTATCTACAGCCACATTTATATGCAGAACCTTTAAATAAGAATGCCAGTGAGCAACCAGAGAAATAACAGAAATGTGTACTTTCCTGACACTTGTAACCTTGCCAGTGCAGCATGCATAACGTTTGGAATGCGTAGTTGAATAATGTAACTATACAGTTTAGTGAGTATTTGTGTGAAGACAGCGTATGTCCCACCCTCCTATGTCGTCCCCCCCCCT
>BLKM01000655.1:1026764-1252313 GCA_013340265.1 Coptotermes formosanus
TCCCCCAAATAAAACCATGATGCTAATACCACAGCTCATACTGGCATATTTGACCTTCACGTTGGTATGAGTCTCCTTCCCACTGGTCCACTAGCAAATGTGGATGTTGTTTATTTTGCAATGGAACCCACTTCCATACCTTGGAAAAATCGTAAATGAAAAATTATAAAAATAAAAGGAAGAACTGAGTTAAAAATCTTAGATGTTTTTATAGGACATAGGATTAAGCCATATATTTCTTCAGATTAGAGAGATGTTTGCGTCTGCTTAATAGATGTCTGGCTATAAGTAACTGTGATTAATGACAGGCAGATAGAAGCCACATGTGGACACATGAGGAAATTACAAATGATTGGAATTATGATGCCACATCTCTACTCATTTTGGACTTCGGATATGTTGAAGGTTTGAGTTGTGATGCACTGTCATTTATTACTGCCATCTTCTGGTCCTGTTCTTGTCTGTTACCTGTGATTCATATTCAGCATAACACATGCTCTCACTCACTCACACACTCATACACACAGTCACTCAAACTATATTCTGCTATATGGGTTTTTCAAATATGATGTTGTGAACATGCTTGTACAAGTGGGCTGGCCAAGACTGCCGCAGCCCCTGTGCAGCATCATGTGGTGAAAACCTTGCATAAACACAGATGCTGGAAGTGCTTATGCCATTCTTCTGTTGTTTTAGTACGTCTTCATGTCAGACTGCTTTGAGAGGATATTGGAGGAGAACAAATGGGCAGACACAGGTGAATGACAGCAGGGAGTTCACTAGTTGGTGTTCCCAGCCATTTGTTGCTAGATAACATGTGTGCTCACTACCCACGTTACTGAACTGATGTTGGAGACAGCAATGTTCCACACTCAACCATTCAGTGTAGTCTCGTGCTGCAACCCCCTGACACCATGTCCACGTTCATACATACACATCTTAATGAAACTTTTCTAGTCTTGATATTATGAGGGTAAAGAATGGGTAGGTGCTTGGCAGTAATAAACCCACTCGTTCAATCTTCTGGACACATTTGTGTCTCATGGCAATAACTGCTGAGTTGAAATTCAGAATTTGTATTTTGTTACATGTTTCACTGGAGCAGATGCTGTGCACACTGTAGTGACAGTTTGTGTCTGAATCTGTGTTATGATTAATTAGTTTTATTGGTTGTGCCATAATTTGTACGGCAACATGCAATGTTCCTCGACTTAAGGTTTTCCCTCATGTATTGTTCAGTTCTACACGAATAATTTCAGTGTTAAATTTCCTCCATTCAGAGTGTTTCTGGGTTTAATGTTCATGTCCATTGTTCTCCCCAGGAAAGCTTGGATGAGTGTTTCACCTTACAATTACAGGCCAAAATTTTAACACTTCTAATTTAAGCCATTGATGTAGACAGATATTACAGTATTCATACCCAGCATGAGCTTCGTGGCAGGGGAGGCTTCCAGAAACTACAAAGTAATAGTAATAATAATTATAGTAATAATAATAATAATGTTATAAGAATAATATAATTCTAATTGTGTGAGAGTAATGTGCCTTCGCAGAGTGAGGTGCTTGCTGTCTCGAAGTTCTGTGTTAGGATGAAACTGTGTATTTTACTATTTCTGTTCCTTGTTTCTTATTTTGAACAATCTTCAGGAAATGCAGCTGATAGTTAAGTAGTGGTGTTTAGAACTTTTATGTAGGCTGCCTTTTCTTGTACTGTACTTTTGTCTACATACAGCACCTAAAGAATAGAACAACTAAATAGAATAAGTAGTTCTAGACACATTGCCACTTCTTTGCTTTGGCAGGATGTTGGTAGCCCTTGCAAGTTGCTTTGTTCGTGCATTGCTCCTGCTTTATCCAGGAGGCAGTAATAAATTCCTTCATGCCTGAAACCAGTACTGAGATTAATTTAACATTCTCCTTGACCTGTGAACAAGAAGTCTGTCAATTTATATAAGTAAATACCTCAGTTTGTTGTGAAGGTTGCTTTCGATTACTCTCATGATGTAATTCTGTTGACCACATTCTGGAGGAAGCTGCTGTCTCCATATTTGGCGCAGAAGAATAGAGTGAGGCAAGTACGTGTATAGGGAAGAGGAGCAGCCAGTGTAAAGTATTTGTAGCCCCAGTTCTTGTCCTGTCTTTCCTGTATATTTGCCTCTCATTACCTACATGGCTCATTATAATATGCTACAAGCAGCCAAATGAAAGCTGAAAGTTTTAAAATGCTTTTGCCAATGATATTGATAAGGTTACAGTACAGATGCAAAATGAGGTAACTGCATTACTAAATAATGACAGTTTGGAAGATTCTGTCACTGAGGGAAGTATACAGAAGTTTTATGGCGGCCTACCTGAGAATTTAAACACCATCAAAACTCCTGTCAAGAAAATGCTAACAGCATTTGGCAGCACTTATATTTGTGAAAAACCTTTTTCAATCATGAACTTTTCAAAAAAACAAAGTTTGTTTGAGGCTCACTAATGGACAGTTGCATGCCGCATTACAAAGTTATCCTTCAAATTTCAAAGCATACATTCACAAATTAGCCAGGGACACCCACCGTCAAGAATCCCATTAAAGAGTGTGATGAAAGAGTGCAATGAATGACTTTATGCACATCCCTGTTCATTGAATTCAGGCAAACACTTTTTCTGTAGTAGTATGTTCAGTATAAATAAGTGTGTAACTTCATACATCTGTGGAACACGAGAATGTGCTGCCACCCCAACATCTCTCACTTTGTTCTTAGAAAGTTCCTATTTTTCTTGTTTATCCTGTAAAGCAAATTTGTGTTATGAAGTTAAAAGTTGAGTGTGTGGCCTGCAAGTACCAAAAGGTTGCCAGCCCCTAGTAATGATACAAAAAGAGGAACTTAAGATAATTCTGTCTTGTTTGCAATGCCTGCTTTTGGATCATTACGGTATAAATGAGTACTTTCAATGTCAATTAGAATCGTTTTTATTAATTTGATGTTATGTACCTTTTAATGAGCTGTGTATATGAATTGTATATTATGAACATAGGAAAAGCGATTACTGTTATTGTGTATATAATATATACAGTCTTATATTGTAAGGTATAGTATCTCCAAGTATTAGGTGAACAGTTATGTGCATAAATTGTGCAATCTTGTGTATTTACATATATTTATTTTCTTGCTATATTCTGTAAGTAGTGTAGATGGATCCTATTTTGTGAGTATGATCAGTTTAAAAGAAATTTTGGTAATTCATATGGTAATTGAAGTGTACAGAACAGAATAATTCCATGTGCAAAGACTCCATAACATGACAGAATAATTTTATGTGGATACCCAAAGGTACAGTGAAGTTGCAGACTGGGTACTAGCCCCACATTTGACAAAGCTTTGTATATGTATATTTTTGTGTGACGGCAGTTGATAATGGAACCTCTGCCTTTGTCTGCTCTGGCTTATGGTATGCAGGGAAACACATTTTCAGCTTGGTGCACAGTTGCTAGCAGCACAAATTGTAATATCATTTCGATACTGAAGTGCATGTGTACGTACATACGTAGCTCTAGTTCCTCATGAAGAAGAACATATCTAGAACTTCATCGTTGCACTGCCCTCGAGATGTAGAAAGGAATTAACCAAAATTATCTGCTGAAACTCTTCTTCTTGCACCGTTTCACATTTTATAGAGCGTGAATTTCTGAAGTATTTATTGGTACAAGGTTATTAAAAAACATTTACATTTCACTATCAGAGTTATTTATCATCAACTGTGTGCATCACCAACAGTACCAGACGTTTCTAGGTTCCATTAGTTGGTGCAGCTAATATAAATAAGTACTATATTCTCTTCATGTACACCACAAATGAATGAATTTTAACCACCATAAATTTGAAAAAAAAAAAAAGTTTCTTACATATATGCATCAGCTCCCTGAAAATGATGGCTGTAGTACTTGACATTCCAGTACCGATACTGACTCTAGTTCCTGCAGCAATAACACTAAAATATAAATTGTTAATGTTTTAGTGAAGTCAAAGTTTTATTTGTCAAATTATTATGTACAGTGAAATCAAAATGCATGGAATGAGAGAACATCAAATGTTTCTTGAATACATTAAACAGCTATTGTAAACTCAGACTTTGTTGTGTTTATATAAGATTTTAAGCTTTTATGGTGAACAGACTCACTGAATTTCTCTTGGGCTATCAGCTGCATCGACATGGGCCTCGTTTCAGAAACCTGCTCTATGCACATCGTCTGGATCAGTGAGTAGAAGGAGATTAGAGGAGGATCAGGCAGCAACTGGAGAGAGATTATCAATGGACAAGGAGCATTCACACAGTCACAAGATATCTTGTACAACAAGGACTGGGGGTGCCCACTCTGTCAGTCTTTGTTGACCAGCAAAGCAGTGGAGATCAATCATTTTGTTTGTAGACTGATACACATGAGTATATCAGTGAGGTGCAGCTTCTCACTGCATCAAGTCTGATAACTGGGACAGAGCAGGTATTCAAAATACTGGCTTTTAGGGCATCACTGATGCTGCTGATAGCCTGAGAGCAATTTCATGAGTTTGTGTTTGTTATCAAAGTTCAAATCACAAACATACAAGAATATGTGTTACGTTAGTGTACACTGTGATGCCAAACTTTGCAATACATTTGGTGGATATATGTTTGGTTCTCTGTAAGTTTACTCTTAATGGTTTATTAAGCAATGCTGTGGCTAAGTGGAACTGTGTAGTGTTGGATGTTAAAATGATTAATGAATTGGAATGAATATGGAAGGTCTAAATTGAGATACTGTTCAGAATTTACCTGAAGGAACTCAGGAAACAGTGGATTCAGGAGGAAGATCATGCAGATGTCGGGACAGTTAGTGTCCTAGCCAAGATTTGAACCAGAAACTTCCCAAATACACAGGGCTGCTGAGAGCAGGATTGGGCTCTAGTGAAAAATTTTTTCAGGTCCCCCAGCAGGGTGGACTGGCTAAAAATCTTTACGCTAAATCGGAAAGACTGACTGTCAGTTGCAGAGTGACTTGGGCTTGGTCTGAAAGGGATAATTTGGACAGTCAAAAAATAATGATATTACTGGGAAACACAAAAACATACACAACATAATCGAGCCCAGGGCCTGCCTTCCAGGTAGCCAGGCCCTGGTAATTTGTACTGCCTTCCCTCCTTCTCGTCGCCACTGCAAATACAAGTCAGAACAATTTCACCAAAGTGAACTTCTGTGGTTTTAATTTTGTAGTAATTTTGTAATGTTAATATCCACAGGATGTGACCTGTTGCATTTCAGAGGTCCTGTGCTTATGACTGCAGTCTGCTGCATTGTGACATTATGTAGTCTTGTAGGCGGATACAGCTGTCACAAAGGAACGCGCTGCGTCCATGTAGTATTTCCCATCACAATGTTTTGTAAAGTGAAAGCTGCAGCTGCCCAAAGAGGCTGCCAGAAAATATATGAATTAAGCTTCAGTCCTTCTGATTAAATGAGAAACATTCAATTTAATTTTTTTAAGTACTTCATAATGTTAAGAATTATTAGTAACTATTTTTTAAATTGCCTAGTGGCACTTCTAAGTCATTTTCTGTAAGTCTGGGGCTTCAGAATTTTTATTCACATGAAGAGAGACTCAGACTGGAAGAGTTTGTGAATAACTATCCAGTCACATTCTGATTCTGCTGAATTTTTTGTCAGAATATTAGCATATTTCAGTGATATTGCAAATTTATTATAGATCATACTGAAAGATTTGTCTGCAAAGTACACCAAGCCATTGTTTTACACCCTAGTTGTGTTCTTGAAAAAGTGGGCATAAATCAGAAACGTGTAAGTCAAAAGTGATATTCTTATAAGAAATAATGGGATGGGCAGGGTTTGGCATAATAGAGTGCAGCCAACCAAAGGGTGTTAAACTGAAAATGAGAGGGTGTAAGTGAAGAAGTGATGTATATTGGAAAGAGATGGTAAAGCAGAAAGGCATAAAACAAGGGCTACATGTGATTGAATTTAACACACATACACA
The DNA here is from genome assembly GCA_013340265.1 of Coptotermes formosanus. Lineage (NCBI taxonomy): Eukaryota > Metazoa > Arthropoda > Insecta > Blattodea > Rhinotermitidae > Coptotermes > Coptotermes formosanus. The sequence goes on from BLKM01000655.1 coordinate 1,032,781, forward strand.
CAAAGACAGTGCTGTTTCTATACACACCTTGAAGGCACAAAGGGGAGTGGAGGTACAGCTCCTGCATTCATAACCTCTGCACTAGAGGAAGGTGAGTGGTCAGCATTACTCCCTGTCCCATTGCATATGAGGCTGTGCAGGCCTCACAGCCAGTCTGGATGCTTTGGAGAGGAGAAAAATTTCTTACCCTGCCAGCAATTGATCCACAGTTTGTTTGTTGTCCTGCCCATAGCCTAGTCACTGTACTGAGTATGCAGCCCCAGCTATTCTGTAAATGTGTATGTATACGTACATACAGTGCAATTGTTTGGGGTTACCTAAAAGTCAAGCTACCACACAGGTCGGCAGGACCAGTGATATGCATGTCAGCCTGGGCTAGCAGCCCCAGGAAACCAGGAGTCTACTACATGTCACAACTGCCATTCAGGATCACATTAGTAACTCACTGAACAACTTCCTTGAAGTGAACTTGGGCATTATGTGCCAGGCACCTGTAATCCCAAGCCCCTTGTCCTCTGCTGTAGTGTAACTTCTTGCATTGAAATGCCGCATGTGAGATAATCATTGGACACACTTGCATGAGAAGTGATTGTGTTAGAAACATTGAACATTCTGTCATAACTTTCTAATGTCATAGGTCAAATATAACAACAAGCAACCTTCACAGTCTCAATAAAGGAGGCATGGGGGTCATCATTGAACAGCAAAGCACAAGTGGTTACTATGCTTTAACATTCTGCTCGGAAATCCCTCACATGCCTCATACAAGTGACGGGTTTCAGTCAGTCATTGTGTCACAAATCTGCTGAATTGAAACCATATGAGACAGCAGTGTTTTATTGAAGCAGTACTGAAGACAAACTAATATGTATAGTCTGCTGGTTTGCAGATGCTGCTGCTGTCGGTCTGAATCTGTGTGGCCCAAGTTCCCTTGCGTCTGTCTGTCCTGATTTTTATGTCAAACTATCACACTTTGTGTGTAAGTATATAAAATTCTGTTTGTATTGTGTTGCAACTCACTGTCCATGCTCATCTGTACACACAAAGATGCCTGTTACCAGTGTTGTCCGTTAAATTTTGTTTCTCGCTAGACCCTTTGAAATGCCACTTTTCATGAACTGAAGTTTGGAATGAGGAAGTGGGTGGAGTTTTAATCATATTTATTACACTTTTATCAAAGGCATTGTCGTGTCTTAATAAAATTAACCGTCAACACTATAAAACTGAAAATTTTGTCTTCATATAATATGTTATAACCAAAGTTTCAAAATCATACATTAGAATGTGTCAGCCAGTCAGGAAAACCAGTTTCTTTGGAGGCAATTTTATTTTCAGGAATATTTAATTCGGTATTCATTGAATTCATGAATATTTCAGACATCATTTACATAATTGTTTATGTCGTGTCAAATTGAGGTTCTCGTGTAGCTGACTATGAAGCGTACACTCATCTGAAATGTGTCGCTGTGTAGTATGGTACCTAGATAGCAATACTTTGTAGGAACCTGCTGCCTCAATTTTTAGACCTACCCTGAAATGATTACAACAGAATCATCCGAAAAATCACTACCTGTATGACCTGCCTGCTGAACTAGAGTACTGTTCGAATGATTTTGGCCAAAGTTGTTAACGCGTTCATTTGTGTGCCATCACGCAGGGATACACGTCACGGGTAGCGGTGAGTTGTCGGAAGGACAGGAAGGGACAGCTGACAGTTGAAGCTGAAGCTCCACCCTTGTTTAGTATCACCAGAACTGTGATATTGCACCTGACAGGTTAATGGAGTGAGTTCGTGGTGACGTATCTAAGATCGTGTTTCAGTAATATGTGTTTCTATATGCCTGGATTATTAGTCGCGTTTTAATTTTTATTACAACCGTTTGAAGCATGAACTGTACTAGAAAGAGCAGGCACTTAATGCTGTTTATTCTGAGAATCACGAAGTACATTGTGGGCAAAATGGCAGCTTTGAAATACTAAACTAGCTAGCACACATAATACTCACTGTGCCTCGAAGGGTTAAGTGGTGTATACATTTAATTCATAATGTAGAATATGCGGTGACGTGCTACAAACTGAGGGTTGTGTTTTGTTAACCACGACAGTCGATCACAGGCCACGTTATCACTGGATTAGGCGAAGGTCGTATGCAGTGACGTAGCTAGGATTTTAGTCACCAGAGGCGCCTAATTACAATGGCCGCCCCTCAGAGAAATTAGGGATTTAGAAAATCATCACGTATTGCATTTCGTATGATTTTGTTGAATACTTTTAACCCTCTAAAGACGAAGCGTATCTGTTTTATATAAGGACTCAGTGCGTACCGCGCTGTAAAGACTCTCCACTTCGGTTATAAAAACCAGTATCTTAATGTTTTATAAGGCAAAAGTTGCTGTTTGTTCTGAGATCCGTACAAAACACATAAACGCAATGTGGGCACCACGTAGAATTTTTTAATGTTAAACCTGGGCGTATGTAAAGTTACCGCTAGGCTTTTAAAGGTTAAATGTGTTGATAGCAGAAAATCACTTTTTTTAAATATTCATTTGCCGCGCGTGGCGACCGCACCACTGCGTCCTTCCCTCAGCTACGCCACTGTACACATGTCAAAGATAGCGAAATGTACTTTATCTCACCTGTGGAATGTCCCGAGTTAATCGAGACCGGTTGCTCATCACTGCGACGTGCAGTGTGTGGGGAAAGGCTTGGAAGTCGTCGGTTCGTCACCACCAGCTTAAGACAAGAAACATTTCACGAAAAGTATATGCTGCTGCGATTTGTTTGCCAGTATAATGTGCGTGGCATGGAGGGTGAACTGTAAACACCTGAGAACAACTACGATTGCCAAAACTGTAACGCACCTATTTAAACTGTGAGTGCATTAAGAAACAGGTGAATATTAAGTGAATCTAATGCCTGCGTCAGTGTCTTACGTAAATGGCATTTGACGTTCAGTGTGTCGGTTGTACCTCGACCGGACGTGGATTGCATCAGTCCGAAACATCGGAGCCAACGTAGTCCTGGTAAGTGAAATATTATACTGCTAGCTGAAGCTTGTTGCCCCATTTTCACAGGTAAGTTACGCGTAGACGTATCACCGGCCGGTGTATAGGGCTGACAACCTTACCACGTGCATGTGCCGATTGTCTTGAAATCTGCGAGCCTCAACCTCCTGCAGCCGTCAAGGCCTGTCCAGGCCTGTAATGGGATTGCTTTACCTTTACCTTTCATTCATAATTCAGTGTGCTGTTGTCTGCTTCAGTAGGCTGAAGTCACTTTTTGTAGAGTGGGTGTGACATTAATTTTTATTCCAATGGTTTGACTGGTTAACCTTTTAAAGCCTAGCGGTAACTTTACATACCACCAGGTTTAACATTAAAAAATTCTACGTGGTGCCCACATTGCGTTTATATGTTTTGTACGGATCTCAGAACAAACAGCAACTTTTGCCTTATAAAACATTAAGAGATCGGTTTTTATAACCGAAGTGGAGAGTGTTTACAGCGCGGTACGCACTGAGTCCTTATATAAAACAGATACGCTTCGTCTTTAAAGCGTTAAAACGGTAAGTGTTAATGGGAGAGAGAGAGACCGCAGTTAGTATTGCTCCAGTTCCGGCGTATGATAAGCCGACTTCGTGTGATCAAAAAACAAAATTGTGTTGAGAAGTTGTATGTCAAGAAAACGAAGTATGCACATGTCCTTTGATTTTTCCGAACGAACAACGACCGCGTTTGAAGTTACTGATTTTATTTCTAACAATAATGGAAGTGCAGGGTGAACGCCATGCCGAGAGAGTTATCGCGTAACAAAACCTGCGAAAGCTCATTCTGTTAGAGAACGTGCACACCATGAAGGTGTATGAGGGAAGTGGATACACGAGTAGAGCTCCTCTTATTCTTAATCTCGGAAATGGAGATGCGTGGAAGTACGTTCTCTTTGCTTTTATAATCGGCCGACTGAAGTGCGCCTTTATTTCTTAAAACATACTGTAATAAATGATGTAATTATGAATTTCTTACGTCACAATCTAACGCAGTCGTGCTTGAGGCTTGCACATAGGTAGCAAAGTGCACGTTGTAGCACGGACTGCCATAACTTTCATGCGCTGTTCCACATCCTCTTTATAGTGCCTTTGTTTGTTGTTACACCACACCAAGTGCTAGTTTCATCTGTCCCAGTTCTGCTATCTGATTATGCTATGGTGTATTACATGCTCTGTGCTCAACTGTTCTTCGGCCTCAGTACTTACCTCACAGTGAACGTCCTCCATCTCACTCGTGCGATGGTAGCGCGTTTGCTGTTGTCCTATAATTTTTTTCCGTGTCTTATCAAGACATTTAGAGTAGTGATGAGCAAATTACTGCCCGCGATTTAATTTCAGCCAATTCTGGTGGCCGCGGTGTCCAACGCGTGGGTCTGCTGCCGCTCGCTTGCTGGGAATGCGGGTTCGAATCCCGCCGGGGGCATGGATGTGAATGTTTTGAGTTGTCTCTGCGACGGACCCATCCCTTGTCTAGAGGAGTCTAGCGGAGTCGTACCGAGTGTGTGTGTGTGTGTGACATTGAGTGGGATCAGATGCAGCAGTAACCCTTTGCACCTACATAGGTGGAAGAGGACAGACTGAGAAAGAAAGAAGAAAGATCCACTTTCACTAACACGAAACAAAAAACATAGATATCTGACTAATTATTGTTTTACCCACACTTCATGCAAAAATATTGTTCAAAAATATATTGTATCATGGATAATACAACATAAGTTTCTATTTCACATCAAAGTAGCTACTGAAGTACTCGGCAAATGGAGCGCAAGTAGAAATTTTATGTTCCCTCCTTTTGTTTTACAGAAGATATATGATAAAACAGGCACAAGTATGAGTGTAATAGGCGAGACTAATTTCAAATATCGTACGATTAAGTCAGGTCTTTTAAGATTAATTTCACATAAGTTTTACCGCCCCAATATTGACACCACTGACGACAGAGTATTATCACTAAACATACATAAGTAAAAATGTATGTATTATTTATAATGTGGCCCGCAAACATTTTCCCCATTATTTGGCCCTCGTGCCCGAAAAGTTGCTCACCTCTAGTGTAGGTGTCAGGTGTTTGTTATAAACCGGCCTTTGCGAGGTATGATTTCATCAGTGTGTGACGTGTAGGGAATTTTGTTTTCAACAATTTGAATGCCTGACCTTGTCAAAATGTGGTCACAATCTGGAATCTTGCCCAGACCTGTTGTGCTAGTACACAATGTCGTCATCGGCTGAAACCTTCTCCCACACCCAGACAGCTAGTGGACCCCCCCCCCCCCCCCGACTCCCTCCCGTGCAGCTAAGGTGGCCGTCCAACTAAGTGAGGACACACCGTCAACAGTCAAGTCACCTGGTGCGCGCAACATGGTAATTCGTTCAGTTAATTCATCGGACTGAAACTGTGAGGTATGCAAATACGGCTACGTTGATTTGAAAAATTTCATTTTCGTACCGTGCACTGTTTTATGTACAGGATTTATATTTAGCTGCAAATACTCACCCAGTTCATAAACTATATCGATACTATGAGGTTAAAATTAAAATTTGAACCCAAAGAGAAAATGAACAACGTTCAAATGTTTGATTTGAGTGTTCAGAAATGCAATAATTGTAAGTAGAATTTGGCCCAAAGCCATTTAACCGGTTAGTGAAATGCGCATTGTAAGTTTCTGTATTATTACAAGCTAGTTAGCACTCACAATCGTCACAACTATTTATTGTGTATTAGCAAAGGATAACACGGCTACATATTTCGACCACTAGGTGGTTATCTTTACACCATTAAAATACATAAAATTAAAATTACAAATGCAAGTCCGTTTTGTATGGATAGATGGAGATCTCAGTCCTTGGGTGTTAAATAGTATATATGCCAAATAAAAAATAAAACGTAATATATATGTCAATATAAAATATTAAATTTAATGAAAAACATAAAAAGTAATGTGATATGGAAATATTGTCAACGTTTAGATGGTGCAGTTTATTAGTTCCTTTCCCCAAGGTTGCGTGGTTGTGTTATTTTCTCTTGTGTCCGAGGAATGTGGCTTGTTTACTGCATGGTGTGCGGTAAGAGTTGAGTGTGGGAGTTTGCACTATATACGAGTGTTGATGGAGCTGGTCTTGCCGTTGTGTGCACACTCGTAAGGGAGCGACTGAATGTACAAAAACTGTGCAATTTGTATCGTCTGTGTTCAGTGCACAACTCTCCAGGCTGCAACACCGTTTTGCAGATTGGCATATCTCTTTATTGGCATCAAAATTTTCAAAGCTTAACCTACGTTTGGCCCAACCTGTATAGTAATGTTTATCGTGTGTTATTGGGACATTTTCTACATTTTGTCCTACGTATCGTGTTCGTCATTTGTTGGCGGTGTTTTCTTTTGTACTGCACTGTAATTCTCCAGCTCTAGCGCTGACTTTGACTTTTTGGTCTGTTGATCTTAAACTCCATGCCACAAAATTTCAACACCTAAACATTTCAAATCGACGTGATATTAGCATACACCTGCAGTCAGTTTGAACATTCATAATCTCCCTGTATTTGTCTGCTTTCCATTACAATTGCAGTGGAACCCGATTATAACGTCATGAAAGGGACTGAGTAGTTTATGCCGTTATAAATGAGTGTTGTTCGAACCGAGGAGTGTAATGTTATGGTTAACAATGAGGAATTAATTGGTACCACAGAGTATCTGACACTATATACTAGGTGTCGTATAAACCGATATCGTTATAACCGGGTTTGACTGTGCTTGCACCCGCCATCTGTTAGCTGAAGACACTAATATGTCTGCCTAATTTGAAGGTAAACATTGATTAAAGTTCATTAATTATCTGAAATGTGCGATGGCAAAGTGTGTACGAATAGGTCTGATAGAGTACTTATATTCACTTGTGGCCGAGTGGACAAGGCAGGAACCTAATATTATTCGGGTATAACACAACTCATTCGAATCTTGGCATGGGTATGATATTAGCACATGTTGTATTCGCACGAATATTACTTCAAACTGTGCGATTGTGTACGTAGATTAACCTTTTAAAGCCTAGCGGTAACTTTACGTACCACCAGGTTTAACATTAAAAAATTCTACGTGGTGCCCACATTGCGTTTATGTGTTTTGTACGGATCTCAGAACAAACAGCAACTTTTGCCTTATAAAATATTAAGAGACTGGTTTTTATAACCGAAGTGGAGAGTCTTTACAGCGCGGTACGCACTGAGTCCTTATATAAAACAGATACGCTTCGTCTTTAAAGGGTTAATGAATTGTACGTTTCAAAAATTATTTGTGCTTCATTGGCGGCGCTGGGAATCGAGCGAAGCAGTGTCTGCTGTTCCGTGATTGCTGTGTACTGGCATTCTGCTTAACTTTTTAAGGACGAGTCGTAATCCATTTTATTTAAAGACCCAGTTCGTACCGCGCAGTAAACCGTCTGAATCTCAGTTATAAAAATCAATCAGTTAATGTTATATAGGGCAAAAGTCGCTGTTTGTTCTGAGATAAACACAAAACATGTAAATACATTGTGGGCAGAATGTTGAGATTTGGAATGTTAAAACTGACGGTACGTAACAGTAAAAGGGCCAGGCTTTAAAACATCAAGAGCCGGTGTTCAAATGTAAATATAGGCAGTCATATTTATTTGCAAAGCAGTAGACAATCTACAACAATTTTTTTTCTTGAATTACAGTATATTACTTATATATATAAAACATCAATTTGTATGTTAGCCCTTATAAGGGCTATTTTTAGGTTTAATGTGAAGTTTATTCATACCGTTGTGATAATAAACAATCATATAGAAAGAACACTGTCGATCACAAATAAGAATATTTATATATATAATATATAGGTCTATATGTTATATATAAATTTGGTGCTTGCAAGGTGTTTCGACCGAAATGGACCACCTTTATGTAGTAGGTCTACATGATATCCAAATATACTAAGACGGGCTTTGAAAACGCCTTATAGTGCAGTAATTCTTGTTAGAATATTTTGATTTTATGTATTGCCTGAAGGTGGCCCATTTCGGCCGAAACATGTTGTAAGCAAATTTCCCATATATGTAATAAACATTCTTAGTTGTTGTCGAAGGTGCTTTCCTGTATTATACATTATACAAGTAAGTCCCCGGCGCATAGTGCACGATTCGTAACATGGCCAGCTAACAATTCCTCGGCTAGTCAGGGAATTTTGCCACATTTTTTGAAATCCGAAGCTTCGTTACCATCTTAAAAACAGCCCGTCACTTCTCCCTCTTCTGGGCCAGATTAATTCAGCCCACACCCTCCCAGCCTATTTTAATAATATCCTTCCATCTACACTAGGCCTTGCAAGTGGTTTTTTTAGTGGTGTAGGGCCCCGTAGCAGACGCTACGGACGCACTGCAGCCATGAGGCTTATTGTGCAACCCTATGATGAAGAGGAAGATGATGATTATTTTTTGTCCTTTTCCTAGTAATGGAACACCGGTGGAAGGAAACTGACAGGGGAAAACCGAAGAACTCGGGGAAAAACCTGTCCCGGTGCCACTTTGTCCACCACAAATCCCACATGGACTGACTCGGGATCGAACCCAGGTCTCCAAACGTGGTTTCTTTAGTTTTCCCAACCAAAATCCCATATACATTTTTCTTCTCCCTCTACTTTCCACAGCCAGTTCTCAACAGATGCGTGCAGTAAATTTGCGGGACGACTGAGTCAAGCGATGAAAAATGATCACTAGTGAGAGAGAAGGCTGCGCTGGCTAGGTAGCTTTCATTATGCTGCTGCTAATAATGCAGTTTGTCACTGTTTACTCAAAAACTATTGTACACGTATAAAGAAGGTGCAAAGTGAGGCAAATCAAATTGCCATACAAGGTGGCAGTCAGTGTCGTCCCGTACTAAACCGAATTAAAGAAGTACATATTTACGTAAAAATGAGTTCGTAAAAATACCCAAATTTAACAAAGTAATATACTTACTGTGATTGAACCATCCGCGTTAATTATCAATTAAGTCAGTCTTGTGCTTGAAAATGTAGGTCTTCTGGGATATGACGCCGTGTGGATTGGAAAATACTTCCCGTCTTTTTGGAGGAGGTTCCTGCCTCTATCTTCAGGGCCGAATAAATCCAAGCGCTCGTTTTGGGGTGTTTCAAACCTGAAGGTAGATGCAGCAATATATTGAATGTGGCACAGGGGTTTCTTATTGTTACGTCACAGCCATTATTGTTTAGCTGTGGTGTTCGTCGTACTGTACGTTCGTCCGTCCACGTATCCCTGTGTTATTCGTGAGACCTTAACAGCCATGCCAGGTCATGTGTTTAAATATTATGTAAGTGTTTTTATGCAGTTGTTATTGTGGCACTCCAGTTGGACTTTGTCGACTGTATGATTAAAATATCTGCGCACTTCTGGAATATTACGCAGGGTACAGTGGCAATTCTTTACCGACGTTTCGGGACAACCTGTCGGTCCCATCTTCAAGGGTCAAGATGTTCTTGGACTTCTTGACCATTGAAGGTGGGACCGATAGGTTGTCACGAAACGTCGGTACAGAATTGCCACTGTACGCTGCTTAATATTCCAGAAGTGCGCAGATATCATCTACCACGCGGCGGAAGCTTGAAATCATACGTGATTAAAAACTAACCGTTCTAAGAGCAAGTCATTTCGTAGTCTGTATCTCCGTCCTTGAGTAAAGAAAGCAAAGAAGTGTAACAATGGGTCCATCGGATAGAGCGAATTTTCGTCAGAAATACAGTAACAGTCCAAAAGAATGAATGGAACCCCGACCCATACCTATCGGACGGTAAGAAAGCCTATGCAATCTGCCACAGGTCTGTAACCGATCAAATAGGACGGTTAGTGGAAGGCAGTGGATGCGAGATAAAATTATTTCGTAGATATCGACGAAGAGCTCGAGTGATGATTGCCGGTAATACTGCCAAGATTCGATCACGTTACGTCCCACATAAATATTAAAATAACTGTTATTTCACTCAGGGCCGGCCTTAGCGATCTTAACTCCCTGTAAGAAATGTTTGGCGTCCCGCTCGTCCTTCATCTTATACAATGTTTTCACGCCGTCTTTAGTGAACACGTAAGAGTGTTAATAAATACCCGCATCCATAACAATTTTATTACTTAGAGAACGTAAAAAAGGCAAAGCAGTCCCATTACAGGCCTGGACAGGCCCTGAGGGTTCCAGGAGGTTGAGGCTCCCAGATTTCTAGACAATCGGCACATGAAGGTGGTAAGGTTGTCAGCCGTACGCACCGGCCGCCTTTACCCCCAAGAAATATTGCTGGTACTCATTTCTGTTAGAGGCTGTGTCGACCCCAGGGCCATAGTGCGGCCGAAAGGATTATGCCAATGAACAATTCCAATGACACGATCGGGAATTAATATCAAGAACGTAACATGTGGAAACGTAAGCACGCACAAAATGCTATAATGCAAGCTGTCCTTTCTCAATTTTAGGCCTGAAATATTTTTCCCCAGTTAGGATAAATCGAGCCGCAACTAAAGGACAACTGGGAGTGCCGCCCATTTTGGCGTGTGGCGTAGCTTTCATCACATTTTGGTGGAGTACGTGCAGAGCAGAGGTTACGGAATAAGGGGATATGCGTTGAGAAGAAGCAGGTACGGCTCGTGGTGACGCCTTGTAAATTAGCAAGGCAGTTAGCACTAAAAAGAAAACCAAGCGTTGCAAAACAAATAACAAATGCCTATTGTAAATATTTTTCTTTGCTTTGTGATGTAACCGGTAGCACTGTGGAAATAGAATGAAGTTGGATTTAACGTATCACGAATTGCAAATATTTATTAAACTGATTAGATAATTATATTGTTACAGTTCACAGCGATTATTAACAAAGTAAGATAATATTAATTACGTTTTGAAGAATTCAGTTATTTACAAGTTGGCATTCAATTACAAACATTTACGTCTGCTTTTTTTTTTACAAAGTCCAATTATCAGCATTCTCCTTGAGAAGCAAATACTCGCACACGTAAAAGAAACCCTAAGTTGTTGTACCAGAGTTGTACGTATTTCCGATCTCTTCCATGCGTTCTACCTGCCCGTCCCATATCGACGCGCTTGACATTTTTATCCTAATGTTCTTTCCAAAAAAGCACATTTGTAGAATTGAGACCGTCTTTCTGCTAGGCTATTGCGCTTCGTCGCCGGGTGTTTGGTGCCTGACGTTTCGGGACAGCGTGGTGATTTCAACTTCAGGTGTCGAACGTCAAGCGACTAAAATTATGCTTTTCTTTAATTTGCGTGTTTTCCAATTGTAAACTGCTTCTGATCGGTGGACATGATATACTGACTCGCTCCCCTTTCATCTTACCCGTCTAATGTAATTCGAGGGTAAAGGTTAAGGTTAAGCAGAACGCAATGAAGCCGTGTGGTTCAGTGGAGATACAGCTTTATCCTCTGTTAACCTTGGACCTATATGGATGTGACTGCTGACGCCTCGACCGCTTTACACGCGGCGAAAGAGCGTCTGATATTCACTGGATATGAGAATGTGGAGAAGAGAGGAATTGTCTTCACGTTTTCTCGTTCAGCCTGTAGCAGAGTTAACTGTGTTTGCAATTATAGTGCAGGAAATACGCCACTGTAGCTTCTTCCTGCGTTGTCTACATTCTTTCTTATCTTTTGCAAATATCATAATCTTTTCTTACTAAGCAGACATCGATAGCGTTTAGAGTTTGGGTCTACACAAAAGTTGTTATTTTGAGACCCTCCAAAGTAAAACCACGAGCCGCCTTAGCGTTGTCGGTATACTGACTAGGCTACGGGCTCGGCCACCGAGGAATTCGGCTTGGATTCCTGTCAGAGGCGAGAAACTTTTCTCCAGGGCGTCCAGTTCAGAAGTGGGGCCCACACAGCCTCCCGCTGGATGGGTATCGTCAGCTCTTAATCCGGTGAGGGGGGCAGGAAGAGGCGGGGCGTGAGTCTGTTCACTCACTCACTCACTCACTCACTTCTAGTGTCGAGGTTAAGAACGAGTGGAGTTCTACCTCCTGTCCCACATATGCCTTCGTAGCGTGTACGGGGAAAACTTTACCATTACAAACATAAGTATGATTTACATGAAGTTTTCATTTTTATCAAACAGTATACATATTTTACTTAACAAAGTGTAGATCACGCTGATATTCCTACTTGAATTTGAAAGGTTTTTATGCGCCATAGTCTTATTCATTTTCATTTAACGACGCTTTCAGTAAAACGTCGATGTTGGATAATTTGTGAGCAATGAACTGCAGAGTATGCAGAAAAGGCGACAATCGCTTAATTAATTTTACTATCCCATTATTTGCCTGTAAGGACTTAAGCCTTTCCCTGTCCACGCCATGAGGGCATATAGGAGAGCAGCGGTACAGCTCCACTCATTCTTAATCTCGGTACTCGATAGAGGTGAGTGGTTAACTCCACGCCCCGTTGCTTTACGCCCGAAAAGTACCTCGTTACCCACTGAATAGGAGGCTGCCTGGGCCCCCGAGCCAGTCTGAACTGTTGGGGAAGGAAAAAAAACGAAACTCAGGCTGTCCAGAGCGCAGCCTAGTCGCTAAATCTGGTACTTTATATAACATCTTTGGTGTGGGTGAGCGATATCCCTGGTGTGAATGGGTGAGTCACACCCCTGTCTCTGTGAGGTAGGCACTGGGGCGAGCAACGAGCGTGTGTAATATGAAGACATTGTGTTCTCTGTTAGGTACGAAACAAAGCAGAAGAAGTTGAGCATGGAGCATATAATACCTCATACAAAATATCATAACCAAATGACGACATTCCGATAGATTAATTTAACCCTTGGTTTGCTCTGAAAATTAAAAAAGGAAGCCCTCTCCATGACAAAGACCTGGATTAGCGTGTGAATAATACGGTAGGCCGTCATATGACGGGCACGTGGCTGGAAAAAAGAATGAAATTTAACAATGCAGATTGCCACAAAGAAGAAATAAAGAAACACGTGTGTGAATACAAAATATAAGTCGCCAAAACTTCAAGGCCAGTTGACAAATTCAGAGATGAATGAGTGTTGTGTTAGAACCTTGAGATGCCTGACACGAAGTCCAAGCGGACATCATTCAATCATTCTGTCAGCCTGTCCGTCAGTCCTTCTTCACTTCGACACCCCTCCCCCCTTCCACCGTTGAAACGTGCATTTCATATTAACATTATGTAGGTATTCAGTTCCTACTCACAGAAAACACATAGCCTATGTTCACTGTAAAGACCAACCTGTTATTTGTATGAGAATTACACAAAACGCACAGATCTCAATAACCCGCGTGGGCAGACCGCAGAATGTTTAACGTTAAAGCGGGTGGTATATATAGTTACCGCTTTGCTTGTAGAAGTGCTCGTAATGCGATTACATTTTGTTACAAGTTGTCGAAGACAAAATGTCCTAAAACAGGTACTTGGTACAAATCAAGAGAGGCCAAGTCAAGATGGCGGACTTAGAAACTAGATTGAAATCTCTCGAATCATTAGTTCTCGTGCTATTTGAGGAATGCAGTTCAGTGTTAAAATCAACTGGGGGCAGTTGCAAGGAACGGTACACGCAGTTCACGTTCTGCATGAGAGGGAGTAATTGTTGCGTTTGCGATGTCTGGTTATGAGGTTATTGCAAGAACTGCTAAGAAGGAAAAGAGAACATAGCGGTTATGTGAACGGCAACAGGGTCACAGGGACAGGCTACACGAGTGTCCTATATTCCTAATGGAATAACAGGGTAAAGCACCACCACCACCAGCACCACCACCAGCACCACCACCAGCACCACCAGCACCACCACCACCACCACCACCACCACCACCACCACCACTACTACTACTACTACTACTACTACTACTACTACTACTACTACACCTAACCAGCCCCGTGGAGCAAAGTTCTTTTTGAGAAGCCAGTAGGTTCTCAGCTAGTCAAGGAACTGATTATCATCACGTGGTCTGTCTTAATGCAGGCCTATAGCCTCTTCAAAAGCGAATTTGCCAGACAGTGCAATCTACTGCTTCGTCTTCCAACTTATAGTACATTCTTGTTTCCTTAAGGTCAGCCAGTAGCTGCTTACGTCTTCTTCCTCGTCTTCCCTTCAACAACGAGTTCCAGAAGGCAATTCCTACGCGAAACGTGACTAATCCATTTAGCATTCCTTCGTCTTATTGAATGTAGGATATTGCTTTCCGCCTTGACTTCTTGTAACACTTCTTCATTTTTCACACGATCAGCCCAACTGAGCTCGTCCGTCCTTCTCCAGCACCAGATTTCACAACTTTCCAGGTACTTCTGATCTACCTTCCGAGTTGTCCAAGTTTCAGCACTATACAAAGCTGCGCTCCAAATGTAGCACTTAGTAGTTCTTCCTTAAGTTTATTTCCAGTTTGCTGGTGAAAATAGTCTCCTTTTTTTGACTGCTGCATTCGCAGTGGCAATCCTGGATTAAATTTCACATGTACGTCTTGCATCATTTGCTACCATGTTACCCAAATATTTAAGATATTCCACATTTTCAAGTTGTTTTTGATCGCTCATAATGTGTACTGGGGATGTTTGCCGCCGGGAGATTCTTATTACCTTAATTTTTTCCACATTCTATCCCATCCATAGCATCTTCCAATTGCAATTGTTCTATCAATCGTGGCGCGTAGTACCGTTTCCTCCTTAGTAGCACAGTGCGTATTACTTGTCCTATTTTGAACGTCTTCAAACACTTCAAGAGTTTTCTGGGTAAAGTATTCGGTGTACAAGGTGAATAGAATCGGTGGCAAACAACATCCCTGTCTAACTCTTCTTCCAGTCTACATACTTTGTCTCCCCTTGGTCCAGTTTTAGTTTAACACTCTGATCCATGTACAGTTATCTGATAAATCTTCCGTCGCACCAATCGATACCAGTTTCCTTCAGGATCTGCATTAATTTTGTCCAGTTTACACGATCAAATGCCTTCTGTCAGTCTATGAAGCAAGTACACAAATCCTCATCTATGTCCAGAGTTTGTCTTGATGTCATTCTCAGCATCCCAATTGCGTCTGTTATTTCCTTTTCTCCTTCTAAATCCAAACTGGTCTTCTCCACATGTGCCTTCAGGTTTCTTCTCAATCCTTCTTCAATGTATCCTCGCTGATATCTTTGCCGCATGTGCGTTGAGGCTGACTGTGCGATAGTCGCTGCAATTTGTAGCTTTTGGCTTCTTCTTTAAAGTAGTAATTGGAAATTCAGTGAAATCCTTGGGCCACTGTCCAGTTTCATATAAGCTGCTGATTAGTTGTGCCATTAATCTGAGACCATTTTCTCCCCATAATGTGAGTGCATCTACAGGTAAAGCATCATCCCCTGTTGCCTTCTTATTCCTCACAGTCAAGGAAATACATTTTATGAATTCCGAAAGTTTATTACAGCGTTTACAAAAACCACCACATACTCGAATCCAGAGCCACACAATACCAGTTCACTCTCTCCGTTGGTATTCCTCTAAGCTTCAGATTAATATTACTCTCCCATCTGCATCTAGGACCTGCCAAGTGGTCTTTTTCCTTCTGGTTTCCCTATCAAAATTCTGCACGCTTTTGTGTTCTCTCCTATGCATAACATATTCCCTGCCCACCTTATCCTCCCTGATTTGATGAAGAGAATAATATTTGCTGCGGCATACAGATCATAAAGGTCCTCACTGTGCAGTTTTTTCCAGTCTCCTGTTAACTTCATCTGTAGCTAAAATACGTACGTTCCTCAGCTTACTATTCTCGGAAAATCTTTCCTTAATATCAGAGTCCAAATTTCACACCCATATAAAAGAATAGAAAAGTTATAGTTCTGGATACTTTTAAAATTTCTTTCATAGCAAGGGGAAGACACATGAATTTTAACGGGAAGGTGATAAGCATTGTATGACTTTAATTTTCTCTGGATTTCGTTTTACTTGCTTATTATTTGTTAGTATTATTCCAAATATTTGAAATTTGAGGCATCTTTGTTAAGATATTATACAGCCTGTATCTAAAATGCTTGAACAAATTTCAGAAGTGAGTTTCCACACCAAAGCGAGGCAAAAAGTTTATATCAATACATGTCCGCAATAGTTTTCGCGGTACTGCCCCACAATGTGTTCACGTCATTGCTTTAGGTTTTTATCTATAGAGACGCTTAAAAACCCCTAGCGTATTCAGCTGCAATTGAAAATACAGACAGTCCTCCAACGCGTGTTTTATGCCTATCAAAACCATTTGCAGCCTTCCCAGAACCTTTGAAAGGTTGCGAGAGTCCGTCACCAGACGTGTCCATGTGTGCATTGATGCTGGTAGAAGACATTTCGAACATTTGTTGTGAAATGTGACTTCATGAACCATAAAAATTCAACAGTTATTACGCCGGAATCGGGTATTGTAAATGTGCCGTGTCAAGTGTAATTAAATAATAAATATTTAAGGTATGTATTGTTGAGTGTAATCTTTCAATTAAAATAAAAACGACTTATTTCCTGACTTATTTTTATATGACATTTTGTGTTTGGTCTCATGTGAAGAACTCATCCTTGAAGTTTCTCCAAGCATTTTAGATACACCTTGTATAAACAGACTCATAAGGAAATTAAAGTTATTGAGTAGGTTCCACTGAACTCACTCTTCCGTTTAAAACAGGTTAAAACTCATATTGTTCTGGGGTCGTGCAGTAAACAACAAACTGCACAAACATTTAAATTCGGGTTTCTTATTCGAATTGCGAATGCAGTGAGCGCACGTGCTTTTGGTTTTCAATATTCAAGATGAGTTACATGAGAGCTGCTGTCACAGTTGTTTGTGGGATGATTGCTTATGAGTTGGTTGAAAGAACTGCTGGTGAATCTCATTAAGAGTTTTCACGATAGTAGGGCTGTGGAGTTGGAGTCGGAGTCGGAAGGAATTTTAGGTGGAGTCGGAGTCGGAATCTGAGTCGGAGTTGGAGTCGGAGTCGGTAAAAATGTACCGACTCCGACTCCAACCTTAGTCTAAAATCTTAACTAAATACTGCAGCTCCAGAGCCCTGATAGCTACAGTAACAATTAGACTTATACTTAAATATAGGTTATAAGTCTAAAAAGTAGCCTGATGATTCACGTGGTGGTGATGAAATGTCTTATAGGTTTACCATTGTTAACGCATATTGAGCTTTTATGAAGGAGTCGGATGATTGTCCAAGGCAGGTTTAATAACTTACAACTTACATACAACACACTGTGTGACCGAATCAGTGGGTAATACGTAAATGCGGTATCAGTCCGAGTAATTTATTGCATACTTTACACTGTATCTGTTCATTTAAATTACAATTCTACTGTTACAGATAAGTGTTTTCTTGATTTTGAACCCACGAGAAAGGACAAGTGAAATGCGAATAAATTTATTTATTTTTGCTCAGTTCGTTTTACTCAGGATCTGTTACAAAAGAGACACTTAGTAGGCAAGATTAATTTCAAGTTTTGTACGATTACTACACAGTTTTAAGTATTAATTTCAAATAAGTTTTATTGCCCCAGTACTGACATTACTTATGACAGGATATTGACATTAATGACACGAAAGTAAAAAAATAGATATCATTTGTAATGTTGCCCGCAAATATTTTTTTCCCTTGACCCTCGTGCCCAAAATTTTCTCACCCCTCCTGGAGAAAGAGACGTCTTATTTCTGTCACTAACTTGACACTACTAGCAGGTGAGCCGGTTAACATACACACTGCAGTAACCAGTACGGGCTAGACAAGGGGCAGGGGCAAGAAATTTGGGCTCTCTCTTCTCCAAAAACTTCCATATCGGTTTCGAGCCCAGTCCAGGCTCCTGTTCAATGGTTCCGGGGTATCTTAAGCCAGGAGGTAAAGCGGCCGGGGCGTGAACCTTACCACTCACTCCAACATAGTGCCCAGATTAAGAATGAGTGGAGCTATATTTCTACTCCACCACATGCGTTCATGACTTGCACAAGGGAAAATTTATCTATATCTTACCAGTAGCAAGTTAGTGCAGCGGTAACGGTCTGGACGCTTTCCGAAGGGGCCCAGTTCGAATCTCGGCAAGTAATTTTATCTGTAAAAAAAGTGATTTTCATGTTTATGTTCGTTTGAACTTTATGCTCGATGTTGCATTCATGCCGAAACGACTGGGATTCGTAAAGAATTTTGGATATCATGTTGAGGATGCCTGGCGTGGAAATAGGCCTTTCAACGGCTGACACACTAATTTGTATTCTAAGTAAGTGGTACACTTTAAGGAACTAGCACGATTTAAAGTGTATTTTCTTGTTAAAATTATCATCCTCAGTCACATTCTAACAAGGAACTTTTAAATTAAAGTACGAACCACAATTCACGGAAGAATAACAGAGGTGCTTACTTCCTTCGCCCTTCTACGTTCACTAACGCAGCACAAAGAACGTGGCTGAATTACGTAACTGCGTAGTCTAATGAGTGTTTGTGCGGAACATAACATATGCAAAAAAGTCACCGATATCAGACTCAACCGGGTATACTTGACCTTCGTAACGCTAGTCTTGTGCCCACACGTCGAGCAGTTAGTAGGTTTGCGTATGTCAAAGGGAGTTAGTTTTGTGAGTCTCGCAAAAGTCGGTAAAACTTAGCCCTGTTTTTTTTTTTAAGTTGACAGATACTGTATATCGTAGCATTTGATCAATAAATACCTGGCGTACATTCTCGTACTGAGTGGAAGGTCCAGAAAAAGGCACGTCACTTCAGGTTGGTAACTTAGAATATCATAAGTTTTTGGTTTTATATTGCACAGATTTTACATGACGCCATTCGTATTCTTGGGTACCAGGTGACCGAAGCAAGAAGTCTACACCCTTAAAAATGTACGTCGGACTGAATTTATGTGTGTGTATTAGGACACTTTATGTTGCTTGTGTAAGTCAGTGTTTCCCAACTTCCCCCCCCCCCCCATGGAGGGGAAAAAGTTGTAGCGGGAAGCGCAGTTCAATAGGAATTCCGTTGCCACCGGACAGACGGTTCTGTAACAAGGAACAAACAAAGACACAACTAAATATAACATTGAACACGAACTGGCCAAACAAACAGGCATTACTGGCGCACGGACATCATTCCAGTGTTGCCAACTGCCCGACAGAAACTGCCGCAATATTTAGAGGGATACTGGGAATTTTTCGCGGTATTTCAAAACTTTTACTTATATATTATAGGCTTCTCTTGGAACTCCTAGCGATATTCCGTGGAACCCCAGGGTTCCGCGGGACTCTGTTTGGGAAACACTGGTTTAAGTCAGTCGAAGGAAACGTAATTTTTTTGTTGTGGTGAAGGGCCTCGCAGGAAAGGCTACAGACGCATCGCAGTTTTGAGGCTTATTGTACAACCCTGTGATGAAGATGATAAGTTTTTTCGTTTTTTCCCTATAATGGCATTCACAGGGTAAGACCGAAGTACTACTCGGAGATAAACCTGTCCCATTGCCACTTTGTCCACCACAAATACCACATAGACTGACCCAGGACTGAACCCGGGCCTCCGCGGTTTGAGACCGGCGACTAACCGCCAGAGCCATGGCACGGCCAGGAGCACGTACTTATTCTGATTGTCTGAGAGATGGTACTAGTGGTCAGACAGCCCCGACATGTTATATGTATATATATGTTATATTCGCTTACGAGAAACGCCCCATTTAAATTTGCAGGGCCTCTTCAGCTTGTGTTTATACATTTTATAAGCATTACTTGCAATTTTAACATGAATATTACTTTTTTCTTTACAGGAATAAACAGTCTGTGGGTGCAACTGCATTCTTCCTTCGGAGGGATAAGACATACATTGTCGAAAGACGAATCTTTCGGCCGAAAGCAGTCGAAATTCAGCTGTCGCTCTGTAGGAATGTGGTTTTAAGGTGTGGATGTGTTTATACGTCACAGATCCGGATGCATTATTATGACGCTTCGCTGAGATGGTTTCGAGTTTGTGCTTTGTAAAAGGGTGGAACACTGGATGACACTGGATGATGGGTGCTTCTTTCTGCTTAGAAGTTCCAGTGCACTTGAAGGAATACTAATATTATGGATACAGGAAAACAGGTCAGTAACAGTTTCATATGCTGTTAGGAACTCTCAATTATGATTAATGTTTGCGTTCATAAATGCCACACACAGGGATGTGATTCTGACAGCCCGTGTCTCTCTTATTCATTCAGACCGTTTCACGCGACGCCATACAGCGCAGCGCTCACCGCTATTCCAGTTTGCCGTGAGTCGTATCCACGCATTTGTATTGAATGTATTGTAGTTAATATTAGGTTGTTTTTTACCGAATTTAAAGAAGACGCTAGATTTTTATTTTCGGTGTTAGATACGCGTCTTTCCTAACAAAGAAGTTGTCTGATGCCCGTTGAAGATTTGTATGTTAAGCGTGCCGACAGGACGTGGCTAAAGGCAGTTTTAATATAAAGTCATATGGCTGTATACCTAGAATTCGGGCACTACACTGTGCCAAGAAAAAGATAAAGACGGTTGGAAGGATTTCGTGCCAGCTGTCTGCTTCCCTACGCAACATAAACTAGACCCTCCGCCCTTCTGTCAACATTTGAGTGTTACCTCCCCGCCTCAGAAAATCGGATTTACGTAAGGTATAATAAATTTCTAGTAAATGTGGCTGTTAACTGTTTTAATAAAACGAAAACTGAACGGGATTTCATAGTCAGTATAGTGATCAGGCTACGGGCTGGGTGTTCGTGGAATCGTGCTTCCATTTCCAGGAGGGGTGAGATTTTTCCCCTTTTACAGGCGTCGACACATGTTCTGGGGCCCACCCAACCTGCTATGTAATGGGTACCGGGGATTATTTTCGCAGGAGAAAAGCGGTGGAACGTGAGTTTGACCACTGAAGCCATCTACTGCAGAGGCTCAAAATAAAAATGGAATTATACCTCCATTCTCCCACATTTCTCATGGTGTGCACAGGGACTGATTTACATTTCATTACCGTAGTAAGATGAAATGGCACGATTTGTCACGGGAAATTCGTAAGAGAAAGGACCACGGCTGTGGAGTCGGTACACAAAAGCTCCGACTCCGACCCCACGATTTTTAAAACTTCCGACTCCGACTCCTCAATTTTTAAAACTCCGACTCTGACTCCTTCATAAAAGCTCAATATGTATTAACAATGGTAAACCTATAAGACATTTCATCACCACCACGTGAATCATCAGGCTACTTTTTGGACTTATAACCTATATTTAAGTATAAGTCTAATGGTTGCTGTAGCTATCAGGGCTCTGGAGTTGGAGTATCTAGTTAAGATTTTACACTGAGGTCGGAGTCGGATTTGGTACATTTTGCCGACTCCGACTCCACCTAAAAATTCCTTCCGCCTCCGACTGCACCTAAAATTCTTTCCGACTCCGACTCCACAGCCCTGGAAAAGCCTAAAGACGGGCATTTGCTTTCTTCTTCAGGCAGATTCAACTACCATTAAAATTATTTTCTTCCTCATTAATTCTTCTTCCTATTTATTTATTAGCCCTTAAAGCCCAGTGGTCACGATATGTATCACCAGATTTAACATTGGAACACTCTGCATTTTCCTACTGAGTGTTGCATTTGTATCGTTCCCATACTAAACGAAGATTGTGTCCTGAAACGTAATTAATTATCTGGATTTAGCGCGGAGATTCTCAGTGCTTGCTGTATGGCAGGAACTGAATTTTCAAATATTTGTTTCATGAACTTGAGCGGTTACCAGGCCTTACCATGGTTCAGACTGTCGCTAGTCTCCCACCGCAGAGGCTCGGGTTCGATTCTGGGCCATTCCATGTGAGATTTTTGGTGGATAAAGTGAGATTGGGAAATGATATTTTTCCGAGTACCTCGGTCGTCCCTTGTCGGTATAATTCCACCAATGTTGCGCTTTCGTCTTCGTTGCCATAATGGTCAGATCATAAGGACAAACGGGCGAAACCTGGGGACGTCGAAACGAAGTGACTCCCTTTCGAATACTGGTGAGCACCAGCAAGTGGGTGCTCTCAAACTGAGGTGTTACTCAGTCATTAAGGAGCTCAACGTGCGTTTACTGCAGTAAATAAAATAATTTAAAAGCTGTTACCCGACCGCCTATAGACACAGTTTATACGTAGCTTCTTGGCACCTTGTGGGCCGGGCTGGCATAGCGCGTATAGCGACTCATTACGGGCTAGACGGTCCGGGAATTGAATCCGGGTGTGGGCGAGATTCTACGCACCCGTCCAGACCGGCCCTGGGGTCCAAATCAGTTTCCTGTACGTTGGGTACCGGGTCCCTTTACTGAGGGGCAAAGCAGCCGGGGAGTGGCGTTGACCACCCACTTTTATCTAGTGTCGAGGTTAGAGAAAGAGTAGAGCTATTCCTGTGCTCCCCCTCTGGGCCTTTATGACCTGTTGTAGGATGAACATTCTTGACACTGCGGCATTTTGAATAGCTTTGATGACTATTTCAATTCCTACAACCAAAAATACATACATGAACACATTTCTTATACAAAGTTTTCTTTTGGCATTTTAAGTGTGAGACTTTTCTCTAGTTTATGGGTTATGTTGCCCATCCATTTGTGTAGTGTCAAACGCGACTTGTCGAGAGTTTCTCTGTTGCTGATCATCTCTGTTGGTTCAGGCAGTCGGCTTCATCTAGCGAAGGACATTTGTCGATGTGATGGCTTATAGAATGGGCCCTTTGATATGCCCGCAGAAGTGCCAGTCAGCCGTAACGAATGGGCTTTTTTTTAAGTGGAAATTACTTTATGTTCGATGATCTCCGAGTTCTGAAAGAACATTGTTTTTTGGAAGGTTTCCAGGTTTTGCGCGTTTGTCCTTCTGGTAAAGAGCAACGTGTAGATGCAGATTTGTATGAAACACTGGTGGAATGATATACACAGGGAAAAACCGAAGCACTCGGAACAAAACTTGTGCCAGTGCCACTTTGTCTGCCACAAATCTCACATGGACTGACTTGGCATCGAACCCGGTCACCGGGAGTGAGAGGCCGGCTACTTACCTGTAAGCCATGGCACGGCCCTGCAGCTTTAAATGCATGTAAATTATACACAAAACTTCGGTTCTTACCACACAGGGAACGTATTATTTTCTATCAGAAATACCAACGGGTTAATTATCTTTAGTGAAATAATTCATGTTTTATTCTGAGAATCGTACGAAACTCAATTCGTTGGCCGAAACTGCAAAGTTATTGTTAATGTTAAAGCACTGGGCACCCTGTGTGAGTAAAGCGCTGAGATTTAGGGAGTTGCACTTATGTAGGCCTATATAACGTAAGGTATAGGCAGCTTCATTCCTTCAGTATACTGTATTTTGAGGTAAATCTGAGAATGTAATGAGTACTTTGTTTATTGTATGATTTTGTATATGAGCATGTCAGAGGCAAACACTCCAGTTTCTCAAGGTCCACGTTTTAAGGCATATAAGGAGAGTAGAGGTACAGCTCCACTCATTCTTAACGTCGACACTGGATCGGGTGAGCGGTCAGCTTCACGGTTCGGTGTCTGTAACACCGAGGAAAGAGCGCGATTCCCACTTAATAGGAGGCTTCGTGGTTCAGAAGAACAGTTTTTTGTGCCTGCCGGTAATGGAAATCCGGACTGTTCAATCCGTAGCTTAGTCCCTATACCGAGTACACTATTCCGGATCCACATGTGTGCATTCATGTAATGTAGTGTAGTGTAATGTAATGTAATGTAATGTAATGTAATGTATGTTATGGTACGTATTCTTGTAGGTCTAGTGTGCGTATTGAATTAGCTTTAAGTTGCCAAGCTGTGTATTTAAGCCTAAAGTTTTACAAGAGAAAATGGATGACGTTTCAACACTTTCGTTACCTAGTCTGTCTTACGACAGGCTCCATAGCTTGTTCCGAAGCGGGTCCTCCACAGACTGCGATCTAGTGCTTCCTCTTTCAGTTTCCAGTATCCTTGAGTTTCCTGAAGGTCATCCAATAGCTGCTTACGTCTTCTTCCTCGTCTTCCCGCCACTTCTGTCCTTCCTTCTATCATTCCTCCAATAACGTGTTTTTGAAAGCAGTTCCTGCGCAGAAGATGACCGATCCAGTTAGCCCTTCTTTTTATTTTATGTAGGATGTTCCGTTTCTTCCTCGACCCTACGTAATACTTCTTCGTTTTGCGTACGATTGGTCCAACTGATTTTCTCCATCCTTCTCCAGCATCATATTTCAAAACTTTCAAGTTATTTCTAGCCTATTTTCCGAAGTGTCCAAGTGTTCCAACATACGTTTCTTAATTCTGTTAAAATATAAGTGATTGATATATCAACTGGACTACCCCAGTTCGATTCTCGGCAGATGAACTAACTTCTATCATCGCTAACATTTCCCGAGCTTCACTGAAGTTCAGCACAGCCCATTCAGTGGATACAGGCGGTAAGCTAGCGCGAGCGTGATGCTGACTATGAGTGGGTGAGAGTTAGTGGATACCTCGTGTTCCCTACACCTTTACAGCGTGGTGGATGCTTTTGTCACTAAATGCAAATTAACGTGTCCATGGGCGTGCAGAAAGGACTCCCCAAAGTTTTGACGAAAATGGAACGAACCCAAAATAAGGTCTCTGTGCGTGTTCTTGTTTACCTTTTATACAAGCAAATAACTGGCGATCGCTGCCCTACGCGGTTAGGGTCACAGTGGTTTTGGCTGTGAGATTCGTCACGTTTTCTTCAAGCGAATCCAGTACAGTGATAACTTACACCTACGGCAACATCTTTTGTATTTGTTTTATTCATAGCCTAACATGTCGGGATTTCGAATCCCGACAGAGCCAAGAAGCTTAGCTCTTTTCCTAACAGTCGAGACCAGGCCCTGGGCCAACGTGGCCTCCTTCCCAACGGTTACGGGTGCTTTTGCCCAGGGCGTACGGCGGCTGACGCGTGAGGCTAACAACTCATGTCAATCTGATGCCAAGGTTAGGAATGATTGGAGGTGCACCTCCACTTTCCCTATATACCTTTATTGTGTTTATAGGGACAACTTTACTATCGCCTATTCAACAACGCTCTCCATATCGCAGACAATATAGAGTCGAATGTTGAGGTTATTAGTGAATAATTTATTGTAAAGTATCTAGAAAGAAACGGTATTGGCATAATTTGAGTTACTGTCCCTGCCTGTGCCTAGATATATGCCTTCTGTTTCTCATATTAGCTAGATTTCATTTTCTTACAAGCAGTCTGATGAGCGCTGACGGTATGTCACAGCACCTTCTGTCGAAAGGGCTGTGCAGTCGGTACACAAAAGCTCCGACTCCGACCCCTCGATTTTTAAAACTCCGACTCCGACCCCTTCACAAAAGCTCAATATGTATTAATAACGGTAGACCTATAAGATATTTTATCACCACCACGTGAATCATCTGGCTACTTATTAGACTTACAACCTATACTTCAGTATAAGTCTAATGGTTCTTGTAACTATCAGGGCTCTGGATTTGGAGTATCTAGTTAAGATTTTAGATTGAGATCGGTGTCGGAGTCGGTACATTTTTACCGACTCCGACTCCACAGCCTTGTGTCGAACGCGCGTTAAGAGAAGGCGGTCCACCCTGCATATATGTCTCTCAGCAGTTTCCAGCAATCAGTTTGCGAGGTATCGAATTACATAGGCTTGTGCGTGTTACTTGTGGTTGTCTTGTTTATACTGAAGCTTGTACGAAGATTTACGTCATAGATTTCCTTTTCGCCTTGAGATGTGTTTGCACTAAGACTTACGAAAATTAAACATAAACAAAGATACGTGTCAGCCTAATGATATAAGATCATTGTACTTTTGCGACGCCAAGCTGCGCTCACCGTAAGTAGGTGTCACGTCGTCCTAGACAGTGGCGGGGGAAGTGTGATGCATGCGCTAAATGCGTGATGGATGTTTGGGTCTTCCGGATAGTTAACCCTTTAAAGCCGAAGCGTATCTGTTTTATATAAGGACTCAGTGCGTACCGCGCTGTAAACACTCTCCACTTCGGTTATAAAAACCAGTCTCTTAATGTTTTATAAGGCAAAAGTTGCTGTTTGTTCTGAGATCCGTACAAAACACATAAACGCAATGTGGGCACCACGTAGAATTTTTTAATGTTAAACCTGGTCGTATGTAAAGTTACCGCTAGGCTTTAAAAGGTTAAAGAAATATCTTGCACGCAAGCAGCACTGCCATTTTTTCCTCAACGATCGAGTGCCGTAGTGGGCCAGGGCCTCGTCTACGTGGTTCCTCAATCACACTCAGACAAGCCACACTCGGTAGGACTGCTCAAGACGAGTGGTCTGCCCATCGAATTCTTCCTGACTACACACGACACTCACAAGAGACAGACATCCGTGCCCCTGGCCGGATTCGAACCCGCAATCCCAGCAAGCGAGCGGCCGCAGACCCACGCATTAGACCGCGCGGCCACAGGAATGGACAGTACTGCCATTATAACCTCAAATTATACATAAGTCAACAGGCGTCACAAAGTACAAATAGTATCCTTTAGTGAGACAATTAAAATACTGTGGGTTTATCTTATGGTAGATTCCAACTTTTGAATGAAGCGTTAAGGAATGCGCTCCGTATCTGACATCGGTGGGTTGGCTGCAGATGCCTATTTTACCTGCACATACCAAGATTCGCCTTGCATAGAACATGTCTTTTACTGGAAGCTGAGGCTTTGTTTGTAAACTATATAGAAATAATAATAAAAACAGTCTGACACACCGGGATGACCCAAACAGGGATTTGTTTGTGAAGTTTATGCACACGCAATTAAATATGCCTGAAACAATAGACTGTTAAGTGTTTTTCCGATGGCACTGAAGTGTATTTTCCCAGCTTGTCCTTGGTATTGTTTTTGCCTTCAGTAACCTTCACCTATAATTCAATGCGTTAGAGACACGTAGCAGTACCGGTCGTCGTACTCTAGGCCTATGCTTGACATTCTCATCTAAAATGCCTGAAGAATACAGCTAGTACATATCGCAAGGTGGAGTCTCTGTAAAAGAACAACCTTTCGTGGCGGGTAATTTCACAACTAAAGAACCTACTAAAACAAACAGGTGCTGCCGTCAACGACAACGGAGTTCGTTTCTTCAATCTATACTACATGTTTCGGTCGTACTGACCATCCTAAGACATTTTGAGTTTTAAAATCATATATTTAAATGTCTGAGGATGGTCAATGCGGCCGAAACATGTAGCATATATTGACGAAACTAATGAAATTTGTTGTAAACTTTATGCCAGGCATACCGTTATGATATTAGAACTATATTTATATACGGTAAATACCGTCACCACAATTTTATTTAGCCTAGATTTTATAAAAAGCATATAAATAATGTTGTGGTGACGGTATTTACTGTATAGAAATAAAATTTGCTGTGGTTAAAGGCAGCAGCTGTGTCAGTTTTAATATTATACACCGCAACGAGATTAATTCCACAAAAGTTAAAGAACCTACACTTACTGTTGTTACGCTGTGGGTGCTGCTGGATGAGCGACTGTCATGTTTCCGGCGCTGAAGCGAGATCTTGACGTTCACAGATTTTAGAGACTGTCGCGCGATGGTAAACAGTTGTGACACCGTGATTGATAACAGGGGACACTGACTGATGTGAACAGAGAATAGAAGAGCTCTCCCTCGGTACGATAAATGCCTCGGTTGTCGTGAGAAGTATGTGGAAGATTATTGGAATGGGCGGTATAATTTATTTTAAGTTACGTATTATCTATTTGTTTTTGTCAAATCTATATTGATTACAGGTTCCGAGTAACACAACACTGTAAATATCACGTGTTTGTTGTATTTACTGCAACATGTTTCGGCCGACTTATACGACCATTGTCAGGTAGTCATACAAATTCATAAAAAGCCAAGTATTAGGAAGAAATACTCCATTTACAGGCACTAAATATGATATTCCGCTATTTTTTGTTATTCCAAATTGTGGGATAATAGTAATTATGCAAAGAGGATAAAAACTAGTAAAAACTAGAATAATTAAATTTGAACTGTTATTATTAGTGTTGCAAGTAAAGAACTCAAAATATATGCATTGTAAGCTTAGTTTCTCATCGTCTGCCTACATTCTTGGCGTCACGTTTACTAGTATATAAATTTCAGGCCTGTGATTCTTCAGGCGCAAAAGATGAGCCATCGTGGCATCTAAATCGGAACTTCGCTATTACCACTTTCGGCTACAGCATTACCGTGGTGTGATACTATGTATGGTGACGTGACATGACATGGCATGACATGACATGACATGGCTGTCCACATGCTGCTTAAGACCGCGTGAATACGTGTGGACGACTTGACTGCTTCTCACACTTGTAGGTATGAGTTTCATTTACAAAGCCAATTGTTGCGAATCTCTTCGCTTGAAAGAACCCTACACCACAAAAAGCAGCAAAAGCATTTTGACACTGAATTCCGTGTGTGCCTGGCGGAACCAGAATGTTGTAGGGACTTATGAGTCCGAGGCGTGCGACCGAAGAATCGTGGTTCAACTCCTATTAGGAGCAAAAGATTTTTCGCCAAAACTTTTAGACCGGCTATGGGACCCCCCCCCCCCCCCATGACTGTTATGCAGAGGGTGCTGAGGATTTTTTTTCTGGGGATAAAGCGGCCGAAACATGAATCTAACCACTTCCATCTAGTGCCGATGTTACGGATGTGTGGAGCTGTACCTCCAGTTTTTCATGTTCCTTTATGACGCTCACACGGAAATGTTAACGTTGCTACTTGTGACTTCCTTCTGTTTAGGTCCATCCTGTGTGTGTAACTGATAAATTATACCTTGAATGGAGAGACTATGCTTTTAGTGCGATAAGAACCATATTGTACACAGGCTAATCTGTTACTTGTCTGAGCACTGTTAAATCTTCAACAGAAAAAATTAAAATTTCCATTCCTGGGCAGTTTCCCTAGCTAACCCTTCCATTCCTTCCCCGTTATACATTTGATATTATGATATACCTACCATACACAGGCTTTGAGAGAATGATCTCACTCCGTCGTTGCTCTGCACACTTGAAAATTTCTGACAAGGCAGATTTATATAGTGATTTATGCTGCTAGATAAAGGTAGCTTCTTTTATGCTAGAGTCGCGATTGTTCTGTCGAAAGAAGCATTAATGTATTGCACTGACAATTATTGCTACCATCTCTTTGTTATTACTGAGAACAATGCCACATGACTGAGTGGTGGGCCGTAGATTTCTGACAACCGGAAGGAAAAAAGGAATGGCGTTTTTGTGCTGAAATTTTGAATTATTAACATATTTATGTTTAATGGGTTTTCATCTCCGTGCATTAACCCTTTAAAGACGAAACACATTCTGTCTAATATAAAGACACAGGGCGTACCGCGCAGTAAACACTCTCCACTTCGGTTTAAAAAATACCAATAATTTGATGACGTGTCAGGTAAAAGTTGCAGATTGTTCCCAGATAAGTACAAAACACATAAACGCAATGTAAGCACCTTAGAGAATTGATTAAAGTTAAGCCTGGTAGTACGTAAAATTACCGCTAGGCTTCAAAAGGTTAAACCATAAAAACAATGGAAAAACACTAACAAATGCACAACTTAATGTACATTTGTTGGTGTTTTCCTTACATTCATGTTTGTTGACCTGAAAACAATATTTTACATCTAATGAGAGTGTATTTCATAAGCAAGAAATTTGTGTTTGCAGCTCAACAATGAAAGTTACGGTGACGATAAAACCCTTTGAGGTTTTGTACATAATACTTGTGTCACTTGTTATGCACTGTGTGTGTTCAGATGGACTTCGTGTTTCAAAGGGTTATTGATGTGAGTCTTAAAAGTTTGTGTTTCCTGCCCTATTGCTGTTGTAATGTTATGATGATTTGTGTAGGACGCAGTGTCCGTGGGATTCGACAACATGCAGTGGGCAGACAGTGAGAGCGGAGATGAAGTGGTCACATCGGGAACAGCCTCTACCCCTTCGCCGCCTCCCAAGCTACCGCCACCACCGAACGCAGCTGTAAAACAGCAGTTGCTGAAACCGCCTCCAGAGACGTACGGAGTCCCTCATCGTCGCAATTCCGTGTCCCTTCCAGCGGGTCTTGACACCATGGGATCACCAACACCCTCTTCTTCACCCGCCCTTTCTATGCAGGTAAGTATCTAACTTAACTTTGCGCAGATGTCACGGAGCATATAATGTAATCCTTTAGTGTACACTGGTTACTACATGTGTCACCTTCTTTAAGGCTGAAAAATACCGCGTTTTGCCCACACAGTGCATTGACGTGTCTCATATGCTTCACGGAATACACAGCGATTATTTCCGTATATAGCACTAATTGGATTGTGTTTGTAATCGACGGCAGTGTGCTTACTGTGAGGTAACAATTGAATTCGTGTATGTGATGTAGAACTTGATGTGCCAAATGTCTCAGCCGCAGCTCTGCCATCACAAGTACTGACATTCTAAGGGTTCTGCAACTATCTGTTTTCGGCCATAATATGGCTGCTTTCTTTGCCATTGTCGCACTAAGAGCCAGTAGCTAAAATAATAAAGGAGGAATAACACCCAAATTTATAAATTGAAGTACATTGATACAAACAAAAAAGAAAATTTTCGATGAGAATTTTGAAATGCATCCAGAAAGACCCAAATGTGTGGAAATCAGTCCGTACTCTTTTCGATATATGTGACACTCACGGCTGTAAACGTGATGTGTAAATAATGTGGTAGAGTATGTGATAGTAATTCAAATTCGTATTCCTTAGATTTTTCAGCCTGATGAATACATTTAAACTTCTGAATTTTAATGTTGTTGCTTCTTAAAAGTTCGCTACGACTTTCTATTTTATATTGACAAGTAAACCAACCGTATTGCGGACAAAAAACGAATTCTGCTGCCTGTCACTGGTACTTAGATATCTCGCAGCAAAGGTATAGGCTACATTTCGTTTGATTAATGGCTTTGCACGAATGCAATCTGAAAGTAGTGCATGCTGCTTTATTCTTGTCATAATGTTCAAGCCCCATGCGCCAAGTAATATCTTGATCCATCCATACTCAGAAACATTTGACTATTATTTTTATGCATAAGCCTACATTCAAAGCCAGTATAAAGCCCTCCAATAGAGGGCCAGCCCATTTAACACTCATGGAAGTTCGTAAAGAGAAACTCCGTATTATACAATATTTTGACTTACAGCTACCTTAGATTTACCTTCACAATTTCCGGTAAACAAATAGTGGCGCAGTATAGTATTTTGACTGTATACGTCGTACATTATGTGTGCGTATATATGTTTATATATATGTGTTGAATACTGTGTGGGGAAATATCATTTCTTTCATATGGTTCGCGTGGTGTATAAAAATGTTGATACCTTGCTATATGGGACGTCTAGGATGTGATTAGAAGACGCATGAAGTGGAAAGCAAGGTCGTAGATACAACCGTCATTACATAAAGTAATTGCAGTACCAACATAAAGAGTTAAAACATGGAACACGAGTACAAACAGTTGCCTACACATGTGCGATTGGGGAAAAATGAAATATTTTAAGCCTAAATTTCAGAAAAGCTTGATGCAGCATTCACAAATAATGCAAGACCGTAAAAGGTGTAGCAGTCCCTGTACAGGCCTGGATAGGCCCTGAGTGCTGCAGCAGGTTGAGGCAGTCGGTACATGAAGGTGGTAAGGTTGTCAGCCCAACGCAGCGGCCGCTTTTAGCCCCCAGGAGATACCCCTGGAGAGATACCCCTATTAGAGACTGAGTCGATCCCAGTGCCACAGTGCGGCCGGAAGCATTAAGTCAATGTAAAATCCCAATTGCTTCGTCGGAAATCGAACCCGCGGCCGTCCGGCTTTTAGTCCAGTGCCTCAACCAAGTGCACCACCGTGTACCGTAAGGGAATACCTAATATTCTTGACATTCCCTCTCGAGAGTAAATAGAACAGTTACTGGCAGAGAGGTGAAGGGATATTCGGGCAAGATTTGGAAGTGCTGATATCACGTTTCTCTAAACAGCGTTAACCGACCGGAAATTATGCTGGGCACGGTTAGGTAAAGTGAATTTTTATGTGCTTCAACGGCTTACTGTCACAGTGTTTTAGGGATAGAATCAGCAGTACGAACTAATCCAAGGCATTCAGATTAACCGTACGGGCAGGCTGATACACCATTCGAGCGGTCTTGTCCACAAATGCGCAGTATTCAGCGAAGACGAACTTTGTAAGATGTGAACATATGCCTATCGTTGAATGGACGCGTTGCAAAACATTTTGCACGTGACTATACGGCTTTATTTCAGCCAAATCAACTGCTGCACAGTTTCGCTCTACCAGAGATCACGTGACCGCTTTTGATTAGCTGTGTCGTTATTGGGGACATTACAGTGATGCAATTCAAGTTCACAGTGTGGACAGAGAATGCGCAGACAGAAAAGAGAATGAAGAACTGATTTGACGTGATGGTATTTGTTTATGCTTTAGTAGCGTTCGCGATCAAGAGTCGTAAAAACGCACCTGTTAACTTCGCCATGTCCATACGTCCGTCCATCTGTACATTCATGCAACAACACTGGAACATTTTCACGTATTTCTATGCAGTTTGGTAATGGACAATGTACTGGAATTTAATATCGGATGATTTTACACAGATACCCCCACACATTTCTACGCCCGTGTCTAGTGTTACTATTGCGTAACTCTAAACACGTGGCGAAGCGGAATAGCCTTAGAACAGACGTCGTTAAATTAAATGGAACACATATAGTAATGTATTTTAAGTTATGGAAGGAATGTAATAGCAGATGTTAAAAATACGTACACACAGCGTCCGTCCGGAAGATGATGGCAGAATGTCCATCCGAAACTTTGGTACCCACGTTAAAAACACTTTTTCATAATCCGGAAGGTTACAGTTCAATTAGTCACCGCAGTGAAAATCTCAAACATCTGAAAGAATTTTAATTAAATTTTAATTAAATGTTTTACTGTCATTTTTGTATGACATCGAAATTTTCCCGGGTACCAAAATTTTTAAATTTGTGTGTAGAGATTCAGTGTGTAGAATTTTTAGTACAGGCGAACTCTTGTAATTCACTACGGCTTCTAGATCATGTGGAGAAGTTAAACGCCGGACAAGGCTCGTTATTTCTGACTGACATCGTCCAAGCGTGCGTAGAACAGACTTTGTGCTACTGGATTCTGGTGTTGCTTTCGGAATCACTTGTCAAACAACGTGCACGTGATCATGTAATATCGATTACCAAAACCATGTCATATATTAAATACAAATAATAAATATAAACATAAATATAATGTTACTAAATGCTGTGTGGTAGGTAAAGCTTATGCTCTTGGCTAGAATTGTCTGTTTATTTTATGCCATCGTATGGGGTGTCGCATCCAGTGGCGTGGCTAAATATTTTGGCCGTCTGAATGAGTTATCGCAATGGCCTTGCTAAAAGAAATTACGAACTTAAAAAATTACAATTCTGTAGTGAATCCCCTTGTATTTGGGTCAATAATTAAAAATTTGTTGAGCGCATAAACTCGTTTTTTTTATTTAAAATAATTACTGTGCCGCCTTTTGGACTCTGCCACCCGCAGCCGCACCACTCACTCCCCCCCCCCCCCCCGGCCAGCTACTTTTGTGTTTACGTCAGCTGTACAAGCTGTACATTAATTCTTAAAATGAATTGTAAGCAGTCTCACTTAAAATGTAATGTTGGTTCTTTTGCTTGCTTCTGCATGTTAATGCATATGGAGCTTTGGTGACGAAACCTGAAGGAAAGGAACGGCTTGAAAGACCAAAGAATAGATGGAAGGTTAACAGTCGATCTTCAAGGACTAGGACTGGAGAGTCTGGCCTGATTTTATCAGCCTTATGATAGCGAGAAGTGGCGGGCTTTTGTGAACACAATTGTGAAATTTCAGGTTTCATAAAACGCTAGAAATTTCTTGACTATTTGACTGCAAACTCACAGTCGATGATGACATTAAGATGGATCTTCAGGAAACGCGTTAAACCTGTGTGTTCTGGATTCATCTGGCTCGGCGTGGGGTCCAGTGACGGGCTTTGTGAACACTGTAAAACAGTTCGGATTTCGTAAAGGAGGGAAAATTTTTATGCTAGCTGAGCCAGCAACGAGGAAGGCCTCTTCTTCACGCAGGCAGTAGGTCATTTCATTGCTATGCGCATCATGCAGTCAATGTGTCACGTTGTGGGTCAGTTTATGATTCATGTTGCGACGCTGTCAAGTAGTAGCGCGGTTAATACGTCAGGGGCCACACCGCGACTCGGTAATTTGGGGGGGGGGGGCTTCATAATTATTAGCGAAGGTACTCGGGGAAATTTCAGAATACTGCCTTCTGTCAGATGATTAATGGAGCCCACAACAAATTTTAGCATTTTATGTATTTACGGGCCCCCTGACCCGGAGCCCTCTTGCGCCGCGGATTCTGCGGGGGCCTTACCAACGCTACTGCTGTCAGAATGTTAGACTGTGTAGCGCCCATTTTAGAATAGTTTGTGGATGATGAATTATAAAAATGTTTGATCGCAACGGACAAAGTGTAGTTGGAATTATTGTCTAACATCTGCGTGGACGGAGCAAGGACAAACCGCGCACCCTTCCTCTACAGCCTCGGTCAAGATAGCCCATGGCCCGACCGCGACTCAAATTGGGCACCTCCAAAATACAAGTCTTGACAGAGTCAAGGCTACATTAACCTTTTAAAGCGTAGCGGTAACTTTACGTACCACCAGGTTTAACATTAAAAAATTCTACGTGGTGCCCACATTGCGTTTATGTGTTTTGTGTGGATCTCAGAACAAACAGCAACTTTTGCCCTATAAAACATTAAGAGATTGGTTTTTATAACCGAAGTGGAGAGTGTTTACAGCGCGGTACGCACTGAGTCCATATATAAAATAGATACGCTTCGTCTTTAAAGGGTTAATATGCTTAGTGCGGTTTCGGCAGGGAATGTTCTATCGTACCTGAAAAGATAAAGTGGTACATGTTCTCGGCTTGAAGGGGTGTAGGGAAATGGGAGTATATCTCCAGTCATTCTTAAACACGGCAGTACATTTGGGTGAGTGTTTAGCCTTACGCACGGGCCGCTTTATCACCGGCAAAAGAACGTCGGGAGCCCATCGAATAGGCAGCTGGGATGGGTCGCGGAGGGAACCTAGACGTTTCGAAAGAGAGAAAACTCTCTTGCATCTGCCGGCATTCGAACCCCTGATCGCCCAGCCAGTAGCCCAGTGACTGCAGTGACTACACTAGTCCGTCCCTTGTTTCGTCTCTTAACGGCTTCAAAACCTGTTTAAATCAGCATGTACAAGGTGTGTCTAGTCTAAGAGGATCTTTTAGCGGCCTGGTATTAATGTTTATTGTAAAAATTTATAGACTGTACTCCAAACGTGTCGACATCGTGTTTGTCGTGGGTCGGCAGCGTGCAATAAAGTGCCGGCTGATTGGGCGTCATGGAAATCTGTGGATATAAGGTTTACGGAAAACCCCAGATAAGAGATACAAAGTACAAATAGAGATAGCAACGTCTAGTTCATTTTATCTCATTCGGCGCAGTAATCTATTCTTGCTTAGCCCGGAATGACTCCATGAATTGCTATCAAACATACCTTCTTCAAAAAATTTAAATTTTTTATTTTTGACGATTATAAAGTAGCAAATACATTTAACCTTTTAAAGCCTAGCGGTTACTTTAAGTACGACATTGTTTAATATTCAACAATTGTACACGGTGCTTACATTGCGTTTTTGTGTTTTGTACGTATCTCGGAACAAACGGCGACTTTTGTCTTACACAACATTAACAGATCGGTTTTTATGACCGAGGTGGAAAGTGTTTAGTGCGCGGTACGCACTGAGTCCTCTATAAAACTGATTACGTTTCGTCTTTAAAGTGTTAATATTATGTGTTGAGCAAGTACAGCTCAGTTGGTATACTGACTAGGCTACTGGTAGTATCAGTGGTCGTATTTCGATACCCGGCTTGGGCAGGGATTTTTCTTTTCTTTGCAGCGCCGAGACCTGTTTGGTATAGAATAGGCCTGCTATCTAGTGGGTAAAAAATGCAAAGGTAAAGCAATCCCATTACAGGACTGGACAGGCCCTTAGAGTTCCAGGAGTTTGAGGCTCCCGGAATTTTAGAGAATCGGCACATGAAGGTGGTAACGTTGTCAGCCCTACGCACCCGCCAGGGAATATTCCTGGTCTCATTTAGGTTAGAGGCTGAATGGTTACCGGAGGTAAAATTACCGAGGCGTGTGTCTAACGACCCACCCAATAACAAGATTTGGAGCCATACTTCCATGCCCGCTTACGTCCTCACGGTCTGGTGCTGGATAAAGGGCTGGGGCAAATTTTCTTTAGAGTATTTGTTCGGAAATCCCCTGAGGTATTAAAGATTTAGATGGAACGATAATATTACGCTAGATAAGAT
The DNA here is from genome assembly GCA_013340265.1 of Coptotermes formosanus. Lineage (NCBI taxonomy): Eukaryota > Metazoa > Arthropoda > Insecta > Blattodea > Rhinotermitidae > Coptotermes > Coptotermes formosanus. Next base: position 1,069,317 of record BLKM01000655.1, read on the forward strand.
ATTGGCTACCTCAAGTTGGACAAGTTAATTGCACAGCATTTTCAGAATTGTGTCAAAACAGAAAAAAAAACGTAGCCTATATTAAGTTAAATAACTACCGTAAATTAAGATTACAATGCTAAATAGATGCGTTACTATTTAATTTTCCGTAATTCCGTTCATAATGTGATTTGCTTCAAACGTGGCAGAACATTCCCCATATTTGATCACTCATACTTGAAATTTCGTGCTTGCAGTTTCGTGTATAAATTGCTAGCTAAGCACTGTCGCTGGATGTTCAGAATTTCAGGAGGGTATGTACTTGCCGGCGGTGAGGATGTCCCTTTACTTAATTAATCACAGCGAGATGAAATCGTATGAGGAATGGCGGTATATTCTATGATATTTTTCTGTTTCGGAACTGGATGGGCGTGAGTAGTCAGCTTCGCACTCAGGCCGCCTTACTCCCACGCGCATATTCTCTGCATCCACATGATAGGATGATGGGCGAACACCGGCTCCGATGTTGATGTTGCAGAGATGATAAAGGCCTTTGCTAAAGCGAAAAATCAAAGCACGATATTGCGAGGCATGCGGGGAACGCTATCTCAGATCTTCCACACGCTTTCAAGGCGTATTGCTTAATGGAAAATTGCGACTGCTTTTCTGTTTGTACAAATACCGGATAGATAAACTTTATTAGGCAGTAATTTGATGCATGCACTTTGTAGGCAGGCCTGTTTTGCTGTTATTTAAAAATAAAATGTGGGGCCAGACAAATTATTACAGTCTGTAACAGGAAAGCACAGTATCCAAATACATACACACAAGGGAAACCTAAGATTGTCAGCACTGAGGTATAAAATATATAGGAAATTTATGCGTAGCGTGATCATTCTGTTTTTTTTTATTGCCTCAGGATTTCCAGTTTTGGAGATAAGGAATGACGCCGATTAAAAACATACCTTTTTTAACTGTCTTCGAGAAAAATGATCTAATATCTTTCTAAAACTTACATTACTTAAAAACTTGACTTTACCACAATAAATATTTACCGCGTTACGCTCAAAATGCTCGCTGGAACACAGTTACAGCTTTATTTAAAGTACCTGTTATTTTGTCTCGTTTAAATCGACAAACTTTAGTGAAACTTGATATAAACTGATGAATTGATGTTCAGCGATTCTCGTATTATTACGTGCAGACAGACAAAAGAAAGAGACATGGCGGAACAAACAAGAATATTTTTAGCATAATTTCCTTGCTGAAACGGAATAAGTCGGGTTTTTGCATACCTGGGTGTCATCCCGCTTCTTTTTAATCACTTTTACGATTTTCATGAAAATTCGTGTGAAAGTTACGCCATTTGAGGACATTTGAACCCAATATATTTTTAATTCTCTATAGTCAGTAGTCATAACATGGTGGACGGGCGAACATTAGCGATAATTATTCTGAGGCCATAAAATGGTCAATGGCAATGAATTTTGAAAGAAAACATACAACTTTCCTTCAGGTAATTTTTTACAGTATAAAATAACCAGACGGCCGTCGTGCTGGAAGTTATTTAGTTTCCGCTGTTAATGGCAAAAAATTTAGGAAACATAGGAGGTGGACTGGCGAAATTTGGTATGTAGATAGTTCATAAATATAACTTCAATTTACGTGACACATTCTTTGTAGGCCTACAGTTGTAAACACTGCGAAGACGCGATTTTAGAGGTTATATCCCTCAAATTTAAGATAAAAGTACAGTATACAGTATCTGTATTTAACCTTTTGAAGCCTAGCGGTAAGTTTACGTACCACCAGGTTTAACATTAAAAAATTCTACGTGGTGCGCACATTGCGTTTATGTGTTTTGTACGGATCTCAGAACAAACAGGAACTTTTGCCTTATAAAACATTAAGAGACTGGCTTTTATAACCGAAGTGGAGAGTGTTTACTGCGCAGTGCGCACTGAGTCCTTATATAAAACAGATACGCTTCGTCTTTAAAGGGTTAATAAGTTCCTCACAAAAATAAAATAGACGAGTACTAAAAACGTGTAGAATTTTAATTTTTATAATAGGAAATTAATTTGAATATTTTGTTTTAAAATTTCGTTGTGAGCGAATAAAAGAACTAATCTGAGCTAGGCCTGTGCTGCGATGGAATAACAGAGATGCCTAAATTTTGTCGTGTAAATCTTGGCGCAATGATTTTCCTTACTGTGTGCCTATTATTTTAGTTGTTCTAGTAGTGATTTGTGTCAAGGGTTTATGTGTGTCGTCGCAGATAAGGACGGTATGACTGTGAAGATAAGCCACCTGTCAACGGAAGGCAATCAGGGAATTCGTATGGGTATATGTTATCTGTCATGTCACTATAAGGCGCACACACTTAGCTGTACAAGGTAAACGAATTGTTCTCAGCAATGACCCTTATTTTTATATCATCAGCAAATACATCGGACAGTGACAGACTCTAAAGGTACTGTCGTAACAGACGATTAATACAGCGTTCAGAAAAATATTATTCACAGTAACCGATAATGAAGTGACACCGGAACGGTAGCGCTTATGACTGGTATTCGGGAGGCGCTTAGTTCGGATCTGTCTCAGGACATTCACCTGCCTGAAGTTTTTCTTTGTTTCTTTCACTTTCTCAATGAAAATATTGGCATATGACCATTAGGCTACGATGGCTTGATTCCACACCCTTGCCAATTCATGATTTTATCAATAGTTCTGTATTTTGACATATATTTTCTGAGACAACGAGCGGGTTCAATGTTAAATAAACCCTTTCTTCTTTCTTAGTCCATCCCTCTTCTACCTACTTGTTCACAGTAGGTGTCGAGGATTTTTGTGATTTCATGTGATCACACTCAACCACACACCACAGTCGGTAGGACTCCTTTGAACGAGGGATCGACCCGTCGCAGAGACCTCTACCTGACAACACAAACACTGTACAAGACAAACATCCATGCCCACGGTGGGATTCGAACCCACGATCCCAGCAAGCGCTCTGCCGCAGACCTACGCCTTAGACCGTGCGGCCACTGGGATCGGCTGTTAAATGAACAACGAACAAAAACAAAGTTAGTTTGTTTTTAGGCTTCCGCCTCGATCTTCATGAAATCTACGCTCTTTGGGATGTAACGCGGCGTGATGTGGCAGTTGTTCACCGCGCGCAACTTCCCTTATAGAATCTGCGTTACGGCTTGCCGGATTTATTTTCTTCTCGGACTGTTGACTCTTGAATATGGGGCCAATACGTTGTTCCGAAACGTGGGTAAAGAATTACCACGTGATGCCGCGTAATTTACCAGAACAGCGCAGATCTGAAAGTCGGTTTGTTTCTGAACATACCCGTTCGCAGGTTGTGTAAAGACGCTGTATTAATTACGGCGGAGATTTATAGTCAGATAAGATGCTGATGCCCTGTCTCAGTTTATGGGGAAAGACTGAGGAAAAATACGAAACATTTTAGGATAGTCGACGTGCCTGGGAATATATCTGCAGTATTCAGAAGCGTTGAGTTAACCTGCTCAACACGCAGGATCTCGGTGTGATATGTATTAATTTTGTCGACAATACGAAATAATAAACACCAACTAATGGACCAAAATATATATAATCTTTATTCGTAAAAGTCTCCTACATGTTTTGACCTTGCTGGGCCATCTTCAGGGAGAATAGTTTTTGATACACTATGGTTGCGTTTATACGGTTCAGTGTGAATGTGCCCTATTCACACTTAACTGTTGAGCGCATATGTAGATGGAACAGTTTTTATTTATGTTTTGAAACAGACTGACGTAACCATTTCTCATAGACCTACGTACTCGTATATACAAAAATAAACATTGAAGCGTGGCATGGCTGCCTCGTACACGCTTTGTGCTTGAAGCACTTGACGCCTTATTGGTAAAAACATTTTCCTTAGCCGATCCCAGTGGCCGCGCGGTCTAAGGCGTAGGTCTGCGGCAGAGCGCTTGCTGGGATCGTGGGTTCGAATCCCACCGGGCGCATGGATGTTTGTCTCTTGTGAGTGTTTGCTTTGTCAGGTAGAGGTCTCTGCGACGGCCCGATCTCTCGTCCAGAGGAGTCCTACCGTCTGTGGTGTGTGTTTGAGTGTGTTCAAGTGAAAATAAAAAACCTCGACACCTGTTGCGAGTAGGTAGAAGAGGGAAAGACTACGAAACGAAACGAAAATGAGACGAAACATTTTCTTGAAGTAATGATATGGTTAATTTGAACTTCGACCATACAGTACGATCGTCAGTAAGAGTATGATAAACCTAGTCGTGGTAATGTAATTATCAAAGAATATCACCATTATCGTCAGCTGCATTTTGCCAGATCCCACATTTTTATCCTAATATTACCTCTGTATACATAAAATTATTTGGGAAAAGTAGTGTGGATTCCTTATATAGGTCAACTAGTGATCGGATGTCTTTTATTGAATAATGCACTAGAAAAATCCGGGCAGGACAGAGTCGGGGACACATCCGTTACGTAGAATACGTCAGTGTCGTTTTGTGTCAGTGTCGTTTGTGGGAAGTAATGAAACAATGGTTAGCAATGAATGTCATTTCTTTCGAGGAATTTCATTTGTTTTTACAAATTGCCAACAGTGGTCGCTCGTGCTGTGTGGCTCTGTAGTCACTGAGGCCTCCGATGCGGCGCTTACGCCCGCTCCAGCACTCGGTTCTCGACTCGTATCGTCTGTAACCATCGTAATCTTGGTGAAACCCCGACTCCTGTGATGAGGATACGACATCGTCGATCGAATCCACGTCGTTCACATCCATAGGCACCGCCGGCTCCGCGGTGGGAGTGCTAGCGCCGACGTTGACGCCGCACGCAACAGCTTTGCAACGCTATCTCAAGCGCCGTGCTCGCTCGGCGCCGCTCAATGGCCCCTCATTTTGTCTTCTTTCTTCCAACACCCGAATCTTATATCGTTTTACATATTTTGTTTGCAAATGTTGCGACATTTCGAAGTTAGGTCGAAACTGTTGTCACTTTTTCCACTTTTGCACTGTGTTACGGTTATGATTTCACAGTTTTTGAACATTAGTATTGTAGAACTCGTTATTACGAATCGTTTGAGTGGTTAAACACGCGTGAGGCCTCTCCGAAGGCTGAGTAATGACTGCCGCAATGGCGCGGAATAGTGTAATTTTTGCCTAGGGCGCTTACGCATGCCGGCGCCGTCTCAAGATCAAGATCGCAATAAGTCGCAGTAAGTATGACGCGTACATCTATGGTCTATCACTTGATACTGCTGCCATATGCCTCCGACTATTGTACACGCAGCAGTAAGCGTTTGAAATCTATCCTACTTTCGCTGGGCTTGATTTCCCGCAACGACCCCCTATACTCTCTGCGAACAAAGACGTATTCTACGTCAAAAATAATTTGCACCAATAATCAGTTATTAATAATATCCCTTGATTATACTGATGAATTCATGTAAGTATTCTGGTCACTGGAAAATACTACCGATTCACGTTGAGTAGTAATTTCTGCGAATGTTTGTGAGACAGAAAGCCTCCCTTAACCTTTTAAAACCTAGAGGTAACTTTACATACTACCAGGTTTAGCATTAACCCTTTAAAGACGAAGCGTATCTGTTTTATTTAAGGACTCAGTGCGTACCGCGCTGTAAACACTCTCCACTTCGGTTATAAAAACCAATCTCTTAATGTTTTATAAGGCAAAAGTTGCTGTTTGCTCTGAGATCCGTACAAAACACACAAACGCAATGTGGGCACCACGTAGAATTTTTTAATGTTAAACCTGGTGGTACGTAAAGTTACCGCTAGGCTTTAAAAGGTTAAAGAATTCTGCGTGGTGCCCACATTGCGTTTATGTGTTTTGTACGGATCTCAGAACAAACAGCAACTTTTGCCTTATAAAACATTAAGAGACTGGTTTTTATAACCGAAGTGGAGAGTGTTTACAGCGCGGTACGCACTGAGTCCTTATATAAAACAGATACGCTTCGTCTTTAAAGGGTTAATAGAAGTAGTGACGTGAAAACATAAGCCTCAAATTCGTGTAAGCCAACACGAAATGCCGTTGCCTGCGTCACAAAAAGCATAAGATCTTCACTAAAACCGGTTAGGGCTACATAGGGTAAAAATTGCTGCCTGTTCTTAGATTCATACGAAACTGACCCTGGAAAAAGTGCCGAGTTTTGAATGTTCAAAGAGGCGGCACGAGTAGCTATAAGTACCGCAGTGCTTGGCCGTACAAATACAGTCTAGTGTAAGGACGTGTCACCGTGCCAGACACGAATTTAAAAGCAAATATTCCATTGAATTGTTAATGTTTATTTCTTTACACCGCGATTATGAATGATAATGCTGGAAAGAAACTGCATAAACACGGCTTCACAGCTAAAGCAAATATTTAAAACTTTATCAAATATTATGTTTTCAATTGATCATGTTGGGAATTGTTCAAATTGCAGTCTTCTGTGTTTGGTACCGTGTAGATACACGACAGTACTACTTGTAACTCTCTCAAAGGCCATTCGTAGCGCCTGTTGGTAGTCAGAACACAGTGTTCCGAGCTATGTCATACCAGTTCGCAGACCCTAATTACAACTGCCAACGGAAGAAACTGAAAACATTTTAGATCACGCAAACAGTGCTATTGAAAGTTGGCACTCCTAATTCAAGATGAAAGTAGTGTGTTATCCTTTTGGGCTTCCTACAAGGTCACCCAACACAACGTGCGAGCAGGAGATATGCCTAAATACATAATCGAAGCTGACTTATATCTAATCCGTTTTGCTTGATAAGTTGCTGGGATGTGAACAGCGTGGTGGAATATAGGTTAGTGCACTAGCAGCACTTGGAGCGGAAAGCCTTGTTTGTTAGCTGCTGTGATTAGGCCGCTGCTTGCGAGGTGGAATGTCGCCTTCCTTGCGTCAAGGTGAAGAAGAGCCAGTGTGAACCACAATGCCAACCTGAGTGGTGGAATGCTGCGTCATTCAGCCCATATTAAGTGTGCTTGGAAAGTTGGATTGTCACCAGCTTCTTAAGAAACGACATGTTGACATTCAAATACATCTGTGACTATTAAGTGAATTAACATATTGAAGAAATGCTACTGAAAATATAAAAATAGAATTGATGAAAATTAGAAATCAGTGCGTGTTACATAGTATACAAAGCATAAAGTACAAATCAAGTGGCGTTTTCTTTTTTTAAAATGATATTTAAGTGACTGGGAGCAATACGAAATTATGATGATGTGAATTCGGCCTAGTTTTGATAACGCTAAGGTATTTTTGTTGATAAAGCTTTCGTTGGTTATAATAAAGCGTATTCGACACAATTATGGCGGCGACGGCTTCAAATGATTCAGGAACTAAAAGATTGCTAGATCCGGATTCCATTATAATCCACAGCACTGAAGGGAAGCAGGTACAGTCATTTATTTTATAATAATTATTTTAATTGATTGAGGTACTCTACGTAAACATCACTTTGAAGACAAAAATTTATCAGAATAATATTTAAGGTTGAAGATGCTATCTCAACTAAAACACACTGCATCTCCGTTATAAAACTCAATCGGATAATGCAGCTGTAGGAAATAATAGCTGTTTATTGTCTGACTCATAAGAAACACATAAATGCACTTTGTGAGTAAAATGTGGATTTTCCTAGTGTTACCAGTGGTGGTACATATAGTCACCAACGGTACTTAAAAGATTACATGTTAAATGGTTATAAATTCTTGTACTGTTAGTGACACGAAACATATATCACATATTTCTTTATGCAACACCCTGTTACTAAATAGTACCCTCAGCTTCGGATGGAAATTTTGAGTTAGGAAAGTAGTTTACCCAGCTTTTATAAACAACATGCCTGAGCAGGTAGACACGAAGCAGGCCTGCGTCAGGCTGGCAAGCGGCGGTGTTTCTGTTTTAATGCTGCCGGGGACAGGTTATCATAATTTTCCATGGTTTTGCTCGGACCGTTTTAGTATTCTAGAGGTGAAACTTATCCAATCACCACCCATGAACATATGAGTCTCGACTGTGTCTAGAACTACCACATTAACCTTCAAGAAACACTTTAAGAAGGGGGTTGACAGACGGAATTTATCCTACGTTTGTATGCTCACACTGTTGAGTGCAGTTCTTGACAACGTCCGATGGAAGGTATGCAAGACACGACATTATAAGGCATGCAAGACACTACATCTTACGTAAGGGCTTGCAATGACCAGCAAGCAGGGCCGTCATATTAAAAAGCTATACACGTGGAGCCAACGTTCTTAAAATACGCAAGAAATGATTAAGTGGATTAATGCTCCTCTTTCCATAACACCCAAGTCTAACTGACATTACTGAAGGAATAATATTTGTGTTCATTCCAATCAGATTGCCTTTTAGCATAACAGTTTACGTTTTACTAAAGTTGGGAACGCAAAAGAAGTGAGATCTCGTTTTTTACAAATAGGCACTTGTAGTTACTTAATCTGCCTCTGTATATATTTTAAACGAACTCTTGGCCGAATGATGGACTGAATGTATTCGGCTCAATCATGTTACCAATTCCTGTACGATTAGTAGTAAAAGGGTTGTTTTAATGATAACCTGGCTCTAAATCTACGCAAACATGTTACGAATACATAAAGAGGCATACAAATACACGGAGAATTTTGAGATATATTTAGTAATATGATAAAGGTAACGCTGTCTCTGTGCACGCCGTTATTGTGTAGTAGCAGTAAGAACTGGTATTCATAACCTGGGCACTAGATGGAGGAGATTAGCTAACTTCGCACCGACCGCTTTACGTCCGGGGAAAGAAACCTCTGTGCCCATTGAGTTCGAGGCTTGGTGGCATCCAGAGCCGGTTTGGGCGTTTTCATGAAGATGGAAATACCTAGCCTCTAAAGCTACAGAAACGGGTCCCATTTGTCACGATGGTAACGGATACCTGCGTACTGTTCCGTATCATCCCGGCTGCCCCTCTGTCACATGTAAGCCAGACTAAAGCAGATGTCGATATACAGAAGCCACTGATAGAAGTCCCATGGTTCGAACTCTTTAACATCTCCTTCGAACTGTTAAGTTCCTCACTTCAGCGCACTATTTTACGTTATGTTCAGTCATCAGTTGTTCTATTCACACCAATGTTGTTAGTTATAACCAACTGATTACTTTTGCTAGCGAAAAGTGCTTAGCGCTCGTTAATAAGGGCCCTTACAGCTGTAGAGGAGTCTTAACAGTAGGCACAATATGGGAAACACTTGAGCGCCGTCATCCCCACCTACTGGATTTCTTTCCGTGACTTCGATGTAGCAGTGTGTCGTGTGTGTAGAATGTCCAGACGATTGGAGTGTAATAAACGGAAGGCTACACGAATCGAAAGAGATTAGCACGGTTTCGATCCGTGGCACATATTTCCATTGCTCAATAGGCCTGTCATAATTGGTCACCTGGTTTCTTTGCTGAGAAGATTGTTCTGGGTGTTGTTTACAGGACACATCGTCCAGGCATGGTGACGATTCGAGTGACGACAATTTTACTGATGGCGATGGCGGCCAGTCAGAAGAGGAAAGTGTTACTGTCAAGTGAGTTAAAGTTTGTTTTGTATGTTAGGAACTGAAATAACAAATACACTTTACGTAGGCAGCAACACCTAGTTGTCTAGAATTTCGGCCTGTGTCGTACATGTTTCGTACATGTTTCCGCCCTTCCTGCGTTATTATCAAGGAGTATCTCTTTGATAATAGCGCAGGACGGGCGGAAACGTGCCGGAGATAGGTTGTAGACAGGAGGGTTTCTGTAGATAAACTGTGTAAGTTGGTTTCATTACTAAGAGTATATGAACTATACAAAAACACTAATCACCAACAAATGCACGAAGAGAGTTTTATCATCAATTGTAACACACTCCTACATGTTTCGACCCTGCTGGGTCATCTTCAGGGAGAACTTTTTTGTTATCGTTACGCTAAGGTTGCACTTTATAGTTGAGTGAGAATGGGCTGTTGACTGTGTACTGGAGGCGTGAACTCTCTGCTGTCCCGGCTTGCAAGCCGGGACAGCAGAGAGTTCACGCCTCCAGTACACAGTCAACAGCCCATTCTCACTCAACTATAAAGTGCAACCTTAGCGTAACGATAACAAAAAAGTTCTCCCTGAAGATGACCCAGCAGGGTCGAAACATGTAGGAGTGTGTTACAATTGATGATAAAACTCTCTTCGTGCATTTGTTGGTGATTAGTGTTTTTGTATAGTTCATATACTCTTAGTAATGAAACCAACTTACACAGTTTATCTACAGAAACCCTCCTGTCTACAACCTATCTCCGGCACGTTTCCGCCCGTCCTGCGCTATTATCAAAGAGATACTCCTTGATAATAACGCAGGAAGGGCGGANCAACGCAGTACACAGTCAACAGCACATTCTCACTCAACTATAAAGTGTAACCTCATTGTAACGGTAACAAAAAGTTCTCCCTGAAGATGACCCAGCAGGGTCGAAATATGTAGCGGTGTAGCGGTGTGTTACAATTGACGATAAAACGCTCTTTGTGCATTTGTTGGTGATTAGTGTTTTTGTATAATATAGTGCACGGACATGGAACACATTAAATATATGAACTATATACACGGCGAATGCAACACAGGAAGAGTTATTCTTTGCGTGTGACATCCCGCTATGTGACAATGATATGAAAAACCAAAATCAATAGCAGTCCCGGGGGCAAAGCAGCCGGGGCGTGGCGTTGACCACCCACTCCCATCTAGCGCCGAGGTTAAAGCAAGAGTAGAGATACACCTCTACTCCTCCTCTGGGACTTCATGGTATGCTACAGGGCGTAATCGCTATTAGATAATAGGGCATTAAGAAAATAGGCAGGTTTTGCTAGATTTGAGGTTTTGACGGCTGGGGTGTGACGCTGTGTGCCTTCATCTTCGGGACCAAGCAGTTCAAGAAGACTACGTGGCCCTGACGGTGAAGGCACCACGACCCCTTGAAACGCTGGGATCTGCTCGCCACATCCCACAAAAATTTAATCTACGCAAGTTTTGTTTATATACTAGGCCTACTTCAGTAGAATATGCAATAACAAGTTTTCCGCCCTGTAATTTTTAGGTGCGTTTACAAAATTGCAAAAAGCGACTTTTAGCTTCCTCATGTATGTCTATATGTGTGTCCGTCAGTCCGTCCGCCCGCCGGCATGGAACAACTCGGCTTCTACTGGACGGCTTTTGATGAAATTTGACATTCAAGGATTTTTCAAAACTCTGTCGAGAAAATTAAAGTTTCATTAAAAACCGACTTAGAATAACGGGTACTTTACATGAAGATGTATGTCCATTTACGATAATGTCTTGCTGAATTCTTCTTAGAATGAGAAATGTTTCAGACAAAACTGTAGAGAAGATCAAAACACATTTCATGTTTAATAACTTCTTTACGAATATCGTGACCTTTATGAGATAATGTGGAACAACATTTTAGAGTCGGACAGGCCACAAGATGACAATATAACACGGCGCATGTGCTGTGCATGCTGGATAACAAAGGCCTTTCTTTTTAGTGGTGAAAGGCCCCGCAGCAGACGCTACGGACGCACTGCAGCCATGAGGTTTATTATGCAATAACAAAGGCTTACAGACACACACTCAGAGTATGTAAAGCATATAGCTTTTCCACGGCAACAATGGTTACGTGCAAGCGCTTCAGAGTTACGTTATAGGCACATTGCCTGTCTTATTTTTTTAAAATTTCCCTTCTGAAGTCAGTAACGTATAAATCATTGCCGCAACATATGTGCAAGTTGGTACGACTGTATATCTTGAACAAACATGCGCGTCGTTTAGGAAAATTTCTGAAGTTAAGAGATACAAACGTGATGACGCAGCGAAACTTTCAGATTAGATCCGATAAATTTAACAAATACAGACTCTGTACTTCGGAAGTACGTTCTTTAGGAAAAAACAGTGGAACAAAAATGTGCTCTATTATGCATAATTCAGCTTTATTATTTCTGCTTTGGCCGGGTCTTCTGGGATATGAAGCTCTGTCACTGGGTAAGTGACAGAGATAAAGTGTATGTGTGTGAAGATAAAGTGTATAATGTCCTCCGAAACGTCGGGAACAACTTAAACGACACACAATCACGTCTCAGGAGCCTCAAATTCTTACCTACACCGCCAAGAGAACCTCTAATCCCACCGTGTTGTTATTGATTTATGTTAACTGTTCAAACATACTATATCATGCCTTTTTTTTAAGCTAGGGATGATGGTGTAAAGAGCTTTAAAGTCGTTGCGAACAAATATAGAGAACAAACACAAAGTAGGATTTGTTTTTAAATAAACAGTAATTGAACAATGTTATGTTACAGTAAGATCAAGTCGAAGATTAGGTTAGCTTTAACCATCAAAGACACGGTAAAATATTTATCTTCTTGTACAGGAAGGTCAAATCTAAATTACGTAAGCCCTAACGATCAAAGGCGCGGTGAAATGTTTATCTTCTTTTGCGTATATAGAGTGAATTGTATTTGCAATAGTGAAATTCCTCGCGGCGATCAAAGCGATTATGATGTTACAACAATACCATTATCTTCGTGTATCAATGCCTACCATAATTCATCCCAGTTTCAACAAAACGGGACATGTATGCCTAGCGTAACAATCCTGCCACCTTCAGTGGCTTTTATTTAATTATATTTAAATAGATTGAACTTTATTACTGAATTTTCTCAATGTGGAAGCACTTTCGGTTATGTTGTAAGTAAATATTATGAATTTATATCCATATATAGTTTTAATTCAGATAAGAGGACGCTTCGTTTAAAGTGACTTCTGTAACCTTCCTGTGTGTTCGGAAGGCCAGTGGGGAGTGAAGTGTGTAAAGTGCACGTTGCGTCCATTTAATTTAATGAACTCGAAAGTCTAAGGACTTAACAGAAAAATTATGTTGGGCATTGGCTATGTTTTATTTTTCAGGACGAACATTTTTTTCTCGTTCTGACAGGTTTCGTGGCTAATGCCAGTCGAGTTGCACACAGGAACTCGTGCGGTCGTTAAATTCCTCCACTCTAAATAAGGAACTAAAATGGCTACAGGCATTTTTGTAAAACTCGCCATTATCAAATTATCCTTTCACTTTTGTGTGTACAGATAGACGTACGGATGGACAGAGCACGTTATCCATTCTCTGAGATATTTTTGATGCACATTACTTTCATATTCCACACTATATATTAGTGTGTCCCAACATTTATGAGTGGAAGACGCCCGTAAAGTATTTTTTCTTATTCCGAGGAACCCATACGTATAAAAATGTTTACAGGCTAGAAAACAAAGAAGCTGGCAGAGAACGGAAATTACTCCAGTATTGCCAATTGCCGCACAAAAATTTTCGCGATAGTTCGAGCTATATTTGGAATTTTTCGCGGCATTTAAATATTCTTATTCCATGATTACAAGCGGAACCCATAACGAAGTTCTGCGGAACCCCAGCTGGGAAACACTGCTACATGTTATGGCACAGATTGCCTTTGTAGATATGTCGACAGATTTTATCATTTTTAATATTAGTGACGACAGTTGGGTTACATTGGACTATTAGACGCAATTCGTCCACTTCCAAGTTGTTCTTATTGACTCTAGAACGGTAAAGTTGTCTCGGTGCTTAATTAATCACCATACCATAGAGGCATATGGGGGAGTGGAGGTTTAGCTCCACACATCCATAACCCCGACACCAGATGGGAGGTGAATGGTGAGCTGAACGCCCTGGCCGCTTTGTGACCGACGGACAACCTTGTTAGGCCACCTATCGAATAAGAAGCTTGGTGCATCTTGGGGCCGGTCTGGAGGGTTTGCACAACGGATTAACCTCTTCCCGCAGCTGCGAACCTAACCGCGATTTGTCTGCCGTCCAGTGCACAGCCTAGTCACTATAACACAGTGGCACACACAGAGGGGGAGGCCGCCGGGTTGCAGCCCTCCCAACCCCCCAAAACCTAAATTTAGAAAAACAGATTTTGTAGATATTACGATACCAAAGTTTCACGTGGGTTGCCCCTTCAGCCGAAATCAGCCACTGAAATTGGCTGATGACTAGTACGTTAGAATTTTGAAAAATAAATGAATAAAATTAAAAACAAGAAGAAGATAAGACACTGTGATTGAGTCGAGGAACATGTAGTTGTTTTCGTATGTACTTAAGTGCAATTGCAAACAGTGTTATATTGTACTTACAACGTCATTTTTCTATCATAATTTTTAATATCAAACATAGCCCCAGGATCGCCCCCCCCTCCCCCGAAGGAAATATTCTGGGTGCGCATCTGCTATAACAAACGGATTATGACGGCCGACGAAGTTGAGGTGGCCCCCAGTAGCGGAACGTACCTGTGTACAAAGCTTTTGAAAACTGTAACTTTATGTAATATATAACAGTGAACGTTTATCTCTTATACTGGGGGAAGAACACAGACGGAAGGCGTTCGAGAACAGGGTGCTAAGGATAATGTGAGGAGCTAAAAAGCAGGAAGTGAGAGAAGAACGGGGGGGGGGGGGGGCAAATGCACAGTGAGGATTTTCATAATTTTTAATATTATCCAGGCGTTGTTAGGGAGATCAGATCAAGGAGGATGGAGTGGATGGGGCAGGTAGCAAACACAGCCAGGAAAGTTCATCGTGGGGTTGGATATTGCTAGACTCCACAAGAAAACGACTTTCAATGTGAATTCTATTCCTGTGTCTGAAGGAAATACATTACCGCAAGCTATGGTGGGTAGTTCCACACTGTGTATGTCTCATTTGAGAGCTTCTAAGACTGCTGAATGGCGTAATTTGTGTTCATGAAACAAGAAATCTATGGTTTAAATAAAACACGGCGTTGGGTAGCTCCGTCTTTGTGAATGCTGGGTACATGCTACCGGGAAATAACGAGAGTATGCTGGATGTATGTTTCTCGGAGAGGTGAAATTAGGAAATGCATATTTAGTTTTTTTCTGATAGTACTTCCAATGTTATTACCCGAAATATGCTCCATACATATGCCGATTTCAATTCGTCGCGGGGTGCTTGTTGCATAGCCGTGCTAAGCACAAACGGAGCAGACAAGCGATGTGTCTTCCTTTGTTGCACTTAAGAATGAGTGGATCTATATTTCTATTTTCCTGCATACGTTCACGGCGGACATTAGGACATGTGTACTTTTTTTCACGCGCGTTCGCAAAATTGCGAAAGCGACTATCACCGTCGTCATGTCTGTCCGTCCACATGGTACAACTCGGCTGCCACTGGGCGAATTTTCATGAAATATGATATTTGAGTATTTTTCGAAAATCTGCCGAGACGATTCAAGTTTCATTAAAATCTGACAGGAATGTTGTAGAGAAAGTCGAAATACACATCTTATGTTTAATAACTTCTTCCGAAAATCGTTTCATTTATGAGATAATGTGAAAAATACGGTAAAAACGGATAGGCCACGGATGACAATATAATATGGCGCATGCGCTTTGCATGCTGGAGGCTACAAACACATACTCAGAATATGTAATACTTATTGCTTTTTCACGGCAACAATGGTTACACGAACGCGCCTCAATGATACGTTTATTTGCTACACTAATTTGGTACCGGTGTTTCGTGAGAGCTTGCTGCCTTCATCAGGTGCGCTGTGAAAAACTCAAATCACACAAACGTGACAAATCACTGACTCTTTTTCGTCTTTTATTATAGTAATGAGTGCAAATATTTTTGTTTCATAAGAAGATAAACACTCATACATAGCTATTGCAATACTTCTGTTAATAGAAATGTGAATAAAAACAAAGTGAAGTACACAGAAGTTGCTGTATTTGTAACATCGACGCAGTTCTCAAGAAAATCCGTCTTGTTCCTCACATGACTAGTGGAATGATTTAAAGTAACCTGCATAGAATTTTCCTTAAATCTCTGTGTTTAGACTACTACTACTACTACTACTACTACTACTACTACTACTAATGATGATGATGATAATAATCATCATCATAATCATAATCCTCATGAAGTGCCCACAAGTGTGCATGTTTACATTTCATTGTAGAGGTCATTTAGCGGCTTCTTTCTCGTTGTGCCGCCGAAATAAGCTAGTTTAGTTTGCCTTGCTGCATTCCGTTGTAGATCAAGACATGTTCTTGCATGCAGTAATATGGCCACATGCTTGTCCATGCAGAAGGCAAGTGAAGTTGTTTCTCGGATAGAGATGTCCAGTTGCAAGTGTCTTACGGAGAAAACCACTCTCAACCGTCAAAACACGTCTGATCTTCAACCCATATGAATGTAACAGAGGTAAAAAATGGTTAAGCTTCTTCTAAGGCGCTACGGCCCATTTTCGGGACATGGCCTCCCCGTTGCCGGGGTTTCGAGACAATTGGGTTTTTACGAGGTGAGGGTGTCAGCCCCACGCCACACTCCCAACCTGGTGGCCAGGATATACCTGTTTAAAATTAGATGTACGCGGGAAGGTGAAGTCCATACGACAATACCCATGTACGAGTTTACATGAGAACAGGACGGGAAACTTAGAATTTAATGATGAGGAGGGAATGTATTATGTGATAACAATGTATTGTTAATCAGAATGAATAGATGGGGAAGCATGAGACGATATATGTCTTATCGATATAACTGCATGTAAATGTATGTGGAAAAACACAGTTGTCATTAACAAGTGTCTAAGCTAGTAATTAGCCTTCGTCCATTAGCAGTTGATTACGGAGTCGGTGCTGCAGGAATCGCCCCAACTTGTATTCTTCTGTTTACTCTTCTCAGTAGTTCGGACTACAGCTGGTGCAGGTTGCAGTAGTAGGCCTAGGTGTGTTCTAGAAGTCTTGTACTGTACGAGGAAAGTCTCCCTAGACGATATGTATGATGGTCTTGATGGGGTGAAACTTAATTCGCGGAAGAACTTCAAAAATTCTACTTTCGCCGTTTCCAGTGTTTCAGAGTCGGTTTTCGAAAGTTAATCCCAGACTGGCTTGATCCTGTGCTTTAAAATGGGCGTTGTATTAATTTGGAAAGGTGTCATGGCTGCTTTATGAACAACACTTCGATCTCTTCGCTGTAATACATAGCTTTAAGAGCTATCTTGTCTGTAAGTGGATCTTAGTGACGCCTCTGAGAATTTACTCTGTTTAAGTGTGTTCTGAAGTAGCACTATTTTGTTCGGGGATATTACCGCCTTAAGGTTTTTTTTTTTTTTAATTTCAAATCCACTTTCCTTGGCCCAGACACGAGGCTTGTCAACGGTTATCTTTGCCTCCCGCTGTGATGTTGGCTCCAAGCCTGCCTGCATGCAGCCAGGGATTCCCGGTCCGTCCTTTTAACATTGCCTTTGGGCGGTGCGCCTGTACCGTCGCAGGATCCCTGTAATTTCTTAGCATCTTTCTGCCCTGCCTTCCCTTTTCCTTCGTTTTATGCGTTCCTTTAATGAAAATATGTACTATGGAATTGCATTAGTGACTCATTAGAAAATTTGTTATCTTTCTTGTAACATGCATGTCTTGATATTATGTACATTTATTTATTTATTTAACAGGCTTGTTAATTATCTTACGTACTTGCCGCTTCAAAAACACCCAGTGTTGAAGTGCAATTTTTTATGCTGTCTTTCAAACTACTGAGCAGCGCACCCTTCCCGTGGATGCAGAACAAGCATTCCCCACACTGGTGTACCCAAGGGATGGGCTGCCGGGCTGCAGCCCCCCCAACTCCCCAGAGCAAAATTTTAAAGAACACAGATTTTATAGACACGATGATATCAAAGGTTTTGCGTGATTTACGCGTCAGCCTAAATCAGCCACTGAAATTGGCAGATGACTAGTACATTGGAATACTGAAGAATACAATAATAACTTACGAATAGGTCGACTTTTACTTTTTCAGGTACTTTTAATTTTCTGTGTAACCTAACTAGATGTCGGCTCGGAGAGTTTAACATGATTTTCATAACATAGTTTTTAAAATCAAACATAAATTATCTATAGCGTCACGGTCAGCCCCCCTCCCCCCAAAGAAAAATTCTGGGCGCGCCTGTGATTCCCCATAGATTAGTAACACATTGTAGTGTATGAGAAGTGAGATTCTCTCATGGCCGTTTCTTGATCCAAGTTTATTCGGACGTAACTCCGTGTGGAGTGATAAATAGTTCCTGACGTTTCGGTAGCGTTTGCATCCTTCATATTCAGGGTCTTTGCAGCCCAAGAAGGGCGTAAATTGCATAAACCCAGAAGATGGAAGTGGAAAGCTCCTCCTAAACGTAGATAATTTTTACAAATCGACTGGGCGTCGTATCTTAAGTGCAAAAAAATCCGAAACTTAAAGCTAGTAGTACTGCGTCCAGTGATGGCCGCCTGCCATGATCAGCTGATTATGCAAGGGGACTGAGTTAATGCAGTGCCGACTAACATTTAGAGGTGGAATATGCTGTTACGTGTTGAAAGATAAATGATCGACAATGCACAGAGCTGCGCTTGAAAGGATAATGCACATAAGTAAAAATAACAAATAACAGTGTAATTAGTAATATTACGGCATTGAATGTAAACGCAACAAGTTTTCTTGTGCGTGTGTTGATATGACCTAATAACTGAGAGGCGTGTGCAAAGTGATGCAAAGTCTAGTATATTCCTTCTGACCACATTATGCTGCAAAAACCGAGTGATGTTATCAAGATGGGGAAGTCAGGGATGTGATGCAGTGGGCAAAAATGTACATAATAGGTTGCTCTGTTTGAGGTTATAAAATATTTTTGCATCGCGTATTGCCTGTTGGCTTGAACAAATATGGTTAGAGCTAATTTGTAATGCCAGTGAAAACGCATGGTAAGGTAGAAGTACTTCCAGGAGAAAGCAGAGCGGTAGTGTATTTTGTTCTTTGTATCTTAAACACAAGAGGATGAAGGAAGTCAACTGAATGGTACTATAGGTATAAAAGAGGGTACTGTTACTGGCTCCTATAGCAGTGAATCTTAACTTGAAAAGCTGAAGTTTTCACTCACATGCTGTATATATCAGATCCTTGTATGGTTTCTGGTGTGTATGTAGGAGACAGCATTGTGTCTAAGTCTTAATACCAGCTTCATGCTGGTCCTTGTGAACATTATAATGAACCCTTGGATTCCATGACCAGGTAAGGCTGGGAATTTGTAGACTAGCTGAATGGTTAGTAGCTTCTCAAGAAAAACGGCCCTGATTAGTTAATTTTGACCTTTTCCCAACTCCTTATTGTGGTATTTATTTCTGTTGTATGATTCTCATGTGTTAATGCTGCTATATTTTTAATGGTCTGACAATAATAACCTTATGTAATTAAAATTCCTTGAATAGTGTGCCAAATTCAACATGACTGTTGAAGTTTGGTGTTATGACTACAACTTTTGTGGTCAATTTTGTATTCAAACTAGGGCTTGATTATGTGTTGTCACCATTATTCCACATGTTATGGCCGTTCCATTTTGTTGGAAAAGAGCTGCGTGAAACTGTAGCAGTGGTAAAAGTAGTGCTAAGTTTATAGGAAAAATACTGGGTGGGAAAAGAAGTGGGGTCAAACTTACATTTTGAGTTCTGTTTAATTTCATCTCTGTAACCCAGTTTGCACATCTAGCATCAAAGTTAAACAAGGTGGTGTGTTGCAGAAAAGCTTTGTCCTCCAAATCTTTGTATCGTGAAAATCTGAATCATATATACTGTAATCAGGCCTTCCTTTATGGTCATAGGACTGTAAGAGGTAGGATGTATACAGTAGCATAGCAAATGTTTATGTTTTTCTGTTTAGTATTTTTAAGTTGGTGGTAGTGGGTCTATGTATACTGTTCTTTTGTCTTTGTTAACAACTTTTTTTGCTGTTATAATGATTATGATTTGATTTTGTGTGTAGGGTTCTGGTTGATTTAGTTCGTAAAATAATGTAAACGATTTTGTCAGTAATATTAGTGACATTAATTTATCTGATCCTGCAGTATATGCTATCAATGAGGAGAGCTGCACTTCCATTGATAAAATTATGACCTCCGTAACTGATGTACAGTTATTTGCACAAATCTCACGTGGTCTATTGGCTGTCATGTCAACATGGTTGCCTTAGTTGCTTTTTTTTTATTTCTATTGTGGTCATGGAACGTAGTACACTTCAGCAAGATGAGATGATCATACAGAACCTTGCTAAGAGAACCTTAGAGCATTTGCAAGGTGTAGGTGTAGAAGGAAGGACGGTATGTTAAAATGGAGCTTAAAGAAACAGTGTGAGGATGTGGACTGGAGCTTAAAGAAACAGTGTGAGGATGTGGACTGGATTAACCTTTTAAAGCGTAGCGGTAACTTTACATATGACCAGGTTTAACATTAAAAAATTCTACGTGGTGCCCACATTGCGTTTATGTGTTTTGTACGGATCTCAGAACAAACAGCAACTTTTGCCTTATAAAACATTAAGAGACTGGTTTTTATAACCGAAGTGGAGAGTGTTTACAGCGCGGTATGCACTGAGTCCTTATATAAAACAGACATGCTTCGTCTTTAAAGGGTTAATGAGGCTGAGGATAGGCTGAAGTAGTGGGTTTTTGGGAGCACAGTAGTGAACATGTATGTTTTGTAAAATGCAATGTGTTTCTTGGCTGGCTTTGTGACTGCTGTATGGCATTATGAGTGTGCAATTAGGGTTGCTGTTTGAACAGTCTGAACATGATGAAGCTAATTTAGATTGCATGATGCTGTTTTTAAATGAAGTGTTTAGCTCATTAGTGTAGTAACTGGGCTGTGGACTGGATGACCAGGGACATGGGGTTTGATCCATGGGAGGGAGAGAGTTTTTCCTTTTCCACTGCCCTAGGACCTGCTCTAGGACCTGAGGGCCCTTTTCCAAAGGATGAAGCAGACAGGCCATGAAGCTGAATGCTTGTGTCTGTCTGGTGCCAAGGTTTGAGAGTATGAAGATGTGCATCTGGTCCCTGTATATTTTTATGTCATGGCACTCAATTAAGTGCCATGATACTTATATGTCTTTATGTGTACTGAGTATCCTCCTATAGTGGTACTTCTATGCTATTATAATGGTCTTCCCTGAAGCCATTTTATTAACAAGTTCATTTTTAACCTTTCAGGCAGGGCTGTGGAGCCAGAGTCGGAAGGAATTTGGGGGGAGTTGGAGTCAAGAGTTGGTAAAAATGTACGGACTCTGACTCTGCCTCTGACCTGGATATAAAATCTTAAATGGATACTAGCTGCAATAACCATTAGACTTATACGTAAATATAGGTTGTAAGTCTGAAAAGAAGCCTGATGATTCACGTGGTGGTGATGAAATTTCTTATGATACCATTTACCATTTTAGTAGGTTTACCATTAGTAATACATATTGAGCTTCTATGAAGGAGTCGGAATTGGAGTTGGAGATTTAAAATTGAGGAGTTGGAGGTTTTGTGTACCGACTCCACATCCCTGCTTTCTGGTTTTTGTGCGGATGTAATAGGCTCTGAAACATAACTCACAGAACTTCTGCTGTTGGTGGTGGTACCTATACTGAATAAGATCTTGTATATTTGGATCAGTCTTCTGGTTGATATGCCTCCCTTCCCTTATAACTTTTTTTCTGCACTTGCTGTGTTGAAAAATGTTTTGGTGTGTAATGAGGTCAGGAGAACTTGTGTTACACTGTATTGGCCTGTTTCATGTTTTTAATTAAACGTACACATTATTTCAGAGTCCCACTTCGTACTAGTAGGAGAAAATCAGTTATGCCACCATCAGCGCCAAATATCAATAACAGTGATATCTCTGATGCATCTGATATCGCTGATCAGTCTCCACAAAATTCCATCACAAGTATTAACAGCATCTCCAGTTTACTTAAGGAAAAATTAGCGGTAAGTTCAGACTGTTATCAGAGTTTACCAGAATCTTTATAAAGAAGGGTTTAAAAGATAAACATGTAAATTAATTTCCTTTTTATGTATGGTGTCATTGTAAAGTGGATTTTTTTTTTACCCTTTCCATTGGTCAGATTTTGGACTAATTGAGAGCAAATGAGTGTAACAGGATGTATGTGTGTGTATGTAACATAATCTACCTTAGCAATGCATAAACAACATAACCGTATCAAAGGTAGCTATGAACATCTGGAGCATGGAATATCCTGTTATTCTGTATTTTATGATGAATTCCAAAGAGATGTTTGATACAGTTTGCTGTACTTGCAATGAAGCTGTGCTGTTTAATTTTTTTTCCAGTTATCTTTTCCAGCTATGTTGAAGAAGAAGAGGCCACAGGAATACAAACTCCGTGCCTTTGTAGGAATTCTGTTCCTTACTATTGTTTTTCTTGTTGGTTTTGCATATGTATTGTACCAACAACAAGTTCTTCAGGTATGTTGATATGGATGTACGTATTGCATGTACTGAATGTCTCCTTTATTTTGTCCGTGAACATGGCAGCTGTTACAGGGTGTGCTTTCTTTGTGATAAAGTTTCTGTGCTCAGGGACACAATAGTGACCCTCTTTATGCGTGGGTACTGTAATAAATATGTTTGACTCTCAGATGTATTGATGTTGTAGAAATTAATTTGATTAGTGATGGTATGAGTAAACAGTATACCTCTTCATTTGTGTTCTATGTATGATCTGCTGTTATGAATACTGACAGTGTTATACATATTGGAATACCAGTTTACCAGTTTACTTGGAGGCTAGGCTCACCTCTGCAAAGACTGAGCTGTAGCAGGTGAATGCTCAGTAGTGATTGACTGCATGGGACACAAATAGTAGATGACTGTATACAGGATATTTTGTCTTTGAAACACTAAAAGCGAACATTAGAGTCAAGTCTATAGCACTTCATCACTTACGGTTCCTATGTGGGAAGCCCCAGGTTCAAAGCAAAGCCTAGAGAGGAGCTGTCATGACTGAGGTCTGGTTGTTTCCCTCAGTGATTCCATACAGATACTAGGGTAGTATCTGAAATTAGGATGAAAACATTGCGATCTTCCAGCACAAGTTTTACAGTTGAAAGCCTTCCACCATTAGTTTTATGCACTCATTGCCATGTTGTGGTACTCGCAGTTTGCTTTTTGTGTTCTTTGACATCTCTGCCAGTAATCTGTGTATATTAACAACAGACGGCAAAATTTGTATATTTTATCTTTATATTTAATTCTCATGTCTATGTATTGGAGCTGGTAGGAGTGAGGTTGGAAAAGAGAAGGATGGAAACAGGTAATGATAATTTAAGATGGTGACCATAACATTGTTGTCATCATATTTATATGATTCTTGTAAAACTGTTTATATAAAAATGCAGTTATTCTGTGTATGTTTATAGATGATATATTTGCATGCTGTAACATGCTGTTATTACTCTGAATGTGTTGTTGCTTTGCTTTTCTTCAGAGAGCATACTTTGAAAGCATCCGTTTCAATAAGGAAGAACGTATTGTTCGAGTCTTCAGCAATGAAGGACGTCAAATCTTGTATGGGCACCTGGGCATGCACTTAGATGGTGATCAGGCATTCCGTTGTCTGCCACACGATATTCGGGATGATATTTCTGTATGTATGGAGTGGATGAATAAAGCACGTTTATATATGAACTACACAGAGCATGTTGGTGTGCGTTGCTATCATATAACATGGGAAAGCCTTATGTTGGACTTCTATCCAACAGACTGTTATGATTGGTCAGGTGGACATTGGTATGGTGGAGGCCAGACACAGGAGATGGCATGGCCTATTGAGAAGGGTTCAGTAAAATTGTCACCATTTGTCACTGGCGACATTAGACAGCATCAGTGGGGGAATGTTTTGAAGCGTTACTTCATCAATTCCAATGGTGTTACAGTGTTTATAGATCCTGACACACCACTCTATATTTCAGTGAATTCTGAACACCCTCATCAGTTTTGTCTGCAGGCACGACATGATGATTTTGCATACGTATACCATTCACCAGCACCTCCGCAGTTAAACTACTCTATCTGTACATCAAACAACATGAAATCATTACATTCCTTTTTTTCTGAGAAAAAACTGTGGGATGGGTTAAAGGAAGAGGATTTGAAGGTAATAAATTCACTTCTTACAGAACCACTGTGGCAAATACCCACAAGCCCAGGAAATGAGCTCACAGAGGGAGCCATTTATAATTACACTGAGAACGTGATCGCTCTTGGTTTTCTGAGGCAGGGCCACGTACTGTTAAGTGAGTCCTGGCAGCCACATGTAGGTGACTTTGCTTTGGATCCTGTGCGTTTTCCAACAATGGATGAGACTATAAATATTATTCATAGACGTGGATTCCGCATTGTGTTTACTGTTCAGCCATTCTTGAGTACAGAGTCTACCAACTTTGCTGAAGCAGTCTCGAAACGTCTGCTCATCAGTGAACGTGATTCAGAGCCTCACATTCCAGCATTAACAAGATATAAAGACGTAGCAAGTGCTGGCATGCTAGATGTTACAAATAACAGAACAGTGCCTTGGATTCAGGCCAAACTGAAAGCACTGGTTGACAGGTATCATATTGATGCCTTCTACCTTGATACTGGAACTGCATATGACATGCCACATTACTACCGCTTTGAGAATCAACTTACCAACCCAGACCAATACAAGACGATCTTTACTGACAGCATCCTTCATGCTGTTGGGGTTGTGGGGGTATCAAGTGCCATCACAAGGCCCAAAGCACCAGTATTTGTTTCTTTACCCCCATTCGCTTCCTCTTGGAAATCCATGCAGTCTATAATACCCACTGTTTTAACTTACGGTGTCATGGGTTATCCATTTATTATGCCTGGCGCTGTTGGCGGAGATTATAAGGAGGCACAAGGACATGATGCTGCTGTCACCAGCAGTGCAACATCGGTGGGAAATATGTCCAGTGAGAATGGCAGGACTGGTATCCATCTTCCTCTTCCAGATAAAGAACTGTATGTCAGATGGTTGCAGCTTGCAACATTTCTACCAGTGATTCGCTACACTCACCTGCCCAGCAAGTATGGTGATGAGCATGTGTTGGAACTGGCTAAGATTTTCACGGTTTTACGGCTGAAGACTGTAAGTACTTGAAGTTTTTCATTTTGTATTCATTGGAGTTTGAATATTTATTATGTAGTCACTGGATCTGTACCCCATTAACGATGAAGCGTAAACTGTTTCATTTAAAGACGCAGGTCATATCGTGCAGTGAACACTTTTCGTCTTGGTTATAAAAACCAATCAGTTTATGTGATATATGGCAAAAGTCACTGTTTGGTCTGTGTGAGTAAAATGTGCAGTTTTTGTACAGTAAACCTGTTGGTGTGTCAAGTAATGACTAGGCTGTAAGAGGTTAATGTGATGAAAGCCTTCAATAGTATTTTGTGTCCGTGAATGTAAATCCACATAATATGTGGTGTGTGAAGTACTGTCTCCCCTGAATAGTTCAAGAAACTATTTCAGCAGTTAGTATGTACTCAAATATAAGACATAACACAATTTGAGAGAGAAAGTTTTAGGTACAAAAACTTGTCATGCTGTCAGACTAATATGCACAGAGATGCTACCACAGAATTTGGTAAGATGAAAGGTGTGTCATTGCTTTGAATATTTAAGCTATCTGTAAGTCCAAGTTAGGGCACTCACTTTTAGAGTAGCTGCATTAAATTGACGATCCATTTTATGTGCTATGAACCAAATGTTCTAGGTGAGTGGGTAGCACTTGCCGTGTTTTCTGGAAGTCCAAGGTTTAAGCCTTGGTTGAGAGACTTGCCTCCCTCCAGCCAGATACCGTGATAATATCTCCAATTAGACCATGACTGCTTCCTTCCACATTCTTTCCAATTCATTATTTAATAACTGTCCTGACATTCAATGCTGTATAGTCTGAGCTATTTAAGAGTACTGTTAAATAAACTAACTACACCTAACTACTGTTAACTCCATGGAGTGGAGTCCTTGAAAAGTTCATACCAGAATTAATTAATGGACTAATAACATTTTTTCATGTTTGTGAAGGAAACACCAAATTTCCTACGGAAGCCTCTCGTATCGATTCATACAACCACCCAATCTGTCATATATCCTAGTTGCACATTGCACTGGGTTTATAAATAAATGTCTTTCTTTGATGGAGAGCTAAAATTACAAGCTTCATTGTTCTACCGTGCACAAGTGTTCTTATCATTTGTATTTGTATTTTGCATTACAATCCTTTTCACTCAGATATATGGAGTTAGGAATTTCTTTGTTCGTTCATTCGTTCGTTAATTAATTAATTAATTCATTCATTCATTCAGTCTGACAACAGATCCATAGCCTCTTCCAAAGTGAGTTCTCCAGACAGTGTGATCTAGTGCTTCCTCTCTCAGTTTCCAGTTTCCTCTCTTTTCCTTAAGGTCATCCAGTAGTTAGGAATAGAGAGGACATTTTTACAAATTGTACAGTTAAATATGAAATGTGCATGACCTCATTTTTTGTAGTTTAGCAATGCCATATATGGAAGCTGGAACTGACATATTTTTCCAATTCATGTCTTCGGTAATAACAGTGATGGAATCAAAGACTATAACCATAATAACAAAAACGAGGCAAACAACTATGCTCCATTATTTATTACATTCTCCCAAATTTCACAGTATTTTTGGGTGTTCTGTCTTGTTAATGATAGGCAAAATTTATATATATTAGATGGTCATACATAAATTGTGGAGTTGTGTCATATAAATACAATTTGTACAGTCTTTTGACTTAAAAATTATTCAGTCCTTCTTAACCTTTCTGGATGCAAATGTTGAATTTTCAGTCATTTGCTCCACAAAAATATTTCAACCAAATATTTTGATCATACAAAATGTATTTGTTATAGGTGAATCCT
This sequence comes from Coptotermes formosanus, assembly GCA_013340265.1. Classification (NCBI taxonomy): domain Eukaryota; kingdom Metazoa; phylum Arthropoda; class Insecta; order Blattodea; family Rhinotermitidae; genus Coptotermes; species Coptotermes formosanus. The sequence goes on from BLKM01000655.1 coordinate 1,096,196, forward strand.
CTGCTGGAGAAGTATGTTAAAGATGCATTGGAATTTGGAATTCCAATAATTCGCCCATTGTGGCTGTTGGACCCCAATGACCCAACTTGTCATCTGGTTGTGGATGAATTCTCAGTTGGTGAAGAATTAATTGTTGCACCAATAATATTGCCACGTACATATGAACGTGAGGTTTATTTGCCAGCTGGAGTATGGAAGGATGGAATTGATGGCAGTTTGCGAAAGGGAAGTCGCTGGTTACACAGCTATGCAGTACCAGAAGATAAAATAGCTCATTTTATCAAAATGCCTGATGACACTCGCTTTTGAGCCTCTCAGATATTAATCTCACCAACAGTTTAACTGGAACATATGCGGTGTATCAAATCTAATCAACTATATGGACCAGCAGAGTAGGACAGTATGGATTTTGTACAGCATCAGGGGAGGTATGAAGCACTGTCTTAGCAATGATAATGTTATAAATTCGGATTCATTTCTCTCAGCAAAAACGAGCACAGCTGGTGCAGAATTCAGCATATGTATACAGACATTGTCTGACTTACACAATAGTTACATTCTGGAAGATCCAGTGCAAGTGTAATTGTGTGCAAGGCAGAATTGTGTATGCATGTGTTCAACTGTATATGTACATGCAGTTGTGTCCTGTTGAAATCCAAACTCCAGAACACTGGAACCTGGGTAGCCACAGCACGAACTTCCCACCACCAGTATTTCAGCAGTATTCTACTGCCTTTTTTTATCTCATGCATTTCTTCCTGAAAGGAAGTATTTGACATGTGTTTCAAAAATTTAGTTCCATCTTTTTTTTTTTCTGTTTTAAAACTGCATAGGTCTGAAATTGCATAACTTGAAATTGTGTGGGTTAGTGATTGTCTGTAGTTGAAGATTCTGTGTTGCACTAAATTTCATTACTGTAGAGCCTCTGGTTGCTTAGAAAAGTGCATATGAATTTGATAAAATTAGCATTAATACTTGTATGATAGGGCTTAACAACTTTCCACATTTATATTATGAGATAATATTTATCTTATAGAACTATCAGAAGCATCACACATCAGTGTTTCTGTATATTTGGTACATTGTTTTTATATTCCTGGCAGGGTTATATGTGTTATTTGTCAGTGAGCAGCATTTAAAATATTTTAAGTGTGAAAAGAGTAAACGGTATGTATGTGTTTAGAAGAAGATAAGATGTGTGAGGCATGTAGAATGCATGTGAGAGGAGAAATGCATACAAAGTCATAATCGGAAAAACGGAAGGAAAGAGATCACATGGAAGATGTAGACATAGATGGGAGGATAATATTAAAATGGATTCTAAAGACATGGGATATGAGGATGTGGACTTGGTTCATTTTGCTCAGAATACAGACCAGTGGCACAGGAGCTTTTTTTTTAACACAGTAATGAACCTTCAGGTTTTATAAAATGTGGGGAATTTCTTGACTAGTTGAACAGTTATTAGGTTCTGAGAAGGACTTCGCTGCAGGGCTTTGTTAATTATTTAGAAGTGTTTGTAACAATTTGAGGAAGTATAAAATGTGTTGTAAATAATTTTGTGTTATTATACAAATTATTTTGTACAGTGTGTGACATTGCCATCTTCCTCAGTGTGTCTTTATAGCAGTTATAATTATTTATTTCTCTGATAGATACATTCTGTAATAAGAGATTTTAAATTAAATATTTCTTACATTGCACTCCTCAACCCCTGTGCTTAAAACATGCTCCAGTTTACCTGCTAATTTCTGTTGCAGAGGCATTTCCTTTTATTTGTCCATTGACCTACTGTACAAACAAACATACCACATTTCCCACCTCATAAGACAAATTTTTTTCCCATGAAAAATGCCTCCCAAAATTACCTTGTTTTAACAGTGTTAAGACATTACTTTCAAAATTACAGAGTGCATCGTATCTCTTGTGTCTTAACAAGATGGGAAATAGGGCATACAGCAATGAAAGGTACACTTCCAGCTCAGTACCAGGACTGCACTTCTAATTATGCCATGATGGCTTCCTTCCACATGCTTCAAAATTTGATGCACTCAACACTGTACTGTTCACTGCTGTTTAGTCTCAGCTGGTGACAGTGTTGTTAAACCACAGGACATTGTGACTACTACGTGTGTCTTATGTAGGAGACTGGATAATGGGTAGAAGTGAAGAACAGGTTCAGTCAGTGTTGCAGTTGTGACCTTTGTGAGAAAGTTACGTAGTGCACATAATCAATTAAATCATGATTTCAAATTGTTGCTCAAAGGGTTTAAGGTATAGTAGTTTATCACTGGAAGGTATATCTGTGGAAATTATAGAGGTGGGGAATTGTCTGATTTCTTATTTGAATATTCAAGAGAGACTTCATTGCACAAGAATAACACACAGACTTTGCACATTCATTTGTTTGAACTGTGGCCTCACAGCACCAAATTCATGGTTAGCTGGAGTTTATGTCACAGTACTTGTACATTGCCACAAATAAAGTCTCTCTTAATGATTAAGTAAGAAAGGCAAAGTCCCTGTGCAGGATGTGAACATGTTGGGGGCGTGGAGACTTAAGGTTTGGTGTGGATGCTGTGGAGAAGGGAAAAATCTCTTGCCATGTTGCGAACTGAATCACATTTCCTAAAAAGACTTTATAAAACCATAATGTACTACTACATCTCTTTTTCAGTACTAAACCTAATACTCACTGAATTTGTAGTAGAATTGTGTTCTTTTTGTGACATAAATTTTCTTCTGTGTATGGTCACAGGCCTGAATCAGGGGATACCATGTCTCTAAATAATGAAGTGGTAAAGACTGCCAAACACAACTGTTTATTAACTTTGTAATAAATAGTTGTGTTTGATGATCTTCACCACTGAACTGTTTGCATAAAACAAAATGGGTTGCTCCCACATTGAAATAATACCTAGGTTGTAGTTTGCACAGGAGTCAATGTTAGCTAGCAGTGGCACTGGCTAATGATACTGATAAAGAGTGTGCCAATGTTTCTCTAACTGTGGGCCATGGACCGCTGCTGGTTCCACAAACTTTTTTTATCATTCTGCACAGTCTTATTGTTTTAAAAATATGTTTAATTTGGAAACATTTAATTTTTGTTAACAAAAATTACTGAAAGTGTACTAGATCAAGAATTTTTTATATTGGATCAGTATTTTTAAATGTATGCTTGTGACAGCTGGGTAAGACATAGTTTAGGGCAACGTTTCTCTTTCTTTTCTTGTTTGCAGCACATTTTGGAATATTATTTTTAATGGTACACTTGGAAGAAATGTGAAGGCAAAAACAGAGTACAATATACATTATATTTTATAATGACTGCTTTTAGAATATTATATGCAATACTTAGTGAGTTTACATTGAATGCTGGTTGTGATTAAAGTGAAAAGAAAAATATGAAAGAAAAAATAGCTGTTACTTACGTGTGTACGTATATGCCTATATGTTTCACAGATCCAAAACGCGTTAATACGCTTGAATATGGAACATGTCAGTAATACACACACCTATGTTGTCACTGTTGTCATCTCACTAATCTCATCTTTTTTTTGATGATTAGCAATATGGCTAACAAATTTTGTGCTTGCTTGCAAACATGTATAAGAGTAAGTATTTTAATGTGAGACTCAAGACTGATGTTCCTTAATCACCTCACTAGTATCAGGACATGTATATACACTGACTCACATTTCATCTGCATTGCATCTAAGTTCATCCTTATTTTGCAGCTAAAGGGCTGTATGCAAATAAAACCTCGGTTCACAGAAGTCAGGTACAGAATTCTGCATCAGAACTACCCAGGCTTTTCGTGCAGTTTTAGGTTATTCTTCTTTAATACAAATTCAGAATATATCAAGTGGCAAGTTGGTACATTTTATTTTGAGACTGGCCTGTAGAAATAGAAACTGGATTTTCTTAATTTTCTTGTAATGTAAAATTCAAATCTGATGCAATACACATAAATAGATTTCTTACCCAGTCATGCTTTTCTACTGGAAGCCTGGAATATACTTTTTAGTGTTGTCGGGTTTTTGGTGTCAAATGAAACTTGTCAAGATTTTCTTTGTTTGTTCGTTTCCAGATAGGTTTTTCCTCCCCCTAGATAGCTAATGGCTCATACAAGCGATATTTCCATTTTGACCTTGCATGCTACCATTGGCATAATTGAGACAAAGGAATATTTCTGTCATATTTGCTACCTTATCACAACCATACGTCATGGGCAAGATATTTGCAGAAAATATAATTTCCTTCTCTTTACAAAAATATTCACATTCCGTCTTTAAGCTCAAGCACGTGACACAACATTTTTCTCCTGGACCTCCCCTTTACTTGTGTGTCCAAAATTAAACATGCGTGTTATGCATCTTTAACTTTACAGAACTGCCGAAAAATGTGAATTCTTACAGATTTTTATGTTACGTAATTAACCATCTTGGCGGCTTAGTCTAACACGCAAATATACGGGACTTCTTAACCGCACTGTAACATGTACGTCGTAACAGACATGAAAAGTTACCGTCCTCTTCAACTTTAAACACATTTTATTGTTATGCATTGTTAAACTCTGTTTACTGGTAATGTTTATGTATTTGTGGACCCAGAAGGGTTCTTAATTTTTTAATTTACAATATTATCGCGTGATAAAGGCATTTTATGCTGAAATTGCTGATGTGTGAATGATGAAGTGTTTGAAGCGTGTTGTGTGTGGCGAAAACATAAAAGTGGTTTCACATTACTTCATTCGCCCGTATGCAATTCAACTTACTAGACTTTGTTCAGCGTGTTATTTTGGTTATGGATACACATCTCTCCGGACACTGCTCAGCGGCCTACGCGTTTTAAACTACTCGAGTTTCCGAGTCTTGCCATCAGAGGCGCTAATACTGCAGTTGTGAAAAATGGCGTCAGAAGCGCACGAAGTTAAGTGTGTGTTGCGGTGTCACGAATCAAAATCTGTAGTCACAGTGCAAAGGAGATTTTGTATGTAGTTCAGAAGGGAATCCTCAACGAAAATGTCCACATGCAAGTGGTGTAAGTTGTTAAGTGCGGCTGTTTACATCTGTATAGGGAAAGATACTGGTAGAGGACAAGGCGGTAAAGCTAAGATGAATGAAGTACGAGTGGCTTTTGTTAGCAGTCGAAGACAATCAACAAGTCAAGTTGATCGGCAGTTAACGCATGGTAAAATCAACAGTGCACAAAGTTTTGCGAACTCGTATGATATTTGAAAGCACACGTACTAGTTGTTGCAACATGTAACAGCACAAATCAGAGAAGTTCAATACACACTTTACAGTGACATTCTTTCAAAACTTGGAAGACGACGAGCTTCATACAGCCAAAATTCTGTTTAGTGAGGAAACCACTTTCAATCTGTTCGACGTAACATTGGAATATGTGGGAGCAACAGTCCACATGCCGTGACTGAAGGTAGGCCTAAAAGGAACAGTGAATGTTAAGTTCAGTGTATATTTTGTGCTTTGCCAGGAGGAATATTTTGGACATTTCTTTCTTACCGAAAACACGGTGTCTAGTGTAGGGAACCTAGGCATGTTGGAGGAATCCATATGGTAATCCAATTTTGGAGGAAGAGTTTTCTAATGACGTGTTCCAGTTAGAGGCAGTTGACCGCCCTCGAATTTTCAGTTGCAGTTCGGGCGGGACTTCTTGGGCCGAAAGTTTGCACGGAAATTGATGATTGGCCGAGGCGGCCCTGTTACTCCGAACCTCAGTACCCTGACCTTACACCATCACAGAAATGTGCTATGCGGGCAGATAATATAATTTTTTAATGTTAGAATTATTGGTGCGTGGTGTAGTATAACAACGGAGTTTTAAAGGTCTGGGGGCTACAGATACATTCACAAATATGTAAACAACTGCGAAAAGCGACCAAATGGCTTTGTCGCTTTTGTCTTTCCGCAAGGAATACACAGCCTCCCACTCGAAGGCTTTTCGTGAAATTTGTACTGGCGGTTTTTACTAAAATTGTCGACCAAATTCAATTTTGGTTAAAATCCGAAAAAATAACAGACTTTACACGAAGACCTACCTAAATCTATGACAATATAACGCTGAGTTCTTCTTGGCTCGACGAAACTTTCAGATAAAATTTGCACAGAAAATCAAAACTTTCATTCCATGTGAAATGCATTTTCATGAGAGTCGTGTCGTTTGCGAGATGATTACAAGTGCTGCAGGGCCCGAGAGGCCAGAGCTGGTCTAAACGTAGTATGGCGCCACTCAAGATGTGATTTCACGCTGGGTAATTGCCGCAAATTTAAAAACATAGGCCACTTTATTTAATATTTGTTGCTTTATAGTAAACTCCGTACGATCTGGAGAAAAAGTTCTGCTGTCAGATTTACAAAGAAATCAAGAAATTACTTTCCATTTAGCCACATTTTACGTATACAGTAGGCCATGACCGAGCCAACAGTCTTTCTTTTCAGTGCATTTTTGATCTCCTTCTCCTAATGTTGGTAAAATATCTATCTAAAAGTAAACGTGCGAAAAGAGAGTGAATTAGATGCCACATTATTTATTTCAAAATCGGGTTTGTAGAATTACACAATTATATGAGCTAACAAAGATATTTAAGTGAACCCGATTTATATATCGATAGCGGTGAGTGCGTGTAGTTACGTTAGTGACGTCGATGTTTCTAAGAAATAAACAGGGAATTATTACACTTGCTGAAATTGTCGGATGTAATTAATCTGTAGCTTATATATATATATATATATATCCACAGATGGATGGATATATAGACAGATAAATAGGAAGGTAGGTAGGTAGAAGATAGATAAATAGGTAGATAAATAGATAGGTAGATAGATTAGATAGATAGATAGGTAGGTGGACGTTATGAATGTGACTAAAATTATGTAAGCAATATTTTTTTGTCAGTCAACAATTACGAAATATTTCGACCGGGGAAACTTTGAGTTTATAACTTATACAGTTAACACAGACATAATGAACGTAGACGTAAAATAATTGATTCTTCAAAGAAATATGACAGTCCCTAATAATAATTAATACATTCTGTAACATGAATAAGAAAATTGTATGACCGTGTGTGAAAGGGTACAGAACGCTAAATCATTTACCACGTATAATCTGCGTTGTATGTTGTTAAAAACTACAATATACACGGGTGGCTCGTCCATGATGGCTGCAGGGCTGCATCCTTCCCAGAAAGTTTGGGAAATATTAAACTATATATATGAATAAAAGCTTTGGGTAGGAGATAGTACATTCTTTAAAAGAATACAAATAAAACCATTTTAATAATGGAAGAAATAAATTGCCGTCAACACAAGTAGTAGACGTTATATAATTTAATGCGGCAACATGTTTCGGCCTCAAACGGTCGTCTTCAGAGCAGTAGGATAAAATACATAAAAGGAATTATATAAAATTGTAATTATGTTTAGAATTGAGATCTCAGTTTTACACACTTGTTAAAATACATGTTGTTCTAAAAAATGCTTAAAAGATTGTTTTAAATATTTACGGATTGTACTGTCGTATCTTGCCGTAGTAGATGAAAGACAGCGTAGGCTTCATGGGTTGATATCTTGCAGGTTTTGTTTTTGCTGGGTTGGCTGTCCGAGTTTGCTTGGCTTCCTGCGAATATTATTATGTTGTAGCTAACATTTGTTTAGTTTGATTGCTAACAACAAGGTTTTGTTTTTCAAGTTATATTGTATTTACGAGGACAAGACATTAATGGCAAGAATCGTAACGTTTGTCCTGTGTCAGGCGTATACAAAGAGTTCCTTGAAGCGCAGGCGATGCCAACGTTCAGGCAGTTTAAACTGGCCTTGCAGAAGGGACATCAGGGTTCGATACCAAGGGAGTGCATGTAGGACAGTGGTGGATAAAGTGACACTGAGAGGTCGACTGAAACTCTCCACTTCGGTTCCAGTTTGTAGTAGGACTATGAATAAACCTCAACGTTACGTCGGTGTTCGTAACTTTCGTATCTTTTTATTGTGTATGATTTTTGGTTTATGGGGGAGAGCCTTCTCTTTAACAAGGGGAGGGGTTTGGCTGTAAATTGTTGTGTGTTATGTTTGCCGCACCATGCAGTTCCGAACACACCCCAGTGCTAGTTATTTAAATGTAGTCAACTTGATGGACGTATCCGTTGTGCTTTCAATGACGAACACATAATTAGGTAAGTCGCCTTCTAATACAACTGCATAAGATTGCGTTGTCGATAGTACAATTAGCGATACATTAAATAAGGAATTAGAAAAGAAATATAAAACGGTTTATAGGAAACTTGAAGAATTAGAAGGAACACAGAAAGAAAAGCTCAACATAAGTACTTTTGTCCTTGCGGCGTTAAAGCAACTAATATAACCTTTTCTAAAGATGAACTTGAATTAGTTAATAAGGGATTAAACTATAATTTGCATTAATCACAAGAGTAGGATACATACTCTTGCTGAAACGGCTATTGCCCTCAAAGCAACAAGGTGACATGATGCATCAAGTAACAAAGAACAAAGATAATCCGTATAAGCAGTAAGAGAATAAAAAAGTATATTACAGAAACCTCTATAAAAAAGGTTGTAAATCAAATAGAAGATAAACTCAACGAGCATTAGGCTATGACAATGAAGGCAGATAACGGGAACACAATAATCGTTACTGATCAAATAAAATACCAAGATAAAGTTGCCTTCTAGAATTTATAAGGAATAGTAATTTTACAATTGTTAATGGGTATCTAACTACTGAGTTTTATAAAGAATTAAGGAGCAATACAAATAAAAATAACAATAACAATAATAACAGTGTGTTAATACCTAAAGAATAAAAATGGACCTGTATCAACCTCATTCCAAAACCACCTACAATCAGAGGTTAAATGAAAATACACAAAAATAATACCCATAGTAGACTGATAAGTACTTGGCAGAATGCTCTTGCATAAAAACTTGCAACATTTTTTTGTAAACTTAGAGATTTGTACTCCCCTGCCTTATGCACTTAATGTTACGAATATTTTTAACTCTAATAAATGATTTGAAATAGATACCATACGAGGAAGAACTGAAATTGGCGCCTTTTGACATATCTAATATGTACACGAACATATCAACAAATTATTTAACAATATGATTAATATGTTATTGAAAAAATGGAATTGATAAATAATTAAGCCGTCATATAAATAGCCGCAAAGTTACACTAAATCAAAATTATTTTTAATATAATGACTTGTATTATATACAGAAATAAGGACGGAAGTAATTACCGTCAAACACAACTAATAACAATGCTCATATCTTTTTTAAATCACATTAGTTGAGTTTCGCGGTAATTAATTACTTCTTGGTTGCAATTAACACAACAGGATGAAAAACATAAAAGTTTAATAATGGTCGCACCTAATTTTTCCATCTTTTCGGAAATATATTTACAATATTTAGAAGGCACGAACGTTACTGATATTTTACCAAAAGACGCGTGTTGACGCGTGTGTAAACAAGAGGTGCAGTTAGCGAAGAGACCACACATATTGGTATAATAAAAAATGTTTAAAACTGAAAACTGGTTATAATATAATACAAGAGAAACTAATGGAATAACTTTCCATTTACAGAATTCCTAATTACCGCAAGATGTCAACAAGACAGACATTGTAGCTATGTACGTATAACGTAACATTGAGGCGCGTACGCATAACCATTTTTGCTGTGGAAAAGCAAAGGTATTAAATATTATGAGCGTGTGTGTGTATCCTTGCTGTAGTTATCCTGCACGCAAATCGCATCTTTTCTGCGCCGTGTTATATTGTCATCCGTGGCCTGTGAGGCTCCGCAATATTTTTGCACGTTATCTCATAAACGGCACCATTTTCGGAAAAAAATTTGTTGAACATGAACTGTGTGTTTTGATTTTCTCGAAAAATTGCGTCCGAAACACTTCTCATTCTAAGAAGAATTTAGCGAGTTTTATGATGAATGTACATATATGTATGTACGTAAAATACCTGCTTTCTTGTCAGATGTCAATTAATTTTCTCTACAGATTTGCGAGAAATTCTCGTATACCAATTTTAATGAAAATTTGTCCAGTAAAGAGCCGAGTTGTTCCATGCGGACAGACAGTCGGACGGACGGACAGACATGACGAAGCTAAGAGCCGCTTTTAGCAATTTTGCGAACGAACCTTTAAAATGGACAATGCAAGTAATGTAAGCAGATTAAAATAATATTACGATCTTAATTGAACAGTCAAAAACAAAAACATTTAAAATGTTGCCTAAATATTATATCCTATTTTACTACTGCTGCAGATTTATAAATTTAATACATACAAATAAATATCACATCGTCATTATTTCAGTAAAAAATACAACGACGGAAGAGCGTTTAAATCTCACACGCTTAAACTTAACGAAGATGTAACCTAAAAATCAACGTAAACCATTAAAATTTCAGTGTACGTTATGAAAGTTTGGCTTTAAATGTTGATATTTAATGAGATCCAATTAGAATATAAAAAACAAAACTTTTACAGATTAAGCTACTACGAAGGTAGTTTAAAATCAATACAAAACTGTAAAAAAAAATCTTGTACTGTGACATCTCACAAAAATAGAGATATGTATTTTTTACTTTCAGGTTTTGTTTTTAACAAGCCCGATGATGGTCTAGTCCTGCTTATAATACACAAAAAATATATAGTTGTGTAAGACTCCGACTTACCAACTTATGTGGTGATTATTTAAACGTAGGCATACACACGTTTATTTACTACCTCACACCTGTTTTTTGTTTTGCGGGAATTATTGTAGACGGTGCATGTGAATTATCTAGCGCGAGCTAGCAGAGCAACAGTCGCAGCGAGGAGGTCCGCCGGGCGGACGAACAACTACGCAGTTACGAACCGTAACTCTAAGCAAGTCTTACTTTCCTAATCGCCACTGCACACGCTCGGGACAGTTAAGGAGCATCTTTACACGATAGACAAAGCTGTTTGTGTGGATGTGTGTGTGTGATTTTTGCTCGCTACTGAGAGCAGAACAGAAACTGCTGAAGCAAGAGGAATATTGTACTGAAATGTGTGTGAATTCCCCAGGTGAAGTCCAGACTCGTAGCTAACTTCCAGAATTGATGATACGGCAGATGTATGTCTCCACCATTACCATTCACTAATGCTGGGTGTTGGAATCCTTTCGGTGGTGATGGGGTGATTATCAGAGGTGGAGTCAACAGGCGCAAAAGGGTTGCAGCGGACATGACGACGGGAAATCCGATTTTGGAACGGGAGGGGGCGTTGCGTGTGGGAAGGGAGGAAACAGGGGTTGCTGTATGCATGGGAATGCCGGGAGTGAGTGAAGCAGATGGGAGGGGCTGGCGGGCAGAGGATTACACTGTGCCATTCCCACGGAGCGCAATTAGGCCCGCCTTGTTACCAATATGATAACCAGGGTAGTAGAATTGTAGAGAATGTTGTGTCGCACAACGGAGACGGATATCGGAAGTGAGTGGGTGTTACATTCTTCGCATGTCTGTTCTCCTTATTGTTAGGGATCCATCTTGTCTTCCCAGATGGCACCAAACACTACATGTCAGCCAGTTGAACGGTTAGATATATGTATATATTGTATACAGAGTTGGCACATTTTACACGGCTTTTGTTCAGTGTAATGATCAATATATAGTATGTAGCGTCTGAATGTGTGCAGTGACTGGAATAAGTGAAGGCGTCCTTTAGTAAATACTTTCCTTTATTTACCACCTACATTTTTTGCTTCTAAACTTCAATGAATTCTTTTTCACACCGGCGGGCGTTCGTGTCTGTCTGAACAGTCGTGTTAACACACAAAGTTCTCTTGGCGGTAACAATATTTACCGTCTATTTGACTTACTTTTTTTGATACGTTGGTTATGTAGTGTGTGTGTGTGTGTGTGTGTGTGCGCGTGCGTGCAGATGAAATACAGTGTTTTTCATAACAATGAGCAGCGAACTGAAATAAACCGCATGTCTGATAATTATTTAACATTTTCCCTCCTTGCTGCTAAATTCACGCTCAGGAATAAAAACTGTGTGTTTCTTCTGAGACTTGCCACGGCTAGGATACGGGAAAGGAGCGACAGACAAGCGCAAGCGTTAGTACATAAACCACAGTCATACCTTAACCTTCGTAGAGTAACCAGCCATATTTATACTGTAATGCCTCTCTTGTGTGAAATATTTCATAATGCATAGGCCTTCTGTGTTGTGAAGGATGTCTATGTAACAACGCTGGCAGCTGCTGCGATAGTACTGCGTCGGTGTTTGATGGATAAAATACGAATATGAAACACTGATGGAATGATAGTGACGATAGAAAACTGCAGTATTCCTAGAAAAACCTGTCCAATTGTCACTTTTCCCGCCACGAATCCCAAATGGACTGCCCTGGGTTTGAACCAAGACTTCCGCGGTGACAGCACAAATAATTATTTTAAGCACAAAACCACAAATTATGCTCTGACATAAAGGAGATTAAGTTATTTGCTGTCGTATTTACACTGAAATATTAAAGCACTCATATCATCGCGTTACGCTCGGGGTCACACGTTATATATCACAATCATAACTGCACTGCAATCAAGTGTATTGGAAACTCCACAAATGATCCAGAGTGTTATAATCATGCGAAAACGTATATTATTGGATTATATAGACACGTTTAGGCTTTCAGTTAAAATTTGTTTTGTATTGCAAAATTCAGGATAGTTCTGTGTAAAGGTAATTAACTTATGATTTAACATGTGTTGCACAACAGAACACAGAAGCGGTGGCTGCTCTGTTTGTGTTCCTACCGTCCGTCCGTGCGCCCTTTATCCCTCAATCCCATAGGAATGCGTCTTGAGAGAAAAATGGAAAACGAAATGCAAGTCTACGTCTTTGCACGGTCTCATTCCCTAATACATTATTTAAAAATTTCGGTAAAAAGGCAGAAAATAGAATCGAGAATCCAGGGAAACACACCTAAATTTAATAATATAAAATTAATATGTTTTCTTTTTATTTTATATATGGGTTTGAACGTGTATGTGCGTGCCTACTTGTATTGTGTGTGTTCGTTACTGCATATTCCTGACACAGAGCACCAGTCTGGCCCAGTCTGTCTCACTTTACCTCCACCACATTCCTTCCATCCCGATACAGTCGCTCGCATTTCTTCAGCCATGTGTGACCGTGTGAAGGTCCCTCCCTTTTCGTTGGCCGCTAGTGGAAGGGGAGGAGCAACTGCAGGTTCTCTAAACCAATCAAAATGAATCCTGTGAAAGCGTCCATTACTGGACTCTTGGGCCGGAAAATGTGTTCTGGGTCAAATGTCTCTAAACTTTTAACAATTTACAAGGCAAAAACACATCAAGAGTCTTTTGGAGAAAAATTTTTTTGAAGCTAACCTTTCCGATATGTGCGCACTCAATGCCACGTAGGGGGAAAGAGCGGCCATGTTGCTGATGGCTCGTGCATGCGCAGTGAGTAGGGATATAGTGTAACACATCACGCAAAAATACTGGAAGAAAGGAAAGTACGCACTTTTTATGGATGGAACTATCAAAATTGTAAAATTGACGTGAGGAATAGTTAAGAGAAGCGGTTTATTGCTCCTCTTTGCGAAAGCAAAGTAGGCTATGACGCCACGCCCACAACATCTACAAGTTCTGTTAACTCTCCTATTCAGCGTGATTATTATGGTGTTGGGAGTCAGTTTCTTTTTGTTTATGTGACAAACGTCTGTGTGTCCGCGAATTTACCGCCACCGCTTCGTCAACATTATCAGAATCATGCTTAGGTGCAGCCTACATGCCGTGTCATTTTCCTGCTGACGGCAGTTAAGTAGGCTATGTTTAAAGATCCTGCCCGTACCGCGCAGTAAACAATCCCGTCTCGGTTATAAAACCCAGTTTATCAGAAAATAATCGCCATTTATTCTGAGAACGATACATTACAAATAAATGCAGTCTGTGGGCAGAACGTAGAATTTTTTAATGTAAATTGACGACGCTCGTGAAGGTTAAATGTGATTTGGAAAGAGAGAAATATGTCACTATACCTGTAGCTATTTGCACAGGGCAGTTTTGCACAGTTACGAAACTAACATGTAAAAGCAAGACAGCCTAAGACTAACGTCGCAGTCGTGTGCATAGCAGTTCCGAATCGTCTTCTAGTGGCCCGGGTTTAAATCTCGTCTCTAAGACGTTAGGTACAGGTCGAGGTCTCTGGCAGTCCGTCCAGACAAAGTTGGTGTCACTTACATTACCTAAAACTGAATTATGGCACGACTGCTTCCTTCTACATGCTTTCTAAATCCTTAATCACACCTGCAACCCTACGCTAGAAGCATGTATTCTAATAACATAATAATAACAGTTTATTTTAAATAGACGACGATGCAAATAGGGAGACGGAGGTTCGTGGCGCGGGTGCTGATAATTAGGTGATATGAGTTTTAGGCACGTTTGCAAAATTTCGAAAAGCGACTATGAGGTTCGCCATGTCATTATGTCCGTCTGTCTGTCCGCATGCAACACCTCGGCTCCCACTAGACGCATTTTAATAAAATTTTATATTTGTGTATTTTTCGGAAATCGGTGAGAACATTTAAATTTCATTAATATCTGACAAGAATACGGGTACTTTACATGGAGACCTATGCACATTTGTGATAATATTTCGCTCAATTCTTCTTAGAATGAGAAATATTTCGGACAAAATTTGTACAGAAAATCGAAACAGGCATTTTACGTTCAATATTTTTTTCCCCCAAAAATCGTGCCAGTTATGAGAAATTGTTCAAAAAGACGGTAGAGACAGACAGGTCTCAGATCGCAATACAACACAGCGCAGAAAAGATGCGATTTGCTTGCCGGTTAACTAAGGCACGTCTACAGACACACACTAGTAATATTTAATGGTTTCACTTTTCCATGGCATCTGCGCTTACGCGAACGAGCCTCAATGTTACGTTACACGTACATTGCCTTCAGTACTGACGAGAGGGGCGGTGGAAAGCCGGTAAAAATGACCGGGTTCGGGCCTTCCGGAACGGGGCCCGAGACCCGACTGTTTTGCATATATTTTTTTTTTGTTTCTCGGTAGTAGCACCATCTGTCGATTGTACAAATTAACCCTTTCCGACCAATCCCAAGTCACTCTGCAACATAGAGTCAGGACAGGGCATACTTGCTTTGTTTTTACACATAAATACAAATCTCGTGTAAATATTTTTAGAAAGTCCGTACTTGGTGGGGACCCCGGAAATTATTTTTTTCACAGGGGCAGGAACCCGCTTTCGGCGGCCTTGGAAACTTTGACGTTTCCTTTTTTACAGGACCGGTGTGGCAATGAAGTAGGTTTGATAAATATGCTCTGAGAAGTCGCTACATAACTGGCGTGCTTGGGGCAATGAGTCTGAATGTAGGCAGGGAGTTCCACTTAAAACGGTACCACTTGCACGGCGAAACCAAGAAAGGATTTTGTGTCGAATAGTTTTTAGTAGACTAAATGCACACTCTTGCAGAAGATGCTGCAAATGAGTTACTTGTGAATCAATACATTTTTGTGGGCGTGCCATCAACAAGCCTTCCTTTATTTCGCCGCGCAAGCGGGCTGGTTTTAGTGGAACATTCTGTACATGCAAAGTGTGAGAGCAATAACCGAACTAGTACTAGATCTAGGTTCAAGTGCTAGAATTTCTATCAGTTCGTTTCGTTGAACATGTAACTTGGGGAAAGGTGTACTGACTACACTACGGGTTTCACGACAGAGAAAGGGTGTTCATTTTCTCTAGCAGTTGACTCACCTCCCAGTATCCGGTCGCGTTTCACAGCAGCGTTGCCCAGCAGGGTTGCAGCTCACGCTGCACACACACATACACACACACACACACACACGTTGTAGCTCAGGAGCATAATTTGCTCCGCCTGGGGAATGTGTACCGGGGGGGGGGGGGGAAGTTTGCAACTCCAAGACGTGTTCGTCCCTGACGGACAAGTTACCATTAATGTGGAAATCAGTTTATTGGTTGATGTGATGCTATCCCCACACACAGTGACTCGCACATGCCGCTACGCCGGTTCCCACTTAAAGTACGTCACGACTATGTGCAGATTAATTTGCGTGTATTCCGTACGAAAACGGAGAACCAGGCGTCTTAGCATTCTGGAACAAACATCTTTCAACGCTTCACCCAAAAGGCACATGATCTTCAGTGTAATAAATACCGAATCCGATTGGTTGTTGAAAAGTGCTGAACTCTAAAGTTATTTCGGCCAAAAACTAGTGTGAGTTTTACTGGTTGTTCCGAAATTTATCCTTGTGTAAATCGTTTCTTTAAATTTCTGCAACCGAATATTAGCACAAGGTTTCTATCAGCACAGGCCTCCCTTAATCCGCCTCTGCCTTTCGGAGTCACGAACTGCGAAAGACATTAAGGCGCCTTACCGTTACCTGCCCGATTTTCCCCCGGTAGCTTCTAAAATTTTCCACGTCCAAAATTTAAACAAAATCAGATGAACTAAAACCAAGAGATGTATGTTCTTCGGGGGCCTTAATCACGCGTCTCATATGCGTAACTAATTAGAATTCAGAAGCTTCAGTTAGCTTCCTGTCTCAAGGGCGCCTGTTTGTGAGATCGAAAGAAGCAAATGCTGGTTCAACTCTGCAGGTTAAATCTTTTCTCCTTGCTACCGCATCCAGAAACCCACTATCAGGCCTGCACAGGGTCATACCCAGCAGTTACCTGCAGGCGTGCACACAGAATTTTTCATTGTGGGGGGGGGGGGGGTTTGACCATGAGGCTATATATAATATAATTTACGTTTAGTTTTAAAAATTGTGGTATAAAAATCGTGTCATGAATATCACTGTAACGTAACACTATCTGCAGTTGTATTTATAGTATAGGTCCTACGTACAAATGTCCCTACATGTTTCATAGCTCACCTGATTTAAATCACGTTGTCTAATATTGTTTTTTAAGTTTATCTGAGATTTCCTAAGTTTTTGTCATATTTTTCAATATTCCAATGTACTAGTCATCAGCCGATTTCAGAGGCTGGTTTTGGCTGAAGGGTAAATCACGTAAAAATAAGACTCCATGATCATCGCCAAACTGCCTCCATTATTCAGAACAAATAAAAGCTTAGACTTTTTATCACCATAGCGAAGACTAGTGTTATCTGTCAGTTTCTAGGATAATGGTTCAATTTGGGAAATGGTCCGATTTACGCGGTCTCCCCTATCGACACGCCTGATTCGTGCTTATGACGTGGCGTTTCTGCAGAGAAGCCACTTAACCTTAAATTTGCCTGTAGACAGACGTAAGTTAATTGGATTATAATAAGGGGCATGCTCAATATTATTAACAATGTTGCCAGATCTGTGAACATTGGCTCCGATGAATAGGCTTAAGCGATGGAATTTACAACAGCGTTACATTTTTGCCGATCCCAGTGGCCGCACGGTGTAAGGCGCAGGTCTGCGGCCGAGCGTTTGCTGGGATCGTGGGTGCGAATCCGACCGGGGGCATGGATGTTTGTCTTGTAAAGTGTTTGTGTTGTCAGGTATAGGTCTCTACGACGGGCCGATCCCTTGTCCAGAGGGGTCCTACTGAATATGGTATGTGCTTGAGTGTGATCAAGTG
Organism: Coptotermes formosanus; assembly: GCA_013340265.1. Lineage (NCBI taxonomy): Eukaryota > Metazoa > Arthropoda > Insecta > Blattodea > Rhinotermitidae > Coptotermes > Coptotermes formosanus. The sequence continues at coordinate 1,113,882 of BLKM01000655.1, forward strand.
AAAAATCAAAACCTCTACACCTACTGGGAACAAATAGGTAGAAGAAGGAAGGAATACGACGTTACATTTTGTTAGTGACAAGCTCGAATTTTCTGTAAGGAACACACTTTACTTCGTGATAAGCAAACGTTTCGCAAAGGCAAAAGAAAAGTTAGTGTCTTAGGCGTATGACGCCAAAAGTATCGGCTGACAAAAGTTAAGGTAAAGTTGTACATGTGCAAGCCAAGAAGGCATATCAGGGAGAGAAGATATAGCCCCACGTAATCTCACCCTCGGCACTACACGGGGGTGAGTGGCCAACGTACCGCTTTACTCCAGGGGAACAGCCTCTGGCACCCATTGAATAAGTGGCCGGGTGGACTTCAAAGCCAGTGTGAAAGATTTGGAGAAGGAAAAATATCTTGCCCGCATCTGGAATCGAACCACGATTTCTTGGTCTTTTAGTCCGTGGTCTTATCACTATAGCTACCGACTCAGGCATCTGGGCTTAATAACATAAGCTGGTGTAAGCTTAGGAAGCTAATTTCAGTGCCAACTGCATGTAAGAGGCCCAATTGTACAGGTCTCCTTATCCACAGAAATGGTGCAGGACTTAATCTCTCTGTACACGCGGACAGCGCGGTGCCCATGTCGCTCCAGCACCTTTCTGAGCTGAATTTAAAACAAGGCTTTGGGTTGGAACAATTTCGATTACAAAATTATTAGTGGAATTTAGATCCGAAATAAAATTCCGAGCCAAAAATGTGTGGCCTCCCTTGCGCAAATAGGTTTAGTGATTGTGAGGTTTTGCGGGTGTGATTGTGAAGGTTGTTTGCTTTTAGCATGTGACGCCGTGTAGCTTGGTAGACGCTTCGGAGGAATGCACTATCTTCTTCTTCTCCTCCTCCTCCTCCCCCTCCTCCTCCCCCTCCTCCCCCTCCTCCTCCTCCTCCTCCTCCTCCTTCTTCTTCTTCTTCTTCTTCTTCTTCTTCTTCTTCTTCTTCTTCTTCTTCTTCTTCTTCTTCTTCTTCTTCTTCTTCTTCCTCAGGGTGGATCTCGACAGCCTTGAAAATTTAGGCAGCACTTCCCTTCGACATGTTGGTTTAACAATCAAGAAAAATTTCATGTACTTTAATAGGTCTTTAGGCTGTAGCTTTAAAGAGGCCTATATTAGGAACATTTATCACCGTTAGTTACGTCCTACTTCCGGATTAGTTTTGACACAACCATTAGAATTGCTAAGAATAGTACTGTTGCAGATTTGTGCTACCATTGACGCTATTTGCTTAATTTGAAATATTTGTAGCGTCGTAACATAATCTCTAAATAAATAAATAAATAAATAAAAAGAAGGAAAGAAAGAAAGAAAGAAAGAAAGAAAGAAAGAACGAAAGAAAGAAAGAAAGAAAGAAAGACGGAACAACGTAAAGGTCCAGCTGTCGTATTTTGATTTTTTTTGCACTGTCTGGTGTATTTATTTTTTTGCGCATGGGTTCGAACACACGATCCCCATGTCTGAGCTGTAGAAGAGAGGAGAACACTGGTAAATTTAAATGCCGGCGATGCGACTGCTTAAGGCACAGTTTGCTTTTGTGCATGTGCCAAACTTTGCCAGCCAGTAAGCGCAGTGGAAAGGGAAATATGTCCGGTTTGGATACTGAGACAGTTGGGATGAATCGTATATGTACGATGTCGTAGTATAAACAGCATAGTAACAGGGAGGTTGTTCGGAAGGCGTAGGAACGTATTGAGAGGGAGACAGGACGTGAAGGTAGGCCTAATCACTATTACTGAATGGTAGAATTATGGAAATACTTATAAAAATGTTATTAAAAGTCCAACTAATACACTTGCAGTAGTTTGTTTAAAATATCATTAATATTATTATAGTCTACTACATGTTTCGGTACTATATGGGTCATCGTGAGGGAGAAACATAGTTATAAGAGGCGCATGTGACACAGTGTCCTCATAAAATGTAGCTCGTGCATAGCCTTATACTGCATAAAAGTAGGCATGTACCCAAAATTAAAATTCCAACTATATGGAAGACTTTAATATTGTACATACCGTGCATTGTTCTGTAGTTATTCACTAGTGTAGAAAACAAACTAAATGCATTTTTTTTCACTAATTTTCACTTATTCCTTACTACCTCCTACATGTTTCGGCACCCCATGGTGCCACCTTCGGGGAGTTCCACTCGTACGCTGTTTACTGCTAGGCCGTTGCTTGGTCTTCAGCCTTCTTGCCGCCGTTTTTATGTGTGGCTTCCTCTTGATATGAAGTGTTAAAACAATAAAAACTCTTTAAAATATTAAAAGACTTTAAGGTAATTAAAAGGTTAAAGTTATCTTAAGGGCTTTTAATATTTTCAAGAGTTTTTATTGTTTTAACACTTCATATCAAGAGGAAGCCACACATAAAAACGGCGGCAAGAAGGCTGAAGACCAAGCAACGGCCCAGCAGTAAACAGCGTACGAGTGGAACTCCCTAAGATGGCACCACGGGGTGCCGAAACATGTAGGAGGCAGTGAGGAAAAGTGGAAGTTAGTTGAAAAAGTGCATTTAGTTTGTTTTCTACACTAGTGAGTAACCATATGAAAGGCGTTTTTAAGTTTGACGTGCAAAGTTGCGATACAAAACCAAATTTGCATTAGTAGATACTAAAGTCCCAGCGGTCCGCTAGAAAGGAAGAATTCCCGCAATGTGTGATTATTTTACATTTTCTCATTCTACTCACTTCCAACTGTATTTCTGTCTGATGACGGCCCATATAGGGCCGAAACACGCAGGGGTCTATAGTACACAATGATACTTTAAACTGTTATTAAGTGCATTTAGTTGGACTTTTGAATATATGACCAAAACACGGAAATTATAGTATTTATATTATAATTATAAAGTGAGTTTATTTCCTTCTTGCAACAAACCTGTGCAGAACCGTGAGAAAATATCGAATTATGACCTTATTTCTTTTATGGGACGGATCGAAGTGCGTTTGATTCTATTTGTTTGTCGCCGACTTCGTCAGTGTCGCAATCAGTGCAGTGAAATAGGCCCGCGTCCATGTTGACAGAAATACGACATCAGACTGGTCGGTGCTGGATCGCTTTGAATGCGGTCTGTGTCTTGTCTTTGTGACTGATCTGCTACGGTTTGTCCTCGTCCTTTGATTGTGGGGTCATTATACTAGGCCATTGACCTTAGCACCGGCAGCTGAACATAAACTGGCATGTCCAGGGACTGAAATATTCTAATTTAAGGCCTATCGAAATAATGTCTTAATATCTGAAAGCGAGCCCAACCAAGTTTTATCCCTGAATGCATACACACGTTTGCTTAAGTAGCCGTGCCTTAAGACAAGGATTCTCGGACATTTTAGCGGAATAACCCGTCCAACTCAGTTACTTCAATTACTGCTTGTACAGTGATAATCCTGCTACAGATATTAGGTATTTACAGTGTAGTGTTAGGAACGAATTTAAACATAGGCATAAGAAATTACAGTTAGTGAGATGACTCTGTTTTCCATGACAGGCCTGAAGAGTTACTATATGGCGTCATTTTGTCAAATAATTTTTATCTTACTTCTAAGTAAATGAATAAGGTGAAACTTGATGATGCGTATTTGCAAGTAGTTGACCTCATTCTTTTTAGGCGCGTTCGCAAAATTTCCAAAAGCAACTATTAGCTTCGTTATGTCTGTCCGTCTGTATGGAACAACTCGGCTCCCACTGGATGGGTTTTCATGAAATTTTATATTTGAGTATTCTTCGAATATGTGTCGAGAAAATTTAAGTTTATTAAAATATGACAAGAATAAGTGGCCCTCTACGTAAAGACCTATGTAGATTTATGATTATATCTCGCTCAGTTCTTCTTAGAAAGAGACATGTTTCAGACAAAAGTTGTAGAGAAAATCAAAGTACACATTTTATATTCGATGACTTTTTTTTTCCGAACACGGTGCCGTTTATGAGATAATGTGGAAACGTTTGGTAGAGCCAGACAGGCCACAGATGACAATATAATACTGTCCTTGCGCTTTGAATGCTGAATAACTAAGGCTATGTACACACTAATAATATTTAATACTTATCTCTTTTCACGGCAACAATGGTTACGTGAACGCGCCTCAATGTTGCGTTTGTAAGAACCTTGCCTCTCTTGATAAATAATACAACATACTTTTAAAATAATCATCGCAATTTCGTAACTGTAAAAGTTAGCGACGTCCCTTGTTGTTGATAATACTCAACCATTTAACCCTTTAAAGACGAAGCGTATCTGTTTTATATAAGGACTCAGTGCGTACCGCGCTGTAAACACTCTCCACTTCGGTTATAAAAACCAATCTCTTAATGTTTTATAAGGCAAAAGTTGCGTTTGTTCTGAGATCCGTACAAAACATATAAACGCAATGTGGGCACCACGTAGAATTTTTTAATGTTAAACCTGGTGGTACGTAAAGTTACCGCTAGGCTTTAAAAGGTTAAAGCCCAGTGGTAGCTCTACAGGCTATACTTATTGACGGTCTACGTTTTCTGTGAGGTAAGAACTGAAGTTTTATATTTGATGTATCCTAGTTTAGATGAAAGTGAGTGTTCGCTGGGTTAGACAAGGCTTCTTCCTACCAGCATTATAAGTCTATATTTAGCGTATATAAAACACTTTCAGCGTAAAAAGCATGTAGGCCTAATTGCGCTTACTGCCGAAACCGTTCTGGTATTAAAATTTAAAATTTATCGCTTTCAAAAAATCAAACAAAATAGAGCGAAGGAGCGAGAATTGATATGCAAATTTTGCCAAAATTTCCATCCTGTTATATTTCGGTAGTGAACTCTGCATCTGTGTTTCCTATTCATTTCCACAGCTTCTACGGCCGCAAAGCTGTGTCCGGAACTGTATTTTCATATTGTGGTCTACTGAGCCGACTCCAATTTCTTAATCAGTGGATACCTGGGGCCCTTCCTCCGGGGTTAAAGCGTGGGGGCGTGAAATTGAAAACCAGTCTCTATCTACTTCCGAGGTTAAGGATGCGTGGCGCTGTACCTCCACCCCACCATACGTCCTTATAGCTTAGTGCTTCACTAAACACAGTCACAACTTCGGCTTTGGACTACCTTACACGCCGACTTTTTCGCTATTTCTGCGGTTTGCTGTTCGCTACTGTAAGTCATAGTTTACACTTAAATTAATTTAATTCGCTACAAAATACAGTTTGCTGTGGGCTGAATGAAGGTGATATGTTAGTTGGTTCTGCCGATCGTTCCGTTGGAGCGTCTACCGCAGGATGAATGCATACACAGCGAGCGCAAAGACCTTCTCGCGGTTGCTGATATCCTGGTTAACCCGTACCCGCGGTGGAAACATATGGGAAGAAAATGGGCAAGGGAGTGGGACCGGTGAAGAGGATATGGCGCCAAGACGGGAGAGAGACAGAGATAGAAACACGTCGTAACGTGCTGGCTAAATGACCTTCCTTAGTTACCGCTAAATGAAGCAACAAACAAGACACCGTAAGGTGCCACAGTAAAAGCGACGGAATGTTACGGATCTCTCGAGAACGTGGAAGGAACTTGTAGCATTGATAAATAAGCACGCGATGAAGTGATATGTGTAATATTTGACATGGTATGGGGGGAAGAAGAGGCGGCTTGGCAAATTGCAAACGAGAGAGAAGGAAGCTACTGACATGACGTCACCCAGTCCACATATGCACACGTTTTCCACACATGTGTGTGGCGCATTTCGTGTTTCACGTTACATGTGGCTAGATCGTGGCACTGCAGTTTGTGCATCGTACCTCTTCAGCACTTGTGTTTTCCCCATACACCGTGCGAGCCATGACGTTCATAGGCGCGAAAGTGATCGAAGACTGACAGATATCTTCGCTAGATGTCAGCATGATCATCGCCGTCACCTTCCTTTCCCCGTTTGCTGAATGATTGGTCTACCCAGTGTGGAAATAAACGTGAAATATGAGAAATGTCACGTAAGGAGTAACATTCAGGGGGATATTAAAGAAAAAAAAAAGAGGAACACATGCGTGGAAACTGAACTAACTGATGACGTAAATATAAACGACGAATAATAATTATCGGTAATTGCGTCATATTACCGAACTAATCAACTAGTAGTAATAATATGGAAGATGTGGCCCACATGGTTGTCTCTCGTCCGGTGAAGGGGCGGTTGACCTCTTTGCGTTGTGTAGTCGCCTGGTGCCGACAGTCTCGTTTTGGTAACTTGCGCAGGCATAGCGCGCGAAGAAGTAGTCCCGCCGTTTTCTTAATTGGCTGCTGCTTGTTCGTAGAGTTTCGTCGCGCGTGCTGGGTGATGATTTGCGTCAGAAGGCGTGCGTAACTAACGTGCGTGTCACAGCGTAAAAGTTAACTGCGTCTCACGAGAGTATGTCAGACATGCAGTAAACCATCGTAAGTGTTGACTGCCTATTCGAGACTACGTCTGAATAATGAAAGGAAGGACGTCGCTGTTGAGTAATTAAGCAAGTTAGTATGAAGGCATATGTAGCAGCGGAGATATACCTCCACTCATTCGTAACCTAGATGAAGGTCAGTGGCCAGCTTGACCTGGCAGCCGTACCTCGGGGGAAGAGCTGCCAGTAGCAATAGCGTGGGAGGCTGGATGGGTTCTGTAGTAGTCCTGACCGTCTGGAGAACACAGAAATTACCTGCCGCTGCCGGTAAACTATGATTCCTCGGCCCTTCAGCCGTTACGATACCAACTGAGCTATCCTGGCACCAAATCTGAATACTGGAAAGGCGACATGAAAGTTGCCCCTGTGCACACCATGAATGCACAAGGAGTGGCCTCGTGTAAACAAGTGAAATATTTTTAAAATTTGTGATCAGCTGCAACAAAAAACATTATTCTGACAGATCTACAAATAGCACAAGAAATGGAATTAATGAAACTGGTACAACGAATCATGGAGAAGACGTTCACCGTAGCTAGGATAGCTCAGTCAATATAGTAACCACGTTACGGGCTGGACGACCGTAAAATAGGGCTTTATTCCTGACAGCGATTAGAGATTTCTTCTCTCCAGAAAAGCCTCCAGACCGTCCCTGGGGCTCATCCAGCCTGCTGTCCAATGTGTTACGAGAGTTCTTTCGTCCTGAGGCAAATCGGCCGGCGCAGGAAGCTGACCGCTCGCCTCTATCTAGTGCCGAGATTAAGAATGCGTGGAGCTATGTCTCCAGTCTCCAACATATCTTCCTGGCGTTGCAAAGGGATCAAGAGCTGTGTTTGTTGATAACAGGATTAATGGGACGGTCGTGCGGAATGCATGAGGAGATCAGTCATGCGTAATTGTAAAGTTTGGTCGGAAAATCTGGAAGTTAGAGATCTGCTGGAACACCTGGATGTACGTGGGAAGATAATATTAAAATCCATCTTCAAGAAATAAGTTGCGAGGTTGTGACTGGATTCATATAGCTCACAGGACGTACTCGCTTGGCGGGATTTTGTGAACATTGAAGTTCAGAATTCAATACAAGGTGGTGAATTTAATATGCTCCAAGGTGATGAAGTTCTTTACTTTTTTACTTGCTAAGCGACTATCAGTTTATCGACGACTCTCGCTGATGGAGTTGCTTGGAAAGTTACGGAACGGAAGAGCATAATGCTCCCCTCCCGACTGATTTTCTGATTTTTTATTTGCGCCTGTTTGATGCAGGGGTTATATTGCGTCTAATGACAAAGACACGAACACGTAATTCGCCTTGTGAGGATGGACACAGCATTTTGTCACAACAGCTGGTCGGACGCGACGTCTGTGCCCCTGCCGGGAGTCGAAATCCAAATCCTCATTCGCCTAGCCAGAACTCCGATTACGGTACTTAGATTTATTTTACAGGGCCTACTGTGTGAAAAGACGGGTTTAATGCAGAGGCGGAACGCAAATTATGCTATTCTTGTTGTTGGTATAAATTCAAGGAATTGGGAATTATTCGGATAATTTTGACAAGGGTTTTTGTTAGATACGTACGGACAACAGCAACGTTTGGATTTCCAAACACAGCATTCCGGTAATGTGGCATTAGTAGCAGAAATGGAAGTAAACTGTGATAGCAATACCGTCCTTAACTTACATTTAAAAAAATATATTATATAGGTCTACATATGTATGTTATGTATTTTTTTTTCATCTATGTAGTTTGTCGCAAAATTACGGTGCTTAAAAATGGACGTATAGCAAAGCCATTGCGATTCTGGCACCATTCTGCTTGCTACATGCAGGTTCGCGAATGTTTGCAGAAACGACCTTCGCTGTGCTTATAGTGCCTTGGCTTTCAAACGAGCAAATTCGGTCGGTGGTGGTCGAAACTGGAGGAAAACTTCCCCTTAACAGCATATCACGTGCCTATAGCGCTTCTCGTGGCGATGGACTTTTAACAACATTAGTCTCTCTACCCCAGCTCTGTGCACAGAATTCGACCCAGAGGTGTGGTGAAATATAATTAGGATGTTGATACAACGGAACCACTATTTACATCCGTAATTCTGTGGCTTTAATGCGTCGGTAGTGCTTCACACCTAGTCACAGTACTGCAATATGTCTGATACCCCTGTGCTTTGCCTTACACCATTGTTCTCCTTGGAAGAACCACATAGGTCGATAAGCACGGCTCGGAAGAAAATTGACGACATAGCGCATTGAGTTTGGCGGGAAAACAAATGTTCGCTGCAGCAGGGACGCATGAACTCAGTGGAGGTTACAGCTGCAAAGCTCGCCGCTAGCAGTACGCAAACGTTTCGCGGTCCAAGACGGTGTGTGTGTGTGTGTGTGCATTACATCCTCCCTACACTCTCGTCCTATCTGTCACGCGTGGATTTTCTTATCTTCACCGTTTTGCTTTCACCTGAGAGCAAGTAGACGCGGAAATTACACCAGGATAACAGACATTAGAAGAGGCCAATCGTCCACACAGCGCCGCCGAACTTGGTTGCAAACGGAATGCTGACGTAACGCAGCTGTGCTGTAAGCATCCCGACTGCAACAGGAGGCCAGAAAGCGAGAAGAACTGAAGCGTAGTCCCGGTATGTTCAATGTAATGCTGCCATCTGCTGCCAGTTCTGGGAACTTCTTCGTAATCGTTTGTAGTACCGCAGTTCGTCGTAATGCACGTCGACGTACGAGGCACACAGAAACTCGTACAGTGTTTGTGGCTTAGGATGCCGTGTTGTGTGGTAGAAAAGGTACTAACGTTTTGAAGGGGCATTCTGCCTCGATCTTACAAGTGAGTCAAGCTGGAAAAGTTGCAAGTTATAGAGAAAGGGGAAAGAAACTGGTCGTGGGTGATTGTAAATTGGCTCACTTTCATGCTGAAGAGGGAAATGGTATGTTCCTTCGAAACGTTGCTATCCATGTACATGGGAGTCACAACCCCGAAGACCGTAATATAAATGCACACCGTCATGACATCTTCAAAGTTTAGAAAAAGTGCAGTGAGTCGTAGAATTAGAATATGCTCACCCGAAAGACAGCACGATGTAACTTTTACACTAATTTTTACAGCTCATGAATCAAGCACCAGCATTAAGCTGTACTTGCATGTGTTGACGTAAGAACAAAAATCTCTGTAAACTCAAGGAATTTAGTTTGACTCTGAAGTCATTCTATCAGTAGTATTTTCCAGTATTATTTGGTGAGTTAATTGTTTAAGAAAAGAACATTGCATGTCTCCAAACAGTGAGCTTAGATTATAAACCTACTTGAAATACACGCTTCTGTAAAAGATTTAAGAAATCGTACACACTTCACTGTTGCTCAGTCGCTTAAATAGGCCTATGATACATATATATATTGGTACCAAATTTGTTAGTAATATATATGATATTTCGAGATTCATTTATTTACTTAATCATCACCAGCAGATATATAGACTACAATTACGCTCTGTCAACCATAACCTTCATTTTGCAGTGTTTTAGCTGTTAACATAAGGAATTTCAGTGAGTGTAAGTTAATGATTTGTCGGCATTAAAATATTTATAAAATTCCTACTGTTCTCTTAGTTTGCTTCCACCCATAAAACCGAAAGGTAAAAATAGGACTGCTTTACGCGTTGCCGCCACACTCTTTCATAATTTGAAATGGTACCTATACCTAAAAATCACAAAATTTTAAGGTCCTACCGCCGATCTCAGTGGCCGCGCGGTCTAAGTCGTGGGTCTGCGGCCGCTCGCTGGCTGGAATTGCGGGTTTGAATCCTGCTGGGGGCGTTGATGTCTGCCTCTTGTGAGTGTTGTGTGTTGTTGTCAGGTAGAGGTCTCTGCGTCGGGCTGATCACTCGTCCAGGGGAGTCCCAGTCTTAGTGTCTTAGTGTCTTGGTGAAGCCTCGATAAGGAGGAGGCCCCGGCCCTTTATGGGCTCTTGGTTCATGTAAATAAATAAATAAATATATATAAATATATTCTATGTAGGTCTATCAGGCTACCACACATCCTCCTCTCCCTGGTCATATGGTCATTTTCGACCTAAAATTCCGTTCGGTCGGGTTTTTGTAAATGTTAGGAATATCTGCGATTTTCATTATTTGTCTTTTCTTGAATATTCTGCGTCTTTTGATGACACTAAAATGAAAAAAAATATGGCTAATACTTTTTAATAAATAGGCTAGACCTACATAATTATAGCATTATAGTACCATTGTGCGAGTGGTGATATGAAGACGTGAGTTCGGGAGTTGACCTTCGGAATATCGTGGAAACTTTCGGCGTAGAAATATGGAAAACTTGAAGTCGGTGAGGAACGTAGGCAAAGAACGTCTCACTTGGAATTTAGTAGCCATGAAAATTAAAGCGTTGCAAACAGAGAAACATACAGAGGCACTTGAAGAGTGTGACAAATTCTAGACAATTAGGGAAATGATTGCTCTTTGCTGTTAAAAAACATACAGAGCACATACATTGGCCTACTGTGTGTCAGACCTGGTGTGTACGTAGTGAATGCTGGACTTCAAGGGGTTGAACAAAAATTAAATATGAAATTCCAATTTAAAATTTGCACTGAATGTTCCCAAAATTTCTTATGAGCGTTCAGAAGCCAGTATGTTGCAAATTGCTGGGAGGTTATAACACCGTACTACACAATTTTGCTTCAACTAATGTGAAACTTTCTAAAACGTGGCGATCTGGGTTATTTTGTAAACTTGTAACGTTTTAATTGTTAATCTCAATACAGAGTGTTTGGTGACTAAGGAATGGCAGCTTTCAGCAAATTCCAGCTTAAGAAACTGTAAATAGAATGAGACATTAATATTATTACGTAGTTTAAATAGCGTCGAGTATTTCCCGTTACTTTGAAGAGCAGCAATCCTGTTATCATACAGCGCAATGCACTCTTCGCATTTTGATTCCCTGAAAACAGACATTCATATCACCTGATATCACACAGACGGACACCTGCTTCTTTCCTTGCATCTGAAGAACTTCTGGACTTTCTGCCTTCCTCAAAATAAACTCCCATATTATGGGGTTATGACTTCGAAAATTTGAATTTAATTCTTTATGACCAGTGTCTGCTCTGTCTTTTATGTCCAGTAAAGCTTGCCTGTAACAAAACCGCAAGAGACCGAAATTTTTTCTGTCGCTGGAAGGTTCCGTTTAATACAGGCGCTTGAAGTTTGGATCCTCGAGACAGTGATAGTTTTTCCCTAGAAACAAGTATCCTTTATGCCAAGGGTTAGTGTAAGACGAATTCCACTGTATAATTTCTTCTTCTGGCTGTAAGCTAGTTTCTTGCAGTGTCCAGGCTTAAATACCTTCAACATTTCCAACGAGCTCTACTTTGAATTCTCAGTACTTTAAAAACTTATTGTTGTGTAAGTCCCCTAACATAAAGCCCAGCAATCTCCAGTCTTGGTCGAAGCTGATTTGTTTAGTTGGTTGAAGCACTGCACTACAAACCGCAAGGACGCGGGTTCGATTCCCGATGGTGTCACTGGAATTTTTCATTGGCATCTTGAATTTTTCATTCAGCCCTACGCCGGTGCGCAGGGCTGACAACCTTACCACCTTCTGACAACCTTTCCACCTTCATGCGCCGATTGTCTAGAAATCTGGGAACCTCAACCTCAGCAGACCAAAATGCGTCAGTAACGCGAAGTCAAGCATCTTCAGCTGTATGTCAAAAGCAAACCTGCCCATCCCCATATTAACCAACAAGGGGGGGGGGGTGAGGATTTTAGTCATTTCGTGATATCATCTGCTAACAAGCCTATTGAGGCTATTCATTATGGATCTGCAGTAGATTTCAAAATTAATGAGACTGCAGCTTCTACAATTATTTTGAAGCGCCTTCTACTAGTTAACTGTGATATGAATGTGTTACAGTGTTTATGGTATATTGGTTCATAATGAACACAAGTGTCGTACCTTTGGAATAATATCGGTTCGAGTTTAAGTGTTTCACCTGTGTCGTCACCCAAACAAGAACATGTAAGAGATTATTATTTTTAATAATGTCTGCAATACTGTACTTTATACTTGTTGGAGTGGTCAACTTCACATTCTGGTCCTGGGGAAATTATCCCTGGTACGCCTTCGATAAGACGCTGGTTGAACACCAGGCTGTTTACATTGGTTCGTGCTGGGAAAAGTCTCTTAATCTCCTGCCGGAAACCAAACACCCCATACTCCTTTCTTCCAGCCGAGTTTCTAGGCACTCTACTAACTATTGTGCTATGCCTTTATTTTTATACCTGTATAAAGGTATGAACTGTTGGTGTAGTTTGAACGCCAGCGAACGAGCGAGGCTGTTCGCTGGACCGTGCTTATTGATCTGTACAGCTCGGCTGCTGTATCCAGCGCCTTAGAGAAGTGAGCGGAAGGGACACGTTAGAAGTGAGAATAGTGGCCACCAAGGGGTACAGTGTAAAGAGGGACGGGGGTTAGTAGTCGTCTTGGTATCCCAGCCGCTTTACTCCGCCCCCACCCGGGCACAGAGATTCATCGGAGGACCGAGTTTGAATCCAGAGCAATTCGTGTGGGATTTATGGTGGATAAAGTGGCGCAGGGACAAGTTTCTCCAAGTACTTCGTGATATTCCGACCAATTCTTATGCTCCAAGCTCATTTTGATTCATCTTCTTTCGACGCTGTGTTGTCTAGATAATGATTTTTTTCCTCGTGGGGTAACAGTCCCTAGTGGGCCAGCGCCTCCTCAGTATCGAGGCTTCACGATCACACTCAGGTACACCACACTCCTTTGGACGACTGATCATCCCGACGCAGAGACCTCTACCTGACAACTCACAACACCCACAAGAAACAGTCATTCATGCGCCTGGCGGGATTCGAACCCACAATCTCAGCAAGCAAGCGGCCGCAGACGTCTAGATAATGATAGCCTCGATAAATGAACCATTAACAAACAAGTTACCTTTATTCATTCATGTTGAAAGCAGGTATTACTATTTTATCACAGGAGTTACAAACAATTCAAGTTTCAAATGGTCACTGAACTTTTCAAGAAATTCTTAGACTTTTATCGGACCCGAAAGATTCGTTACCGTGTTCACAACAGCTTGTTCCTCTCTTGAGCCTTATGAATTCAGTTGTCACGATATACTACTCATTTAAGCTATAGTTTTTTAAGACTCTTTCATTTACGTCTAGGTCTTACAAGTGGTATTTTCCTACAGAATTTCGAATCAAATTTTCTACGCGTTTTTAATTTTTTCCCCATTGTATTCCACCAACTGAATAATATTTGTCTGAGAATAAGAATCAGTATCTCCTCATGGAGCAGTTTCCTTGAATCTCCTGTCATCTCCCTCTCGGACCCAGATATTCTAAGCACGCATTCTCGAACACCGCACGTAAAGCAACATGCAGTCTTAAAGTACTCATCTATTATCGTGGTTTGTACATGGTTATTGGTAACTTCATTTTGTCGCTTTGTGTCCCCAGCATGAATCACTCTTCCTTTACACAGATAAATTAGTTTTGCCATTTTTATTGCTATAACAACTGCCGTACTGACTGGTTAATGTTTAATTATGTGTACTGTTGGTTTGTCTAATTGTTTTCACGTAAATAGATTACCGTTCAGGCGCGCACCCTAAGGTTTTCACTGGGGCGGGGGCGGGGGGGGGGGGGGGTGTGGGTGTGACCCTGAAGCTGTATATAAACTATGCTTGATTTTAAAAATTGTGTTGTAAAAATCATGTCGTAAGTATAACATAACATTATTTGAAACTGCACTTACGTACATACAAATTTAGCTACATATTTCATAGCTCACTCACCTAATTTAATTTACAATATTTAATCTTATTGGCTTTTTAATTTCATCCAAGACACGCTGAGCTTTTTTATTTTATTTTTCAAAATTCTACTGTGAAAGTCATCAGGCGATTTAGTGGATGATTTCGGCAGAAGGGTAAATCGTATAAAGCGTTTGATTTTTAAATTACGATTTTCTGGGGACCTGCAGCCCAGAAGACCCCCCCCCCCTTTTGGGTGCGCCTCTGCTATCGCTGGATATTTGTTAACACATAATTTTCAGTTGCTATGTACAAGAAGTGAGAGACATATAAATGATATACAAAAATTCAGTTCTTACCTCACAGAAAACAGAGCTGTTTCAGGAAGTAATTACCGTTTTGTGTCTGAATCACACGAAACACATAAATGCACTGTGTGGGCAGAATGCAGTTTTCTTGAACGTTAAAACAAGTGGTACGGCTACTCACTGCTAGGCTTCGAAGGATTAGTTTATAAATTCAGACTTACATAGACTATGAATAAAAATTTTCTAGATGAAATTATCTTCTTCTCCTTCTGTTCTTAAGGCCATAGCCTCTTCTCTCCAGCATGAGTAAGTCTCTTTCTTCAGCTAATTTGTCACAAGCATAAAGAATTTTCTTGGTAATGTAGTCATCTGCAAGACTGATTCCCTTTTAAGTTTTGCGGAAGCAATTCTGCTGGAATTTCTTACATCTTCCATCCAACAGAGTTAAACAAGCCTGTAAATTAATTAATTAAGAAAACCAATTGTTTGCAATTTGTAGTCTGCATTGCTGTAACTTAATGACAACTTACGTGGACATTCCATCAGAATAATATATATATTTTTTTCATGGCTCGACAGCCCTCTTGGGCCTAGGCCTCATTATTATCGAGGTTTCGAGATCACACTCAATTACACACACACACACACACACACACACACACACACACACACACACACACACACACACACACACACACACACACACATGCGCGCGCGGTAGAACTCCTCGGGACGAGTGATCGGCCCGTCGCAGAGACCTCTACCTGACAACACGCAACACTCACAAGAGACAGCTACCCATGCAACCGGCGGGTTTCGAACGCTGAGTCCCAGCAAGCGAACGGTCGCAGACCCACGCCTTAAACCGCGTGGCCACTGGGAACGGCGAACAGAATGTTAAAAGCCTGGAAATGAGGCAATAACGGAACGGCTGGGTAGTGAGAAACACCCTGGGGGAAATGCAGTTAGTGCTGCCGTCTGCGGGCAATTATATGAAACTTACTTACGCCATGCTGTGCCCAAGTCGCAGTGATGTATTTGTGTGGGACAAGACGTCGACGAGAAAACTTTTATGTATAACGGGTGTTTACAGGTACGTGAACATTACTTCACAGCATCTATGCTATAACAGTAATAAACATTCAACCTACAACTTCACATAGGTCTACCGTTGCAGTGTTAGATCTATTGCTTTCAATGAGTATTTCTCGTGCCTTCGTGTGGTCGTTGGTTTGAAGAATGTGTTTCAGTCCTTGTATGCTAATTAATATGGAAGAGTGTTCCACATTAGCCACGATTTCTGAGAAAAATGCATCTGTATCACAGAAGTAGCTAATATTACTGACCTTAATAATAAAAACAGAGATGAGTAATTGGGGTTCCGGATACTTTATAAGCTAAGCATTCGTTCGTCATTCAAATAAAATACGATGTGCAATTTAACTGACCACTTCAACGCAGAGATGTCACAAGGCCAGGCTTCGTGCTCCTTCCACTGCTTAGCCTCTGGCTGAAAGCCTGATAATTTCAGTGGTAGTCAGGAAAAACTGAAGACATTTTCTAGGTGAACTCGCATTTTTTTCCTGCCCGTATTGCTGCAAAATTTTCTCCATGGTAATCGTTCTTCTCAGAGGCAGAAATTACTTTCCAATTTGCTTATTTTCAGACAGACCTATAAGCTTATGATCCTACTAGAAGTTACACCAGAATCTTACTACTTTAACATTCTGATAGATACTCTCATGGGTAAAATGAAGCACGGGTAAAGAAAAAAAAAGAGGGAACAGGGGGACCTTGCTAACATGACATTAGCAATTAAAGCCGTTAGAAGGGAGCAGACGTGATTGCTGAAATCGTAAACTAAAACGTATCTTGGTGAAGCTCTAAAAACACTCCAGGCAGAAAACTAATATTTTACAAACAGGAGAATAGCTGGCTGAATATCAACTGCTGATATAAAGAAAGTGTTTTGGGCTTACGAGGATTGAAGTGCGTCATTTGACATTCCAACTAGTAAAAGGAAGATTATCTTCAACCAATTTACTCAGAAGAATCTGGTTCTGCGAAAGCGATGTTGCATATCTGTCTAAACTGCCACGATGACAGCCAGGATTCGCGAATGCATAGTGAATGCAGTGAATAGACTACGGGTTGGTCGGTCCGCGTTTCGAATCCCAGTAGCAGTAAGACATTTATGTTCTTCAAGACCTCCAGACCGGATGTGGGGCCCATTCAACTTCCTATTCTATGGGCACCGAATGTTCTTTGCAGGGGTAAAACGGCTTGAGCGTGAGGCTGGCTACCTACTTCCTTCTAGTGCCGACATTAAGAGTGAGTAGCGCTATAGGCCTAAACTAGTCCCTCTTTATGCCTTCGTGGCGTTTATAGGGGTAACTTTACCTTTACTATGGTGATAGCTGTTCCCTCCGAAAGCTTGTTAGAAGACCTTTGCGAGAGAAGGAACATTCAGTAAGGAAACATTTCTAGGTCCCTGCAAGTTCTAGAAGAAGTTGCACCATGTCGATGTGGTGTGAAGTATTGATGAGAGGGGGCTTTGTAAAGCAGTGTGTTTGCTCCCCCCCCCCCCCCCCACTCAGCATACAAATTACAGTCCTTGGACGGACAAGACGTGCGTTGACCCTTTAGAGAATATTGTACAGCATGCAGCAGTGTCTTTCCTCCTCAGTCAAAGGCGCTATTTTAGCCCTTTCAAGGTGATGGAAGCTTTTGGAGGAATTTACGTTAGAGCACAGACTGGAGAAACAAAAGTGAACGGTTTCAGATCCATAGGATATTTCCCATTAAACCGTCAGACATTTTAAAGCTTGAAAATTCCTACACCCGAATTTCCACCATTATGTTTAATCTTTCTAAGAAAAATATCACATAGATGCCTTAGCGAAAACGTGGATTCTCTTGCCCTATTTCGAAAGCTAGAGAAGCGTGAATAATGCTGGAATTTTGTCAGTCAGAAGTCACTATTTGACTTAAGAAAAGAGACATATGTTGCTATCTCGTGCGTATTCAAGGGCCCCAGTAATCAGCGGTAAGTCGTGGCAAAATTCATGGCAACTCAGAACTCTTCTTGAGTCTAAAGACTCGGTGTGATTTGCTATATGCGGAAAATAAGTTGGGGCGCTCGTTCAACGAGGGTGTGAAGTTAGTGTTTTTGGGGCTTTCGTGAAAAAAGAGGATGCAAATTTTTTTTGTTACTATCATCTATTAAATTAAAAATTTAGCTCAAGTATAAGGAGGAAGGAGATTTTTATCAAGCCAGTGCCGAACATTCGGCAGTGAGCATTTCAGACGTAAACTAAACTTAGTAATCCTCCCAAACGGAGAAGTAAATGGACGAAGTTTAAATAAATTGCGGATGATAAATTATAAAATAAGGAAAAACCAAACTATCTCTGAATTTTCAGTTCCTTGCTAACAAGCGATGTAAAAGAACAAATGAACACGTGTGTAGGGATTATATGACGTTTTGTCAAGAAAAAACTGGACAGAGTTTTTTTATTAAGCGTGTGTCATTTCAAGTGGTTGCAGGCGTTATTTTGGTGTAATTGTCCGTTAGTATTATAAATTCCTACATTTCCATCTCCTCCTCGGTTTTTGTATTGTCAAGGATTCAACACTGATAACTGCCTATCACAGGCGTCTACTTCTCCATCCATAGCTTCACTAGCGAAACAGAAGCCTGCCAGTTAAATACTTCCCGAGACCAATCTGACTGCGACGGACTTGCAGGAGCAAGTATAAGGAAAATATCCAGTGAAGTCAGCGCCTACTTCGTGGACGGTATGAGGCAGTAAGCAAGGTGCGCGAGTAGGCCCCAAGTTCGCTAGCCAGGTGGTCAGGGAGGAAGAATACCTCAGGGTGTAGAGTTACGTGCTCGTCGTAAAAAAACCAAATTGAGATCTCACTAAGGCAGAAAGAAGGAATGGCAGGGGGTGAAATAATGGTAACCGGAAAACGTAAATAATGCTGGTTTCAGCAGAGAAACACAGAAAGCTTTGTACTTTGTCTTTCTACAAAGAACATGAATCTCCATAAGTTAAAACGTTTCTTCTGATTCGGAAGTTGAGATGGATTTACAGGACAAACCATTCAGTGACGAGTATTGTTTTATGGACGTCCTAAACCAAATTACGATGTAACGTGTATGTAATGTCCCGGAAACTGTTTCCATGACGTTCTAACGAAACAATGAATCATGCGTTTAACCCTTTAAGATTGAAATTAATCTACGTCGTGTGTGTGTGTGTGTGTGTGTGTGTGTACAGGGTGATTGACGACTTGTGGACATTACTGCAGGAGGTGACTTCCTAGATCTTTGTGATCAAAAAAGTTCATATAAACATGTGCCCGATTTTGGACGGTTACGGATTTATGACCGCATGAAACTTGGAATAGAGGGTAACGATTATTGACAATAAACGGAACAAAATAATAAACCAGCATAACACATGATACATTTAAAGTATAAATGTGACGTTAACTTCGTGAAATTACCTTTAATTTGAATTGATCTGTTTTTAAAGCTGGTTTTCGAAAATGCCACCGCAGGCCGCAACACAGGCTGCCGCTCGGTTGTGAACTGCGTGAGTTGCTCGTTGCGGCTTCCGCTGACTATTTCTGATGCGGTCTGCGGCATCCAAAACGCGACCAAGCAATGCATCTCGCGTTCCCAACTTCACATTGTAAACCAGTTCTTTCATCCATCCCCATACACAATAATCCAGCGGGCTGAAGTCTGGATACCTGGCTGGGCAATTGTGGGGACCGCCACGTCCGATCCATCGCCCGGGGAAACGGCAGTTCAGGGAGTTTCTAACTTCACGTGAAAAATGAGGAGGAGCTCCGTCACGTTGGAAGTACATACGACCTCGTTCATTCAATGGCATATCCTTCAAAAGTCGGGGCAATTCCTCCTGCAGAAATCGGAGGTACGCCTCTCCTGTAAGACGACCTTCCAAGATGAAAGGACCAATCAGCTGATCGTCCAGACTGCACACCACACATTGACACTAAAACGTAGTTGAAAGTTGCTTTCCACAGTGGCGTGGGGATTCTCATCTGCGCACACATGAGAGTTGTGTGTATTATTGACACCGTCGCGATTGAATTGCGCTTCGTCAGTAAACAGGATGTAACGATGCAGCTGGCGACTGCCATTGAGCCACTTGCAAAATTCCAGCCTCTGAGCAAAATCGCCGAGTCCGAGATGTTGCACTCGCTGCACGTGGTATGGACACATGCCCTCTGCATACAGTGTTCTCCACAAAATCGTTTGGGAAGCACGAAGACGTCTTGCAATTGTTCGCGTACTCGGACGTGGACTGCTCTGTACCATCTGAACAATGCCTTCTTTTTCATCGACGCCTTGATTAACATCTCGCTTGGCTGCAATACGAACGCCGAGAAGTGTACCGGTATCTCGCAATGGTTGGTAAACTCGAGTAAACACTCTTCGGGTTGGTATTTTACGGTTCAGAAAACGTCGCTGATATTCAGCTACGGCGTGAACTGAATTACCGTCACAAAACCGTACACATAAACCACATCTGCATACTCTGCAACTGAAAATGTAAATGGCATCGTGGACGTAACAGACGCACGGAGATGAGAATACGTACGGGACTAACAGGCAGTCTACAGTATGTCGCTTCTACCGCCCACGCCTGTACGAAACTATCGCCATACTGTTCTGAACATTAGGAGCCGGCACAGTCCCTGCAATATGATACGGGTTTTTGAACACATACTAATTGCTGAGTCATTCAGTGTACACTGGCCAGGCGAATACCCACCGACCCCACCTTCCCTGCATTCCCTAAATAGCCAGCAAGTGTCGAGATACGGGAACTGGACTGTCTGCGGCTGGGTGGGCGAGTCAGGTGGCAAAAATAATGTTTGCAACGCAAACGATAAGCCACCAAGTTGATTACATCACCCGCCAGCTGGCTCCGTAAGACGCGGTTCACACGAGGGCGTGTACGGGAATTAAAAAATGCCCATAATTCCGTAACCGTCCAAAATCGGACACATGTTTATATGAGCTTTTTTGATCACAAAGACCTAGGAAATCACCTTCTGCAGTAATGTCCACAAGTCGTGAATCGCCCTGTATATATATACATTTGTTCAGGTCGTGTGTCGCAAAGAACACAATGTGTTTACAGTAGAAAGACAAGCCGTTGAATGCTGTACATGAAAATAATGGATGTTTATGTTAAAAATCATACAGAACACAAAAATACGCTGTGTGGACGAAATGCAGGGCTTTTAGTGTTAAAGTTGGTGGTACGTGTACTAACTACTTGTATTTAAAATACTGATGTATGAAAACTGGGCCCACGTTTTGTGTTCTGATGGAGTGAGAGATTTTTGTGAGTTTTTTTGTAACTGATAAGTATGCATTTTATTTGTTCTAACATATCGATACTGTGCTAACATTTTCCCTGTTTTAAATTGACTTCTTTATGTGTGTTTGCGTAAGATCGGTAGGATGGAAAGTAACTTATTTATAAGGAATGACGATATAAACAGATGCATTTTAACGAAGTGTGTTTTTGAAGTCATTCGGTAACTAAGAAGCTGGTGATAAATTAGAGCTTATTTACCTCTTAAATTACACTCACATTTCAAATATTGGATATATTTCATTCGTTAAATGATATCTTTATTCTTTTCTTCAACTCGCTACGGGCTGGACGGTCCGGGGATCGAATCCTAATGGGGCAAGATTTTCGACACCTCCAGACCGGCCCTGGGGCCCACCCAGCCTCTTGTACAATGGGTACCGGGTCTCTTTCCCGGGGGTAAAGCGGCCGGGGCGTGGCTTTGACCACCAACCGTCATCTGGCGCCGTGGTTAAAGCAAGAGTGGACTATACCTCCACTGCCCCTCTGGGCCTTAGTGGTCCGTTCTAGGCTGAACGTTACTTTTACCTTTATTCCTTTCTTATAAAATGGTGTTATATATTTACCTACTTTTCTTTGTCTCAGACCGACATCCCTGACCCCGTGGTCTAATTATCTGTTCCCCTGGACCAAAAACACAAAGAGGTCGAGGGTTTAAATCCAACTCAGAGCACAGATGTGTGCCCACGTTTCTCACACGTTTGTCTTGTCCTGAATAGATGGACGCCTACGGCGGCCCTGTTCGTCATCCACGCATTCTTACCAGTAGTCTTAAAGATTTATAGTTTCAGAAATTCCTGCCGAATTATATCAGGTCAGACGACCGAATACATGAAAGCGGAAGATATGTTCTCAGATATCCACGTCACGTGTTCTGTTAACACATTACACTTGCAACTTACTTCACGAACGCCTGGAAAACTATGGAAAAAGAGCCCGGAGAAAATTTGTCTAGAAAGAGAAATAAGTGAGCTACAATACCATGAATTTCAAGCTATAGTGGTACGTCAGAGCCATGTAGGATATCAAACGACACCCATTTTAGCTCAAAACAGTTACGAGGATGTGAAACATGTCTTCAACAGGCACTAGGCTTTTCCTTTTTTTCAGTTTTGGTAGCAGTATACGGGTTAACTGCTTGTGATGCCTGGTTTTTCAAACAAACGTTATTTTAAGGCAAAGTAATCTAAATGTTTCCTGTTATTTGCGGCAAGAGCTTTACTAGGGAACTGCGATCTTGAAACTGACACAAAATGAGACGTCTTGAGAAGCGGGTATCTCAGTAGGTGTAGTGACCAGGCTACGGGTTTTGCAACCAAAGAATGAATTTCGGATCCCAGTCAGATAGTCTCCTTTCCAATGAATAGGGGGCCCCTAAACCCCAAGTAAAGCGAGCGGAGCGTGACTTTTGTCATTCACTTCTATCTTTGTCTGAAGATTAAGCAAGACTGGCGATATACCGTTACTCTCTTGTACGGCAATGTTGGCGTACTGCTTAATTAACCCTTTAAAGACGAAGCGTATCTGTTTTATATAAGGACTCAGTGCGTACCGCGCTGTAAACACTGTTCACTTCGCTTATAAAAACCAGTCTCTTAATGTTTTGTAAGACAAAAGTTGCTGTTTGTTCTGAGATCCGTACAAAACACATAAACGCAATGTGGGCACCACGTAGAATTTTTTAATGTTAAACCTGGTGGTACGTAAAGTTACCGCTAGGCTTTAAAAGGTTAATTAAGAGTATGGCATCTGTATCGTGCCTTTAAAATTTTAAAGCCAAACACTAAATAAATGTATCATCTTCAGTACAATTAAGAAATTCTGCATTCTGCAGCGCACTGTATTTATACTACTTGTATTACGATTCCAAAATTAAGTACAACTTCCTTATCTAGACGTAGTTAAATGACCTAAATTACTTCTTGGACTTCCTGACCATTGAAGATGGGACCGATAATTTGTTCCGAAACGTCGGTACAGAATGACCACTCTAGGCTGCGGAATATCCTAGAAGAGCGCTGATCTAATCTACATCGTGGCGAAAGCCTGAAATCAACCTAGTATATAGGCTATTTACCATTTGCAGACTTACGATACGCTGCTTATGTCTTTGTAATATTGTGTCTTCCTGCAGATGGCTACAATACGTAGCCGAAATATGTAGAAACGTAAAAATTGCTTTCTGCAGTGGCTGGGAATAAAACTTGTATGTGTAAAAGGCAACTGCACGGAATATGAGTGACATTAAGTAAAGAAGGAAATAAGTTCATTTGGAATCCACAGTTTGCTCTCGATTAGACAAGTGTATTAATTTACTGGTGAGACCAAACAGTATAGAATGCAGTGAAAAGACCCAAATTCGGTCACGCTGCAGGCAGTATTATAGTATATGTAATCTGGGATGCAGAGGGAGACATCCGCTTTGAATTCATGCTTCGGGTGCAAAACAGCGAACGCCAACGTCACCCCGACATCCTGCTATCACTGTGCGAGGCAATTCGTAGGAAGAGGCCTAGACGTCTGTTGCGAGTTGTATACCTAATCATTCGGTACGACAGGTAAACCCCACACACCTCACGTCGGACGTCAGGTGATGCGGCCGTTTCACTGGGAACTTATGGATTACCCATCCTATAATTTCGAACATGGCCAGTCTGATATAATTCGTTCGGACGGCTAAAACAACACTTCGGAGGTCGCCGATTCCACATTAATGAGGAAGCTGAAATGGTTGTCCATAAATGGTTGAGAAAGAAAGAGGCCGGTTTCAAATGGGACGGAATTTCTAACTCACACCAATACGTGGGATAAATGCATTGATATGTGCGGATGTTATGTTGACATGTAATGATGATTCAATGGAATAAGTGAGCTACAGTTACCATTGTAATGACTTACTGTCATTACTTAATGAAGGTTAAATTCTGAGCATTTTGCATACTAGAAGACACGTACTCACATCCGGGAAGACCGTATTCTTAAAAGATAAGCCTGGGTCCATTTGCCACTTTCAGTTCTGGCTACTGCTTGCGATTAATGAGGCGACAGGTTTTGTTTATAGTTTATTAATGTCAGGTACGCTTTGCTGAACCATTACACGCTGGTACACACATAACAGTTTTACTTCAGTACTGTAATGTACTAAAATATTTATTTTATGCTCATAAGTTTGGATGAGAAACATGATTTTTCATGAAATGAAGTAGTTAAATATAACATCCTGAACATAATGGCATAAACTTGGAGCTGATTCCATCACAAACATAGTCATAACGTTTCAGTCGCTTTGTCTGTTGATTTCTAGACATGCACTGCAAATAACGCTCCTCTTCCTCTTTCCACTCGTTGTAGCAAGCCTCACACTATTTAAACAGTCTGGTTGTTATACTAACCCTGTATGCCTACGTTTTCCTGATGCCTTTGAAAACCACAAATGGAGGCATGTATTTTCCAGCAGGCCATGGCATGCTCTGTCACACGCTTCTCTACATACGTGACCGATTATACTATGCTATAACCTCGATCTGTTTTAATCCTTTTGGGTGTAATACGTCGCAAAATGTAATCATATCGGCACTGTAAATGGAATGTGGTCTAGGTATTAGATATGAAGTTTGTAAGTCTCTCACAGGCAGCAAGGAATACATGAATTTGCCTCTGATGAAGGAATAACATTCATGTTAGTGTTTTGTCTCTTCTTATTGACAGTTCTGGGTGAGAGGTTTTTTTTTAACTCGAAACTGTATTTTATACTTCCGTTACAGTGAGGCAGTCTGCTCTGCAGTTTTTGGAATTTATTCTGCGACATCTTCCTTTTCATTCCCCGAAGCTGAATCCCTCTTAATGGCGACCGGGCCTCTGTTAACGTCATCGCTGCATTCTGATGCTCTCCTGCTAAAGTAGGCCTACTTAACACGCCGACACCGTAACTAGTTTAATTGTACAACCAGAAACGGAATAAGCCATGTTGATACATTTTGTAGGATGGCGCCTTATATTTTTTGGTCCTTTGCCACGTGTCTTCTGTCTAGCGCCTAGAATTTTGAGGTGGCTCGTAGGGTTTAGAAAAATTTGTGCACCCGTGGAATAAACTGCCATTACATTGGCTCGAAAACAGTGCATCTTGGGAAAGAGGTATTTTATTTATTGTTTCATAAAGATTGGTTTTAGATGCTTTTCGGTCAAATAAGTAGAAGAATGGAAATCGAAGCCCTCAGGGGGCGGAGAACTGAAATTTAATGTTTTCCAGAAGAGCCTGTTGTCCAGCAAACAGTACTTAACGCCTACTCACAGCCACGAAAAACCAAACTATTACAATTTTTTATATTTTGTTTTGGGAAATTCAGTGTAAACAAAAGGTCTGCAAATAATTTTTAAATCCCATGAAAAGTAACGGGTTCTTTCCCATACGAATTCATTACTATAACCTTTTTGCCACAGATCCACGTATTTAGGCATACTTCCATGTTGCTTTTGTGTATAGAGCTCCAGTTTATAAGGACTGGATGATGAAAGTAGTTTTAAATATTTTTCCTTGAATTTGCAATTTGAGAATCTTAGAAAATAGGATTTTAAATTCATAATGTAGAAAAAATGTAAACAGTATATTGTAAACTAGTTGTTTTGATTTGTATGATTATGAATCTTAGTCTGTCATATTAAGGAAAGAACACAGACAGAGAGGGTTTCGTAACGGGTTGTTGAATGTGTGGACCTAAATGGAGGAAGTAACAGAATATTGTATAACGAGCAGTTTCGTAAATTATACTGTACATTAAATTAGGGGTTAGAAATAAAGAAGACTCGGTGATGCGGAGCATGTAGAACGGATGGAAGAAATGAGAGATGGGTACGAAATTTTAATCAAAGGAACTGAGGAGTAAACCACTTGGAATACCTAAGAATTTATGTAGCACAGGTCTGAGATCAATGGTGACCTCTGTTAGAGGGGCAATGATAATTTAGGATCTAAAATATGCGGGTTATTTCTTGAATAGCTGAGCTTTATCCAGTTAAGTTTGTTGGGTTTCGCTATATTTATGACACCGGTAGATGCTAGAGAACTGCAGCGTGCTCCTATGCAGTGTTGTGACGAAAACGTTGCTATGGCAAAGAAAGTGTGTTGACAGGATGATAAATTGTGAGCAGACTGATTTAAGTGAAGTGTCATGGATATAGCAGGAATCCACATTAAGTCTAGGAATCCCATCGGACGAATGGTTATCCATATACCAGTGCTTGATTGAAAAGTCACAGGGTCATTGTGAAGAAAAAGTAGAAAAAGAAAAATGAATTCGGTCATGCAACTTGGTTGTGATCAATGAAGATGCTTCTGTGACCGACTTACCACTTTTCTGCACCACGCATGCGTATGAATACTTTTTATGCTTGGACAGGTTACGGGCTTACTTTGCTGTTATGTGTAACGGGTTGCGATGTGAGCTAGAGCGGACAGATCTCGCCGATTACATACTTTCTAATACCGACTTCTTCATTCGGACGTCAAGCCGATACGTACAACACAGATTGCCTAGCTGGACTCATTAACACGTCAAAGAAGAAAATTAACCTGAGTTCTAATTAAAGATTCAGCTCGTACTTTGCAGTAAACAAAAGCCTTCACCGTTATAAAAACCAGTCACTTAATGCTCTGCAGCTCGAAAGTTATCGCTGCTTTTTCTGAGATTCACAATAATCACAGAAGTGGCCCTATAATCTCCGGGCAGAATGAAAATTTTGAATGTTAATCCTGGTGGTGCATAAAGTAACCCATAGGCGTGAAAAGGTTATATTCCTTATTGCGTGGATATCTAATTATAGATGCCTAATAGTATTACTGTTTTTCCTGTTTCATTATACATTTTGTGAACAGGACAGGCAAACCACGTATAATGTAACATTATACGTGCTTTTGTCTAAGCATTGTTGCCGTGGAAAAGCTATAATTATTACATATTCCGAGTTTGTGTCTGTAGCCTTAGTTACCCAGCATGCAAAGCGCATGCGCCTTATTATATTGTCGTCTGTGACCTGTGTGGCTGTACCATATTTTAACACAGTATTTCATAGACGGCACGATTTCCGGGGAAAAAAGTTTTTGAGCATGAAATGTTTGTTTTGATTTTCGCTACAACTTCTGTCTGAAAAGTTTTTCATTCTAAGAAGAATTCATCGAGGTATCAGAATGGTACAGAGGTGTTCATGTAAAGTACCCGTTGCAGTATGCTCCTCAGATTTAGTAAAACTTGAATTTTCTCGACAGTTTTTCGAAAAATACTCAAATATCAAATTTCATAAAAATCCTTAAAGCGGGAGCCGAGTTGTTACTTGCGGATGGACGGACAGACGGACAGACATGACAAAGCTGATAGTCGCTTTTCGCAATTTCATGAACGGGTCCAGAAACGTAGTACTTAACTCAGGGAAGCAAGAATTTTGCAAAAATGTGGGAACTACCTCAAATTTCTAAGCCCCAGACGCGTGAAGTGAAGCAAGTTCCGTACTGCGAACCCACAGTGTTAAGCACCACCGTACAAAATATACTAGCCCGGGCTAAGTGGTCTCCGTCATTTGTGCATCCCTGACTTAACTACAGATTCTGTATACTTTCAATTTGTTCGCAGTAATCTCAAATTTCCCATCTTCGCCATTTTAATAATAGTTGACTTACCTGCAACGTTTCATACGTATGGCAGTGTGTGAATGTTTACGGTCTATCTCCATACCAATTTTCACGTGCTTACATCCAATGCTTCATTAGTTTTCTCCAGTTCGTCTTAAATAAACAGCAAGGGACAAATTTGTCCATGTGCTTAATGTCTTATGCACTAGGTCATAAAGAAATATGGGGTTTGTGGAAATGTAGACCTATTTTTCCTTAAAATTCATCGCTATATGACAGTGTGTGGTCAATTTACGCTCCATCCACTTTATTTTCAGGGAAAGAGCCCCAAGCACTCGTTGTGAAGGGGGCTGGGTGGACCCCAGGGGCTGATCTGGAATCTGGACGTCGTAGCAAATAGAGCAGTCTGCTCCCGTTAGAAATCGAAACCCGATTTGTCCAAAGCAATAACTCGATGATTATAACAACTGAGCTAGCACTACGGCTACCGAAATAAACACAAATAAATTAAATGTAATGTTACGACTTTTAACGGATAAACTGCGAAGCATGTGAAGAAGATCGATGGTTACAGTTTGGCAGTCCTGTGAACCACAGAGTAGTCTGGCGTGGTGGAGATGTAGGACGGGTTATCGGATATTCGGACGTGAATTTTTCATGATATTTTTCGTTCCGTACAGAAGAATTTCAGTACAGTGCCTACAGTGTGGTGTTGTATTTTATTCTCGAGTCCTTGCCACGCATTAATGATTACAGTTCCATCTATTTTGTGATTAAGGATTCTTTCGAAATTTCTAGGTATGTCATATTAATCAAGTGAGTTCTAGTGAAAATAGAATTAACCCTCTCTATGCAACTATAATTCGTTCTTGAAAACGGGTCTGATAGCGAAAAATTGGATAGCGGGGCCATATTTTCCGTTATTGTAAATAGGAACAAGCCGATCCCAGTGGCCGCGCGGTCTAAGGCGTAGGTCTGCGATGGAGCGTTTGCTGGGATCGTAGGTTCGAATCCCACCGGGGGCGTGAATGTTTGTCTCCTGTACAGTGTTTGTGTTGTCAGGTAGAGGTCTCTGTGACGGGCCGATCCCTCGTCCAGAGGAGTCCTACCGACTGTGGTGTGTGAGTGTGATCAAGTGAAAATAAAAACCCTTTACACCTACTGTGAACAAGTAGGTAGAAGAGGGAAGAACCACGAAACGAAAGGAAGAAATAGGAAAAACATGTTTTTCCAGCTCATCCCCAAACCCCCAACAATGTTCCCTACATACTGCTAAATAACTCTTAAAGACTTATAAAAGAGTCCAACAGTGTTCTTTTTTTAAGACAAACAATGACATATGCATAATATTAAAAGTACAAAAGACCAATTACATAATTAGTAAACACTGAGTGGGTGAGAAAATAGTTGCTGTACGTACTGATTGAAGGGAGGAAAACGAGCGAGGGGAAGTGGGAGAGGAGGGAGAGAGGAGACTGGGTCATTTTTCTTCGATCTTGTGCGAAGATGGGTGAGTGTCAGCAGGTGAAAAGGCAGCTGAAGGGGGTTCTTCAGTGTCGTGCAAGTCATATAGGGCTACGTCGTGGGCAGGAAGTTTTGTCGGATGCGGAGTCGCAATATCTGGGATTGTAGTCGGATAAAGAATTTTGGATATTAATATGTGCTAGTCGCTTTGGAGAAAAATCGCAAAGCGAGACTGCGGATAGCGAGGATTCACTGTAATTCTTTCTAAAGGACGCTAGTGAAAGAATATGTGACGCTCAGTATTGTGTGGCTTCGGGACTTCTTTCATCGTCAGTTGCTCTAAGGTTACGGAAGGAGTGAAGGCGTGTTGCTTGGAGGTTAGCGGGTTAGCAGGAGTATGACAAGAATGCGATTTTAACCGTTAACGGGAAAGTCATGCAGGCGGCCGCATAGAGGGAGAGGGAGTCAGTCCAGCAGACTGGATAAGTTTCTTTTTGTTGGTTAAAGTCGCATTCCATCGCTCCACGCACCCGCTACCAGGCTAACCTCCAAGCAACATGTCTGAAGTGCGTCCATACCCTAACGGAACACAGCGTTTTGTCTACAGACGCTGGATGTCTCCCCGCCCTTTCATCTGAGTACGAAAACATACCCATTTTCCGAAACATTGTCGTCTTTTTGAAATACTGAGGATCTGTGAAGTCTTGAAATCAGGCAATTCTAAAACAATCCTACTAACATGGCCCAAATTCGAAAAATTTAAGGAACCATTCCAGTTTGAAAGCAAGGTGAAGACACAAGGTATAGGGGTTGCTACTAAAAACTCTCATAGTCATTTATACGTTAAACTGAAATAAATGTATTTAAAAAGGAAACATTGTACTAAACTTCTTCAGATTGTCCATATGAGACTTGTAGGACGTTTGAGAACTACGCGTTATTTAAGCGTGGCAACACATGCATTAAAAAGCGCTGGTGGAAGCTCTGAATAGATATCTTAACATGTTCAGTTATGAAGTCCTCTTACGGCGAAATTCTGCTTTTAACAAAGTTAATTTCTGAGTGGCACTTTCTTATTTTTTACTTTTATATTGCTGTGGCTTCATAAACGTTCCGAATTTGACTCATGTTAACAGAATTTTCATTTATCACTCAAAGCTACTTGATTTTTATACCCACAAAATTTTTAGACCCCGCCTAAATCAACCGGTAAAACTTCAGTAATTTAAACAGCGCCATTACAGATAATAAGAATTAATCAGTTTAAAATATGTAAGGAATATCTGTGAGTTAGTTAATTACGAAGTTTGTGAGAACACCGTACCGTAGTACTTCGATTTGCAGTCTGGATACTGTCTAGCATTCCATCTCTTGCACACCAACCTTTGAAAACTCATTCTGTTTTCTTCTTCAGGTGATTGTATAAGGTACAGAATTTAATTCCGACGAGGGGCAGTCTCAGACTCCGGGTTAGAGTTCCCATGGTTTGGGCTCTGCACTTTATCCTATCAGTCGATGAAGGAAATAGAATCTACATCCGTAACGCTGCAGCCTGCAAAGTCTGGAGCGACGGATATTGTTCGAAATATGAAAGGAACGGACATGACCTCTGCTGTATTTGAATATTATATTCTGGTGCCCAGGGAAAGGGGCGTGCACAAAAGGCAGAATCAATTTTCTTGTCCTCCCGAAAAGATGAAGGACATAACTGAAATATATTGCTTGGCTATATCTTTTTTTTTTCACTGACCTCAAGTGCAACGACCTTTAGAATGCGCCGTAGATAATATAGTGGTACCTGTGCACAGGTAGAGAAAATATATCCAACGGAGTTTTCCTACCGTGTCGAAACCAGATTTTAATGTTACATGAAAAGGGATGCCATTTAGATTAAAATATCCATGATTGAATTTCATATAAATAACACTTAACAAGGATTTCTGAAAAGAACCCGTAGCACTTACGTTCATGCTGAATCGACTTACATTCTTGCGTTTCTGTTATCATTCCTGTATTTTAATTGTTTGAAGAACTCTGTGCTGAAGTAGAAATTGTAATTTAATTTCGTGTATGTAACCTGAATTTTCAAAATTGTCGCCATGTCTGAAACTGTTAATTTCACAAAGCATATTTGATTCAAAATGCATTGGTTTATGGGCTAATCCCGTATTAAACATCACATACCTAAACTCAGTAATTTGTTAGTTATAACCACCAAACCAACACACAAAGGAAATTTTCTGTTATCCACCATAATGTTGCTTCACATCCTGCGAAATTTCTATACTTCGTGTAAGTTCTCTTAACACATATCATTTTGTGATCCTCAACAAGTGGCGGTAGTGCCATCCCCTTCCGACAAGTTCGCGTACGCTGCATGTTGCTGTTACTAATTTAAGAACTTAGAAAATACATCGTTCGAGTGGTCTTCAACGGCGTAAATGCAATACAAAGTTTAATTAAAATCCATCTGTACATCTGATGTTGAAGCGACGGACGAAATCTCTATTACAAAGACCAGACGGTTGAAGTTGCTTACGCAATTATCGACATTTATTTTAAAAATCATAAAAAACAAGTAAGTAAATTTTGTAAAAATTACTTGCGTTTAATGCTAAGCAAATTATATTTTCTGTTGCCGGTTAGCAACAGAGGTTATCAAATTGAATTATTTTTATTATCATTTTCAGAACGCATTGTTGCATTTTTATGATACTGCTTTAATTTACATATAAGACGAAGGAACTCAGGTGAAAACTGGGCTAATACGCCCTGAATAGTTTGGTTCAGTTTAGCATAGAACAGGCCTGTCGAACTCAAAACAGGTTTCTGTCCGTGTCCGAAACACAAGTTGACGTTTTGGGCCGCAAGATATAATGTCACACACTATCGTCTTTCTTCGCTTGTAAAATTTTCAATGCAGAAAATCACAGGGATATGAAATACTCTTGTGTTTGGTTTTGCATGATTACCTTTGGTGTATCACGCAAGAAAAGTTATGAGTCCATATCTTTGAAAGTTTTTAAATACTGTGAGCAAATAACGTGACTGCCATACCGTCCTGCGTTTGTAGATGAGAGGGCTTGTGGGGGATGAAAACTACCTTGGGGTTGATACAGGCAAAGCTGAAACATGGGAGCGAGTGCTATGGGTGGACGAGTCTTTGAGAAACAAATATGTCTTCTATACTGTGCAAGAATATCTGCTGTTGTGTTCTGAAAGACGGACAGTAGATTTTATAAATATCGAAATGTGAGCGAACCTCTCATCATAAGGTTGTGCGGGCCGCGGTTTTGATAGGGCTGGCACATCGCAAGAATACACACTCGGTCAGACAGGCCTGCGCAGCCATTATAGGCGCCGCAAAGCGAAAAGCTTCTTGTTGTTCAAAGCGCTCGTTTCTGAAAGGGAGCATCCAAAGGCGAGAAGTCCTTACGGTCTGTTTCCGTTCATAAGCCTCGAATTCTTGATGCCGGCTGTGGAAGTCATTCATTGCCTTGCTGCTTCTTTGTAAAGTTCTAGCAGAATGCTCTTAAGCTGTTCAGCACATCATCAATGAACTCTTTTTTAAGAGCCGTGTCCGTCTGTCCGCAGGCGTCACCTCGGAAACGTCTAAACGGATTTTTGGTAAAGTAAAGCAGAACAAAGCAAACAAAGTTGTCTCTGTGCAAGTCGTAAACGTATGGCGTATTGGAGTAGTGGAGGTATAGTTCCCTCTTCTTAATCCCAGCACTAGGTGGTGTAGGTCATATGCGCGATCGGTCAATTTAACGCCGGGTGAAGTGCCGCCGGTACCCGTTGAATAAAAGCTGTCTGGATCCCAGAGTCTGTGTGGAGGCTCTGGGAGACGGAAAAACTCTTTTTCCTGTCGCGAATCGAATCGGTTTTCTTTACATTTGATGAAGGCGAGTTATAATGTAACTTGTCGTTATATTACAGTTGTCGTTCAAATCGACGTAGGCAATGATTATATTAAGTGTAGGTATATATGTGTCCGCTCATCATTAGCGTCATTGTTTGTCAGGGCGAAAAACATTTCAGAAGAAAACTGGAGGCAAAAATAGAGGAAGTACTTTATTTCCAATACACATTTCGGTATAAGTAAACAAAAGTGGATTCCCCCGAAGGTATCACTTATTTGACGCAGTGGTGAGGCTTGCATGTTCAAATGATCATGAGAACCATGCTGGCGGTAGTGTAGCTACTGGTAGGGCCTTCCATGCTAGAAAGGTCAATGGAGATGACCCAGAAAAAGAGGGATACACTGGTCCTTCATGTTGGGGTTTGGACGTGGGGCTCACAACACCGCCGCATAAAAAGAAATTATTTTGAAGCATACGCATCAGCTTTGGATGGATAAGGAAGTTTTTGGTTTACCACCTCGACTGACTACAGGGAACAAAGATTTGATGTGTGAAATATTATAGTGATGGTCTGGGAGAAGGAATTTATGCAGGAGTGTTGGACGGCAGCCATTATATGCACCATTTTTATAAAAGGTGTGAAAATTATAGGGGCATCACACTGTTAAGTGTTGCCTATAAAATCTTCTGCGATGTATTTAATGAGAACTTGAACGAGTATCTTTAGAATATATTCAGTGTGGATTCCGCCTCTGCAGAAATACAGTAGATCAGATTTATACAAAACGTACAAACATAAACGACCGAAACATACCCTGCTGTTACCAGCTCACTATCAGGCACAGTGTTTTTAGTCTTTTTTGACTAATGTTATGTATATTTACCTGTCTTTAACCTTTGTTTCACTTACGCATAATTAGCTGAATTGGTTATAGGAAAAATTTTATGATTTTTCTTTGTATACTGTAAATGCTGCCAATATCTTCTTTGAAATAAACATTTTAAAAAAGATTCTGTAGTATATTCTCCTAATTTCATAAAATTGACTTGATTTGATCTAATATGAAATAAAATATACTGAGTATTTGCATTGTAACAATGAATTGTGTATGTATTTGTTACAGACTCTGCGAGGGATTTTTTTCTTCATTTTCAACGTGTATACAGTGGCAGGCCGAAGGTTGTTTTCGTTTCGCGTGTTTCAATGCGTGGCTACGGATGTAAGCGTAAGATGGAAGAAAATACATCCCATTCTGTTGTTATACAGTCAAGAGTTGATGATAGAAGACGGGACAGATAGGAACAGAAGATGGCAAAAATAAACAGGATTGCAAGGTATGTTCGAATTATCACATTTTAAAAAGTTTAGTGCCTTTTCATACAACATGTGTGCGTGTTGCGGTGCTAAAGGATTGCACCATGTTTTACTGAGTTTGGGTACTTTTAAATGTGCTTGTTTTCATAAAGCATAGAAGATTGTAGGCGGCTTTTTCGGCAAGAGAAGTTAGGAATGTGTGTAATGTGCTAGTACATACGTTCTACACCATTATCTCGTGTTGTCACACAGTAGTCCGTGGGTCAAAAAATAAATCGGCTGTTTTAAGTAGTTTGCGTTTCCACTGTAACCTAGCAACGATGCTACAGGAGGCATTATAGGAATTTTACAAGTGTTCCTCTTATATTAGAAACGGTGTTAGTTTGGGCCTTCCTTCATCATCAGTGGAAGTAACTGGAATGGAATTCCACAGGCGCGGCGCTAGTGATGTCGAAAAAATTGTAAAATTCGGCAAAAAGTGTATTTGGCTTAAAATGTGCACCTTTCTGTACAACATAGCCTTCGCATTCTTTTCTTTGATAAATAATTGATGAATTAAGATCGCGATGCCTATAAGAATGCTTATAGATATTCAGGTAAAGTGGTCGTTACAGTTGTTTGGTCTAAATTAAAAGTGAAAAGCCTGGAACATTTTTCGTACATTAAATTCTATGTAAACATGTCCAAAGTTTCTACAGAGTTTACGTGCGTATAGACGGAGAGAATTATTTTAGTAGGAGCTAGGCGGGGAGTGAGAGGACGCTCCTAATTATGTTGCACGTAAAGAGGGAGCTTTTAATGCATTTTATATTGAGAAGTTTCCATTGAAATTTAAGAGAGAATTTTACTAATGAATTAAGCCTACTAATGAAACATTAATTACCCGACCTTTAGTAGTGCAATGAATGTTCCGTGCACCTATACGTGTATGTCGTGGATTCTTCAGACTGCAAACTGGTGAGGAACTTCCGCGTATATAAGCTTGTTATTCCGGGAGTTGTGGGTTTGATTACTTAGAATCTATATCTGAAAACTTAAATGGTTTTTGTCTATTTTCGAGCGAAAACCAAGACAGAACCTTAAGATATGCCATGCCTTCCGCTTCCTTTGCATATCTGAACAACAGTATATATCACCGTCGCTATAATATACTCGGCAAAATTTCGGACAGAAAACTACAGAAGCAATCGCTCAATCAAGCAATCATTCAGTATAACAAAGTGACGTACGTGTTTATTCCTGAGGGTTTATCGCATAAACTTAACAAACAATTTAGTAGTATAGGAAATGTAAGGGGATATTGGATACGTAAATTAATGTAGTGAGTAGCGTAACGGCTGACTGACCGAAAAATCAAGATTCGATGTAATGTGAGCAGAGATACTTCTCCTGTCAGAGGCGTCCCAGCCGGTTCTGCGATCTACGATATAGGAAGTGTTTCTTTTATCGCGTCTCTGAGCACCGCAGCACTGTCTTTTAGAAAACTTTCATCTGAGGAGACATCCTATGACAGCTGCGGTGTTCAAAGATACCATGAAAATGGCGCTTTTGTCATTCAGTGGGTACCTGAGGACCCTTGTCATTGGTAAAGCCACACCACTCACTGACATCCACTATCGAATTAAGAATGTGTGGCGCTGTATGTCCATCCCCACCCCAAAGTCTTAAACGCGTAGTGCTTAATTAAACACGGGGAAGACTTTTCTTTTTACTTTGCAGAGGTCTAATGTTCCAGCTGTTCTCCTATCAAAGGGGCAGCCACGGCTTTTTTTCCTTGGAATAAGGTGGCCGGTGCGAAAAGCTCATCATTGGCTTATATTTAGCGCCAAGATTAAAATGTATGAAGCTACAGAGCCATTCGTTGCACCTCTTTATGATGTGGCAGTTAATTAACGGGGACGAGTTTAAGGCTTTTATGAAATTTGAAGCTTTCGTGTCGGTGAATACTAAGATTTGGGCCGTCTGAGATATGATGTCGTGTACGTTGGTGCGTAGAGGTCAATACGTCGTAGCAACCTGCTAAGTCCATCTCCGTTTTAACCACTATACTGCAACGTTACGTTCCTCTGAAGTATTGGTTCGTGGTCACTGAAAACAGGACGCTGAGAAACCTAAGTCTATGTTCACATGTCGTCGACAAAACGTAGGACAAAATCACAACATCCGGGTAGACATAAATCCTTTCAGCATTTGCCAGATTAAAATATTATTAAAAACCAAAATTGTGCTCGACTGTAAATGAATAACAAATTGTTTTCTGGGAGTGCTTGCCCCCATTCAATTAAGAATCGTCTGTCTTACCCTCATGACATCTAAAACCGTATAATTTCACATTCTCTCTTTTATGAGTGTGAAACTTGGTCTCATACGTTAATGGAAGTATATAGAATGACGGCGTCTTAAGAGCAGGTTGCTGGGGGATGATATGCGGAACTAACAGGGGGAAAAAAGCGGAAATGCAGAGAACCGCGTATCGAGTAGCTTCATGGATTTTGTTCTTTCGCAAGACGTTTACTATTAGGCTAATCATATTAAGGAGGACGAGACGGGCAGGGAATGCACCACGTAGAAGAGAGGAGAGGATGCATGAAGGAGACAGATATCTTTATTGACCTAGATGCACATGTGAGAGTAATAGTTAAGTAGAACTTAAAGCAACAAGCGGGGTGGGTGCGGAGCGGCTCTCTCTGGCTTAGAACAGGGAACAGGAATACACTGTTGCAAAACGACAATAAATCTTCAGTTTCCAGAACTTACTGAAAATTTACTGACTATTCTTTAACTTCCCGAAGAGGGCTGCCTTTCACGATGCCAGTCAATCTTCTGCAATAGCCGGTATCGAAGGTTCATTATGTTCTGTTATTAACCGTCCGAAGATGGTGTATGGGTGGCATTATGTGACTAAGAGAGAATGCTGTCTCCTTAACTTTTTAAAGCCTAGCGGTAACTTTACGTACCACCAGGTTTAACATTAAAAAATTCTACGTGGTGCCCACATTGCGTTTATGTGTTTTGTACGGATCTCAGAACAAACAGCAACTTTTGCCTTATAAAAAATTAAGAGACTGGTTTTTATAACCGAAGTGGAGACTGTTTACAGCGCGGTACGCACTGACTCCTTATATAAAACAGATACGCTTCGTCTTTAAAGGGTTAAAAATATAATTTAAACCCAATATTCCGAAGTACGCATTATTCATATATCACAGAGCCCTTCACAACTACACTGTGGTATAGTTTTATCCCTTGAATGTGTTTCGGTTTTGTAGAGATTATGAACGTTCCTGTTGAAATAACTGGATAAGACCCTAGCGGATCCTAATTATATTTACGAAGAAATTAAGAACAGATTGAATTATGGGAATGCTTGGTACCTTTCAGTTCAGAATACTTTGTCATCCGATTTGCTAAGAAAGGTAAATAATGCAGTAGCCCTACAGAACTCTAGTTTTACTTCTTGCTTCTTTTGGGTTTCAAATTTTTTCTTTTCCCCGTGAGAATGGTAGGTACTCTGAGTGTGCATGAGGCCTCTGAGGGTTCTGAGCAGAATATTTAGATCTATGAGAGAGGAAGTGAGAGGATATTAGAAAAACAGCATACTGAAGAGCTTCTGAATTTGAGATCTTCTAGGTAACGAGCGTGTCTGAATGTGTGGGTCACATGGGATAGAAGAGAAACTGATAAATCCTTTGGGTAAGAAACACTGAATGCAAGAGACTACTTTGTGGGCCTGGATCTAAAACGAACTCCACGGACCATAATTCTTCTTGAGAAGCCAACAGTTCCTTAGCTATTCAAGGAATTGCCGGCATTTTTTTGAACCAGGAACTTCATTATTGCATTCACAATGGGCCATGCCTTCATCCTGCCTCTTGAAGACCTGTCTTAATGTAATCCTCCCGTCTGCTCCGAGGTCTTCGCAGTGGCTCTTTCCCTCAAGTTTTTCTACCAAAACCCTGCATGCGCCTTTGTCCCATACGTGCCACATGCTCCACCCATCTCATTCTTGTTGATTTGATCGCCCGAATAATATTTGATGATGAGTGTATGTCATGAAATTCCTCATTATGCAATCTTTTTTACCTTATCCTGGTTGAATAGGGGTAGATAGTATCAACCTGGACCTTACAAAGGAACGGGATACTAGGATGTTGACAGATTTATCTGGCTGAGGTAGGGAATGATGGTGGGCTGTTGCGAACGCGATAGTTAAAGGTCATGTTTCGTAAATGGCACGGAATTTTTGCGCTAGCTGAGTAGCTTTCAGAAGACCCTGTTATATGATTCTGATCAGAATGCCAACAGCAGGTTAAGGAGCGAAGTGAAGAGTAAGACAGGTGTTATACGTCCGCGAACATCTGGCAGGTGTGATACAGAATGTTGTTTATCGACACTCAGTATAATGACATTTATTTTACAGCTTATATTTCAGGTTGTGTGTTACGTTAGACAGTTAATCTAAGAAACTCAGCCTGGCGTAATGTTTGTCCAGTAACTGTATTTCGATGTTCTCTTGCAATAACTGCGTCATGCAAGCAGATCCTGTATTCTACTAAATAAGTTGGTGAGGGTTGGATGTTGGCAGTTGATTTAAAGAAACTGCATGAAGCAGAGGAGTCCATGTGCCCCCGATATCCTACATCATTGCAAATGTTAAATATGGTTTATATGAAGCACCGTCCCCGCGAGTGGTGTGTTTGACAGAGGCGTCAGTAAGTGTGCAGTACATAAAGGGCCAAATGACTAACTCTCATTCTGTTCTCACGACTTGTTCGTCTGACTAACGTTTGTAATTGCAACAACTGTTCTTTGCTTGATAAATAAGAAAACAATGGTGATTTCTTCGAGTTGTGTTACACTTGCTGGCAGTTGGTAGGAGACAGACGCACCGTTCCCACGATGTGGAAAGTATTCAGAAGTAACAAATATTTGTCAAGTATGCAAGTCATGGGAACGCGGCCTTAGTGGATCTCACAATAAGAGGACAGAAATATTTAGACCACAATGGTCTGTGTGTAGACTAACTAACTAACTAACTCCATGGAGCAGAGGCCTTCTTGAGAAGCTAACAGTTTCTCAGCTAGTCAAGAAATTCCCCGCATTTTATGGAACCCGAAAGTTCATTACCGCATTCACAAGAGCCCGCCACCTGTCCCTATCCTGAGCCAGCTCAATCCAGTTCATGCCCCCCCGTCCCACTTCCCGAATATCCATCTTAATATTATCCTCCCATCTACGCCTGGCTCTCCCAAGTGGTCGCCTTCGCTCGGGTCTCCCCACCAAAATCCGGTATGCACCTCTTCCCTCCCCCATACGTGCCGCGTGCCC
This sequence comes from Coptotermes formosanus, assembly GCA_013340265.1. Taxonomy (NCBI): domain Eukaryota; kingdom Metazoa; phylum Arthropoda; class Insecta; order Blattodea; family Rhinotermitidae; genus Coptotermes; species Coptotermes formosanus. The sequence continues at coordinate 1,153,422 of BLKM01000655.1, forward strand.
CGCCTATCTCAGTCTTCTCGATTTGATTACCCGAATAATATTTGGTGATGAGTACAGGTCATTAAGTTCCTCGTTATGTAGTCTTCTCCAATCCCCTGTCGCCTCGTCCCTCTTAGGCCCAAATATCCTCCTCAGCACCCTATTCTCGAACACCCTCAGTCTTTGTTCCTCCCTCAGTATGAGAGACCAAGTTTCACATCCATACAGAACAACAGGTAAAATTATTGTTCTGTATACCCTAATCTTTGTGTTTTTGGATAGTAACCTGGAAGACAAAAGATTCTGCACCGAATGGTAGCAAGCATTCCCCGACTTCAATCTGCTCTTAATTTCTTCATGAATGGAGTTTCGATTCGTTAGGGTTGCTCCCAAATATTTGAATTCTTCTACCTTTCATAGGATGTATTATCTATAATTATGTTGTGATTGTGTCCTGCATTCTGATTTCGAGACATGACCATGTACTTAGTTTTCTCAGCATTTACTTCTAGACCAGTCTCCTTACTAGCAATCATTAAATCTTCTGCATTTTTCTTTATACTATGTATGCTTCCACCCAATATGTTAACATCATCAGCATAAACCAGAAGCTGATGTGTACCATTCAATTTCAAGCCCTCCTGGTTTGCCTGAACCCTCCTAATGGCATATTCTAAAACAAAGTTGAAAAGCAATGGCGACAGAGCATCTCCTTGTTTCAAGCCATTCTTAATAGGAAACGTGTCGGACAAATGTTTGCCTACCCGAACTCTGCTATACGTTTCACTTAGGCACATTTTTATTAACCTTACTAGTTCCCTGGGGATACCGAACTCAATGAGAATATTATACAAGACCTCCCTCCTAACTGAATCATAGGCTTTCTTGAAGTCTATAAATAGCTGATGCACTGCCTCATTGTATTCCCATTTTTTCTCAAGTATTTGACGAATGCTGAATATATGATCAGTAGTTGACCTGTTACGTCGAAATCCACACTGATGATCCCCAATAATTTCCTCTGCATATGGAGTTAACCTTGACAAAAGGATGTTGGATAGAATTTTGTACGTAGTCGACAAAAGTGATATGCCTCGATAGTTACTACAATCTGTTTTTTCACCCTTTTTATAAATAAACACAATGGCCGACTCCTTCCATTCCTCAGGCAATTCCTCCTTATTCCAAATAGAAATAATAAGTTTATGGATTTCAGACCGAATAATCCTACCCCCTGCTTTAATCAATTCTGCTGGAATCTGATCAATACCTGGTGATTTGTGACTTTTTAGCTTTTTAATAGCCATCTCAACCTCAAAGGCACTGGGCTCAGGCACTAGTGGCTCTGCCGTGTGTACTTCAGTCAGCCTAACATCATTAACCGCGTGTATATTCAACAGCTGGGAGAAATGATTTTTCCACCTAGCCAAAATACTGTGGGGGTCTGCAACCAGGTCACCCTTCTCATCCTTTACGACATTAATTCTAGGTTGGTACCCCCTCTTAAACTCATTGATACCCCTATACAAGTCTCTGATATTCTTGTTCTTACTGTTTGTTTCAAGTTCATTAATTTTAGCTTTCAGATATTCCTTCTTTTTTTTCCTGAAATGTCTACTAGCTTCACGTCTTACGTTGTGCAGATTATCTCCATTTTTTGGTTTGGATTCTGTAACCACTGAATTTTAGCCTGCTTCCTTTTATCTAAAAATTCTGTACATTCTGCATCAAACCATGGTTTATGCTGCTTCCGTTCGTGTAGACCTAGACTCTCTTGAGCTGAGATTTTTATATTCTCTTTAATGTTTTCCCAAGCTCTATTTATGTCCTCACTAGCATTTAAGTTTTCTAAAGCTGCAAACCTGTTTGAGATCTTAAGCTGATACTGTTTCCTAACCTCTAGTTCACTTAGCTTCTTGAGATTAAATCTCTCTACATCAAATTTCTGTGCTGCTTGTTTACTTACTGCCAGTCTTTCCCTAACTTTCGCAACCACCAGATAGTGATCAGTATCACAGTCAGCTCCCCTGAAAGATCGCATATCGAGTATACTGGAATGCCGTCTCCTATCTATCAATATGTGATCGATCTGATCTGTGTGTAGACTGCTTTCTTTAATACGAAAGAAGACTGCATGCTGCACATGTAACATATTTATGGTTTTTTTTGCGTCTTACATTTAGCAGTTTTACTCCCTTGAGCAGACTTAATTGTCTGTCTTCGTAACTCAGTTAGCCTACAGCTTCATGCGGTAGAATGAGAATATTTAAAGCATATTTGGATTAATTTCGGACAGTTGAGCTGATGCAGTTGAATACATTAAATCCTAAAACTGATTCAGATGTTGCTACAAAATATGTCCACGCCCCATGTTATGTAGGCTATACCACATTTCCCTCCTCACAAGACACCATTTTTCCTGAAAAGCCCCTAGAGTCACCCTACGTTTTAATACCGGACCTAAGTCAGGTATTATATCCCAAAAAAATACTTTGCTAAATGTAGGGTGCGTCTTATCATTTGTAGCTTTCCATGAGGCCAAAAATATGGTATTTATTAATTCTTATATCGTACGTCACTGCGTGGGAAAGACCTTCAGTGCGTCATGTTAATATCTACGTGCGAGTGTTCGGGCGGGCGGATGAATTCAAGGGTAGGACAGTGGATTAACAGCGACAGGCTAAAGGACTGTCTTTTTCTTCCTTACATAAGTAGGAAGTGTGGGCCGGAATAGCGCAGTCGGTATAGCGACTCGCTACGGGCTGGACGGTCCGGGGATCGAATCCCGGTGGGGGCGAGATTTTCCGCAGCCGTCCAGACCGGCCCTGGGGCCCACCCAGCCTCCTGTATAATGGGTACTGGGTCTCTTTCCCGGGGGTAAAGCGGCCGGGGCGTGGGGCTAGCCACCCCATCCCCTTCTCGTGCCGAGGCTCACGAACGGGTAGAGCTGTACCTCTATTCCCACTCTTGGGCTCTCAGGGCCTGTTATAGGGCGAACCTTTACCTTTATAAGTAGGAAGTCTCCAAAACACCGTATACCAGGATCCCTTAAACAACAAACGCCTACATTTTGACGGATTTACTTTTTACATCTTTTTATTCTGTACGTGGATTGCTAGTTTACTTTTGTGAAGTGTTATCTTAATGTGAATCCCTGATGATATCCCACAAGGGATCGCAACATGTAGGAGCGTTAAACATGATGTTAGAATATAAAATATCTGGAAACAATACAGTGCTTTTTTATTTTTATACGGCTTTCACCGTGCATTTTTTAATATATATAAAATACAAATACCAACAAATACACTATATTTATGGACACACACTTTCACACCATGTTACATCATATCACCCGGCATGTTTCGATGTCAATCCATCATCTTCAGGGGTACATTTTTACCATTGCCTTCATAAGATCAAACGTTGCACCATGAACGATTCATTACAAAACATATGTTCACTGTCCGATAGTGATGTCACAGTACAAGTATGAATCTCATAAAATCTTATGTAGATTAAAATTCATTAAAAGGCACTAAAACTTTAACAACTTTGTACAACCCACAAGTGTTTCTTCATAAATACAGTGCATTTGTTGGTATTTGTTTTTTATATATAGTGCATTTTGTTGGACTGAGTATTGTGATTTGATTATCGACAGTGCACGATTTGAACAGTATAAAAAATGTAGATTTATATACCGAATTTTCGTATCAAGAGGGATCTCAAAGAAATACGTGTAGGTGGCTGGATTTACATTGCTGAGGTTAGGGACCAGTGGTGGACCCCTTTGAACACAGTAACGAAAGTTCAGGTTACATAAAAAGGCAAAATCATCTCTGCACACAATGCAAAGGCATATGGGGAATTGGAGTTACAGCTCCATGCATTCTTAACATCGGCGCCAAGTCGAGGTGAGTGGTCAAGTTTCACGTTCCGGCTACTTCATTGCTGCAGAAAGAAGCCCCGGTTGCCATTTAATAGTAGCCTTGTTGGGCCAAAGGGCTGGTCCGGGAATCGAACCATCTTTTCTCTGTCGTCCAGTCTGTAGCCCAGTGAAAACAAAAGGAAGGGGATTTTATGACTAGCGAGGTTACTGTTAGCTTCTCAGAAAGGAATCTGCTGGGGCTCTGGTAATGTTACTGTGTCGGATAAACGAGATATGTCAGTTCAGTTCCGGTGTTTGATAGATTGGTACTTGGTTTTTATCCGGCCTGTGGAAAGTGTGTTTATTTTTCTTTACATCATAGCCCAACAGAACACATCTCGCCATATACACCCTCACAGTTCCGATGTCGTGGGCTGGTCCTGTACACAGACAGCACAATCCCTTCATCTCGGGAATCCAGGAAGTTGATAACGAGGAATGAACAATCTCGGAGAATTATAAAAATAGAAAAGGAAAACCACTTCCTCACGCAAAATAACTTATTGTGTCTATATTTAGTCTACATATCCTACAAGACACAGAAGTGAAGAAGGAAAGAAAATATTGATAAAGAACACGGAAACTACAGAAGCCTTTCGAAGCGGTAGCATCGAAATCTTGCAAAAATATGCCTCGCATTTTCCAGCCTGTCTGCACGTGACCGAGACCCACTGAAAATATATGCGTAAAATATGGTGTTGTAGTGTTTTTACTAAAATGTGTGGCCTCTTTGTATTTTTTTTTGTAAAAATTTGACAGAAGTAACGGACATTGTTCGTGAAGGTTTACATGGGCGTTGCTGAGCGCGTATCAAACGTAACATGCTGAGTGTTGATGGTGGCGAAACGTGTTTCGGAGAAAATTATGCAGAAATATGGAACACGTGTTTTGTGCTTAATACAGAATTTTGGAAGCTTGACAGTCCTCGAACTACCTACTTAAGTTATTTTTATAATGACTCATTAACCTTTTGAAGCCTAGCGGTAACTTTACGTACCACCAGGTTTAACATTAAAAAATTCTACGTGGTGCCCACATTGCGTTTATGTGTTTTGTACGGATCTCAGAACAAACAGCAACTTTTGCCTTATTAAATATTAAGAGACTGCTTTTTATAACCAAAGTGGAGAGTGTTTACAGCGCGGTACGCACTGAGTCCTTATGTAAAACAGATACGCTTCGTCTTTAAAGGGTTAATACAGAACCGTTTCGTTTCGCTTCGTTTCGTAGCCCTTACCTCTTTTACCTACTCACAGCAGGTGTCGAGGTTGTTTATTTTCACTTGATCACACTCATTTAGACACACCACAGTCGGTAGGACTCCTCTGGACGAGCGATCGGCCCGTCGCAGAGACCTCTACCTGGCAATACAAACACTCACAAGAGACAAACATCCATCCCCCACGGTGGGATTCGAACCCACGATCCCAGCAAGTGCTCGGCCGCAGACCTACACCGTAGACCGCGATGCCACTGGGCTCGGCAATACAGAACCGTTGGTCTGATTATATATATATATACTTCTGTGTCGTAGGTCCTTTTTCTTCAGCCCGCCTGTTTTCCACTATTCATGTGTGAGCACAACAGGTTGGCGTTCACAAAACAGAAGTCTGGGCGCAGTAAGAAACAGAAAGCGCCAGGACTCTTATGATGTTTATACATTTTTTAACTTGTTTATAACAACTAAGTCTTTACAGAAATAAGCCTATATGCCGTCAAAATTGCTTTTAAAACTAACACTAAAACAAGGACAATTATTCCACCTTTCTTCCTCATTTGAAAGAAAAAGACTGCTTGGGAGACCTAGAAGAAGAGGGGCGAAAATTTTGAAGTAGATCTTAACTAAAGAAGATACGGGGTTGTGGACTGGATCAATTTGTTGTGTATTGTCAAGATGAGAGTGGCGGGTTTATCGATTAGGTGAGCGACCGTCAGTTTAACATAAAGGATTCTAATCGGTGGAGTTGGCTGCTCTAACTTACTGCAGTAACTTGCCTGCAGTGAGGCCAAGTAAGCCATCTGTGTGGAAACACTTTACACATAAAATCGGCAAACTGGTTTTTTGAAAATTTGCTGCGTATTTAGCCTAAAGAAGCTAAACGATACCTGGTCACTTAAATAGAGATATGCTGACTATAATCAGCTTAGTGCCTTTTTGTTTTAAAACCCGTCAGTGGAGTGTTGTTATTATTGTTGTTGTTGTTGTTGTTTCTTGTCACCTTTGCGCAGGGTATTTACAATTATGCACCCGCTACAAACCGTGTGCTGGGGTATATAATGTTTCACCCATCCTGTGGTTAAAATACTCGTATAGTGTACATATAATGTCGCTTCCCATGATCAACGTTTTTTCCTTTTGCATTAATACTTTCCGAAGCATGTGCTCAGTGCCCAGTATTGCAGTTTTCTGTAGTTAATTGATGTGATGCTTTCAGGGTACGTTGTTCGGAAATTATCTGGATGATATTGAGTTGGTTGCAGTCGTCCCTATTGTCACTGGTATAACTTTTGTTATTACATTCCACAGACACTGTATTTCTTTTGTGAGGCCTTTACATACTCGTATTAATATCTTTGCTTCTTTCGTGGTCGCATTTCTGTCTCCTAAAATTACAACGGACATGTACAACGTTCCTTCTCCATTATCACTGATTAGGATGTCCGGTTTATTGCTGTGGGTGGTTCTGTCAGTTTTTACTGTTGTTGTTGTTGTTGTGACGCTCCTCTGGACAGTATTCTGATATCAAATTTCGGAGACTGACTCTGCCCACCCTCTCATGTAAAGGGGGGGGGATCCGTTTTGGGCGGCTTATATAAAGCTAATCTCCGTCAGTACTATATAAGCTCGCCAAATATATTCTTTCATCTAAGGCGTGAGTCTGCCGTCGCTAGCTTGCTAAGATTGCGGGTCTGAATCCCGCTGGGTGGTGTATGATTCTCCTAACAACAATAAACGCTTGATATTCGTAGTGGAAATGTAGTCTGTTTTTGTTTTTGCAGCTGGAACTGTATTTTTAAGTAGCAGACATGGGAGTGGGAACGTCACCTGGCTCAGAATCTGGGCCCAGGCGTGGGCTGTTGTGAGTTCAGCAATTAAACTTCAGATTTCTTTAAAACAGGGAATTTATCAACTGAGCGACCATTGGCTTGTCAACAACGCTACTCTGTGGGGTTACATGATGATGGTTATCATTATACAGAATAATCCATTTAAATCTGTACCTTAATAGGGTGTAACGTACGTCATATTTCGATGTGGATCGGTGAAGCAGCTCACTTATTAATACAGGTCTATAGGGGTTTGATAATTGTGTTACATCTAACGCCACTTAGTGTTTGGAATTTGTCATTGGTCCAGTGTTCATAAATACAAAAATTAAATTCAGAGTTTGTGTATGTGCGTGCGTGCATTTGTGCGCGCTCATATAAAGAGTATGGAACTAACAGAACTTGTCTCTGAAACGCGTATTTATTTTTTCTCGCTGAACTTAATTACTCTTACTGCTTCACTCATGACTGTAACTTCACGAACGAGATCTCGACCAGTAGGATAATTTCGATGGGATTTCGATGGCCGCTCTAAGGCATGGGTCTTGGGTAGTTCGCTTGCTGGGATTGTAGGTTAGAATCCCGCAAGGGACATGGGTATCAGTTTCTTGTGCGTGTTTGTCGACAGAGGTCTGTGCGTCCGGCTGATCACGCGTCCAGAGGAGTCCTACCGTATGTGGTGTATCTGAGTGTTATCGTGAAGCCTTGACAATGTGGAGGCCCTGGTCCACTGGGGGCTGTCGCGCCATGGACAGAACAAAAAATGCCTAACAATATTCACAGTTCTAACATCCCTGATTTTTGTGGGTCTTTCTTAAATGAGGCTTGTAACAAAATAATCCAAGACATTGCACATGGAATTGAATATTGACAATGGCATCAGGACGATCACTGTGGATGCTATTATACGTACATGTTTTCGGAGCATGGTAAATGGGATTGGCGAATGTAAATGTTGTATTTTATGTTGACCGTGGTATGTGGATCTTAGATATGATGGAAGAATGTGGACGGGATTGCTATGGATCTGGATAGGGGAAAGTGGCAGCGCCTTGTGGACATGGTAATAAGCTTTCGGATTCCATAAAATATGGGGAATTTCTTGATTATCTGAGGACCTGTTATGTTTTCACCTAGGGCTCTGCTCCATAGAGGTGCTTAGACTGGGTCAGATCGCTTGGATACTTAAATTTGGATGAGTGGATAAGATTTTTGAAAGTGAGGTTGGTGAAACTGGCTCCGGATAGGTTTAATACCTGGGAAGTTTTGCAATTTGATGCTGGAGAAGGATGGAGAAGAGTAGTTGGACCGATCATGTGATAAATGGAGATGTGTTGCAAAGAGCCAAGGAGGAGAGGAACATCCTACATACAATAAAAAAAGGAAATCAAACTGGATTGGTCACGTATTGCGTAGGAACTGTCCTAAAAAACAAGTTATTGAAGGGTGGATAGAAGGAAGGATAGAAGTTACGGGAAGACGAGGGAGAACACGTAAGCAGATACTGGATAACCTTAAGGAAATCAAAATATACTGGAAATTGAAAGAGGAAGCACTAGATCGCACTCTGTAGAGAACTCGCTTTGGAAGAGTCTATGGACCTGTCGTAAGACAGACAACCGAATGACTTGGCTCAAAATACAATGTTTCGTGTTTGGGGAAAGGTAAAGATAGCTGTCTGAATAACACGACGGCATATGTGGGAGTGGACATACACATTCACGCATTCATAACCTCGGCATCATAAGAAAGTGAGTGGTAGCTTCAAGCTTCGGCCGCTTAACCATTGGGAAATAGCCCCTGATACACATAGGATAGCAATCTGGATTAGCTCCAGAGTCATTTTGGAGGATTTAGGGAGGAGAAAATATCTTCCCCTGCCGGACATCGAACAAAAATTCATCGGTCTCCAAACCCGTGGCCTAGTCACTCTTCGACTACACTACACCGGCCCTTCGTTTGCTATTTGTGTGCTGTCCTAAAATTACTCTGTGTATTACTATTTCAAACGCGGGTCTGAGATTCTAGACAGAGAATGACATCAGCGTAATACTCGTAATTGCTACAATATTGGGACATGAACATTTTATTTGAAGAGGAAAAATGATATCAGCTTAATACTCATAACTGCTACAATATTGGGACATGAACATTTTATTTGAAGAGGAAAAATGATATCAGCTTAATACTCATAATTGCTACAATATTGGGACATGAACATTTTATTTGAAGAGGAAAAAGTCTGGAGAGTCCGTGACGTCAGCATGGGCAGGTATGCCGAGAGAATGCCCAACGTCATCCGGGGCTGCAGTTCAGTTCAATACTTGCTGGAGCGTCGAGACGCAAAGGGAGGGGTGAGGTGTAGACGGCGTCGGTGCTGGATGAAGGGGGGGACAGGAGCAGGGGAGGGGAGAGAACCGGCTAGACAGCCGGAACATGTCACTTTGCTAGTCAAATCAGAAACTAAGGCAATCAGAAACAGCTGTTTACTTCTTGTCTTTTAATTAAAACGTAGGCCTAAGTGTCGTATTTAGCTCGTTAGTTTGTAATTGTCTACTTTTGTACGATGTCGCTGATAAAGAGAGATTGACATTATATTCTTACGTCGCCACGTCACTGTCGCATTCTGAGCTGTTCTCAGCATTGGAGGGTTTATGGATCTAGTCTAACATCTAGTATAGAACAGTACACGTAATTTCGGTTACTGGATACGTTTGTGTCTTTGCTGAAAAGTTGGGATTGATTGATTGAATCGCAATCCTTGGAAAGGTATGAGCAATTAAATTTATACAGCCTATTACCAGAGTTTTATAAACAGCAGAAAATAAGAAAATTTGCAATAGAAATTGTGGAGATAACATTCAAGACAAAACTACAGCAAAATAAGAGATCTTACAATTAATTTTAATCCAAGGCAAGAAGCCCAAGGAGGAAAACCGAAGAGCAGAAGAACTAAAATTGACATCATAATTTATGTACTGTATTCAAATAGCTTATTTGGTAGCAGCGACACGACAACAATAGTAGGAAAACAAGTGGAGTCCAGCCGCACAGTATGATCATATTCGTGATAGGACAGTTGAACAATACTTTGTTACTACTTTTACAGGAAATACTTGACGTGGTAACTGCTACAAAACTTATTTCTGGCTGTTGCATCGCCCTACGAAAGTAGGCCCTCCTCAGGCACTTCGTCATCCCATTGTAAATGCACAGAAGGCACACACACATCCTTTGTCAGTTACTTTAATTGCAAGTCCCGTGCAGATTGCTGCCTTCTGGGACATGATGCTTTGTAGTCTGAAGACAGGCAGGAGGTTCCTCTGCAGTATCGGTACACGTGTACCAGACTACATGGTGTCACGTCATAGAACACAGCAGTCTTCTTAGTCAGCGTATTTAAAACTTCAAATATTACATGCAGCAGACTTTGTCAATTGGCGAGATTTCAGTTTGCCACAGAGGTGTTGAAGAAATTTAACTCTTCTATATATGACACCGTGTATACTGATAAATAGTCACTGACGTGTCAGAAACAAGGGCGCACCCCAGGGTGGCTGCCGGGCTGCAGTCCCCCAAACCCCCCAAAAGTGAAATTTAAAAACACAGATTTTGTAGATATTGTGATATCAAAGGTTTTTACCTTATTAACCCTTCAGCCGAAATCAGCCACCGAAATGGGCACATGTCTAGTATATTAGAATTTTGAAAAATAAATTAATAAACTAAAAACATAAGAACTGACACTGATTGAGTCATGGAACATATAGTTACATTCTTATGTATATAAATGCAGGTGCAGGCAGTGCTATGTTATACTTACAGCATGGTTTTTGTAACATAATTTCTAAAATCAGACATAAATTGTATGCAGCCTTAGGGCCCCCCCAAGGAAAAATTCTGGGTGCGCACCTGGTCAGAACAACTTGCTGCCTCCATCTTGAGGGTGAAAGTGGCCCAGAACTGGTAATAGATGGGGAAGTCTCCTTCAAAGTATTTGTAATTATTTAGCAATCGATACCGGATTATCACCTAGAAGATTTGAATCTTCTGTTGTTTGCAGAAGTCACAACTACTTGGCGAATCATTGGTGTTTAATACAGACTAGTGTTAATGTCCACAATGTAGGCTATCTGTGTTATCTTATGCAGAACACACTGTGCAGCCTCCAGAAGCACTACCTGTGATTGCTGTGTAGATAAAGAGTTGCTGCTTGCTGTGGCTGTCGAACGGGGCTCATAAATATACCGGGTACACCAAATGCAGAATTATAAGTATTAAATCTGGCGGTACACGTACTAGCGCTTACACTTTAATAATAATAATAAGAAAACGCCTGTGACAAGAGACACACACATGATAATAATAATAATAATAATAATAATAATAATGAGGAACTACAGCAAACAACTATATTGGGCACAGCGCACATACTGCGGAAAATGCTAATGTAGGAGCACTAAAGAGTTTAATAATGAAGACAGTGTTATATGCACCATTAACAGGACGCACAGAGTAGCTGCGACACTGTATACCCTAGACACATGGTTTGTTTCAGGTATATAAGTGTTAATACCCTGTATAAAGGAGAGGATGATGATGATGATGATGATGATGATGATGATGATGATCATAATAATGAGTACATGATATGCTCACATCAAGAGATAAGGAAGCTGTATGGACACTGGTGTTGAAAACCGATAGTTTTGAACTATATTTTCAACTTCAGAGGAGCGACGATTGTGCCCCGTGGAGGCAGGTGTGGTACTTAGGAAACTGTCACCGTTTTCAGGTTATGACTGGCACAGGAGAGGAAATGAAGGAACTTGGATATAGGGCGATGGACTCGTTCGTTCTGAAAGATTAAGGAACTTGGTTTATGTGAACATGATACTTCAGTATATGATATATTGGAACGGTCGGCACCGCAAAGTTATCAGCTGCGAAATTAAGTGTCTGGACTAGAATGTAGACCGATCTTCCAGGTTAATAGTCTGTGTACCCTCTATGGAGCTACTTGCCCAGCTTTATACTCAGCCGATACTGATTAACATCGTTACAAAACGCTTCACTAATTCTGCTGTTTGTCAGGCAGTCAGTTGTCGTAAGTTCATAGTAACAAGTTAGGAAATGTTTGCGCGTAATATATGTAATCAGACGCGCGCCCTCTTTTATTTACTTACTTTTATAAAAACTGCGAAGACTTGCGGAAGAATTATGTTGCGTGTGAAGTGTGTGTTAAATTTTATCTCTATAGCTCTTTCTGGAAGCCTTTTTCGCTCCAGTAAATATGTAGCATGTTAACGGTTGGAATATAAACAGATATGCGAGTAGGCGAGTAGGTTTTCATGCAAAGCATCCGTTACGTTTGCCCGATTTTAGTCAAAATTAGAACGTTCAGACAGACGTTAATACAAGTCCCGAATTTCACGTAAACCAGTTCAGAAATTCTGTATTTTTACGTGCGAACAGAGGGATAGGTGGACGTATTTTTACAATGTTTTTTTGCGAATACACAAAAAGTAATAGTTTTATGATTTCTGTTGAGGAAGTGACAAATATTTAACTTTGTTGATCGATAGATTGTAAATCATAAAGTCACCTTCATAAAATTTAGACAGTTTTAGATTTATTAAGGTACGTCATCCAGGAACTTTGAATTAAGCGTTCGTAGTTTCTTGCACCTTAAAAATTTCAGAGGCTCCATGTTATTATTACCAGTTACAGAAAATTTAAGGACTTGACTTCGGGTTGGCCTTCAGTGGCATAATATTCTCTGCCAAATTTCGTGTAAATCAGTAAAATATTTCAGAAGTCGAAATGGGATCACGCAGTCTAATATTTTCCTTAATGAAACAAAGTAGGCTGTGTAAATCTGAATTTCAGGAAGCCATAGAATATCTGACCTTCCCCCCGAACCGAATGTACGAGTATTTACAATCTGCAGACTTCTATTACGGTCACATTTTATAGCGTGCTGTAGAATCTACAATGAAGTAACTGGGTACATAAGCGTAATTTGGCTAATAACACTGGGCGGGGGGTGGGGGTGGAATTGACCGTGGGTGTTAGAAATTTCATTTTACAGAGGAATCGATTTTGAAAGAGGGGAAAATTGGTCCCTAAAAATGCAAGACTTCATTTTCTCCTTGCTGTCGACTTTTTATTTACCATTATTCAATTCAGTAACAAAAAAAAAAAAAAAGAACCATTCTTAGGTTGAAAAAGAAATTGGGGGCTATGTGACCCCTTCCACCCCTCCGCCCAACTTACGCCTATGACTGGGTATGTGTTGTTAATGCAGCAAGAATGTTTGTATTCTATTTAGTGGAAATGTCAGAATAATGAAAAACCTTTCCAGGTTATTGATGGGCTAAACAGGCATTTGCAATTAGGTAGATAATACTGCACTCAGGATCAGGCCTGTGTGGAAAGCTGACGGCCCGTGTAAGTACACATGGATACCAAGTGTTTGCCCTCGTATCTGTACTCTGATCGTCCTCCCCTGTATCCACCATTCCAAGGATAAAATTTATCCAAGCCCTTCATGCACACTAAAGTGTTCGCATTAGTTGAACGGACACTATCAAACAAAGAGGATATAAATTATTTTATTGTCAGTATGTTAGCAATTAGAAGTTGCAAAAGTGATACTGCAGCTTTGCCATGTGATTTGGCCGCCTGTTCACATGTAACACGTCAAGAAAAGTGCAAACTTTAAATAAATATTTGACTTTTTTACTGTAGCTTCCCTAAAAGTTGTCGGTATGCAGCCTTGTAAGTGGGGAATCCCAAACTCAAAGCAAAAAAATTCAAAATTTAACCCAAATGCACAGCTTCCTTCTTGTGCTGCACACTCAAACAGCCCACTCCCAACTACCATACCGTCTTGATTTTCTAACACTCCACTTGCCTCCAGCCTGCCTTTGTCATAAGGACGAGCGGGTACAGCTGGGCGCATAAAGAGCTGTATTTTTGTTTCCATCCCTCTGTCATGACACCGACTTTTTTCTCTCTCTGTCTGGTCTTTAATCTGTTCGAATTTAAAGGGTTAAATGAACTACAAGTGAAAACTGTAATTGCTGAAGTAAGAAAATAACCACTAAGGCGTAATACCCCCACTACAGCTTATAATTTGCTACATGAAGTCAGGAAAGAACTATTACGGAAAATTTCTCTGAATAAAATAATAGCGTAGTACTTAAGAATGCCGCATTAGCGTTCGGTGGCGCAACGACTCGCGCAGTAGCTGTTTCCTGCCAGCTGACTAGGGGAGGGGTCTGCCTGGAGCCACTGTCACTCGCGCGTTGAGCGGCCGGCTGAGCGGTCGGCCCGGCTCTGTTCGATTCATATCTGACAGTGGCATTAGCATTATGGAACACCAGCAAATGACAGAATCTGGCACTGGTTCTCCAGCCCAGCAGACCCCCGGAGGGCCTCCGCCCGCGCCTTCACCTTTGTCAGGTTGCTACTTACTCATTGTCATCGGGGAGCCACATTCGCCGGAGCACAAGGAAATCATTCTGCAAAGGATTGCTAAAGGTAGGACTACTGAGTTTACTGTTGCTATGTGGATATGAATGTGAGGAGGGTGGAGTAGCAGACGAAAGGCAAACTTGTCCCCTCCGACAATGGTTGTTTCACAGAATTATTTTGGGTTTTGATTATATTTTGTCAGCTTCAACATTCTGCTTCATCACAATCTGCTGTGTGTCGATATAGAGCTAAGCAAACCTAGTTTAATAATACGCATCATTACTTTACTTTAATATTGAATCATTAGAAGAAGAATGATTGCATAGATGGATCATACGGTGAGAATAAATTCCAGATCTGTTGGTGGCGATTTAGTTGTTGAAGTACTTGTCTGATAAATATCTTAGAATCGGTGTTCTGTTCCCGATTGGGGTGGAGACCTTCTTCTGTCCACCCCGCCCAAACCGGCAGGGGTCCCAGATCGTATCGTACCCATTGGTTATTGATGGGGGTTTCTTCCTGTATGTAAAGCGGCTGGGGCGTGACGCTAAATACTCATCTTTACCTACTGCCGTAGGTTAAAAAACAGGAACTGTAACTTCAAAAGTAGAACCATTGTGGTCTGGAGAATTAATCCGTCTTTACTTTTCTGCAATTTTACGAAAGAATTATTCAGAACTGACCTATATTTTGTGTTCCGTTGTGACTTGTGTTTGTAGGGCATTTAACCACTCTGGCCTCTTTCGATGTGTCTAGGGCGAAGTTCCATATGGTTTTGTAGAGGATAGGATTCCCGTTTTTTCCTTTGATGAACATTATAACTGTCCACAGAGGGGACCCAGAGCTTAATTTGAATCCGTACCCTGGCGAGCTGCATAGAGGTTTATATTCTTGACGTGCACAGAGATTAAGCTTTACCAACGGTGCGAAAATGTCAGTAGGCCCATTAGGTCAGGAGAATGTCGAATCAGAGATATTCGTCATGGCATCCAGGATCTTGATCCTAGACCAGGGGTTGTAAAATTTTTCGGTGGCGTACCACTAAATAAAATGTAACAGTTACATGTACCATCAAGTTTTTGTATTTAAATATATAAAGGGTATAAATTCTCTAGGTAACTGCAAGCTTTACTTTTTGAAAAAAAAAACTAAAAAAAAAGTATTGGACTTGAAGAGGTAGGTACAGTTAAAATGAGGCCTAAACAATATAAGCAAAATATTAAACAAGCAAAGAAGGCGTCCTGTATTTTTCTGTACAACAAAGAAGATGAAAAAAGCTAAAGTCTTATTTAAAATCAGTTTTTTAATGTCTCGATAAATCCTATTTTACCCATTATTGGAGTTAGATATAGGACTACCTTTAAGGAAGCTGAATCTGGAAAGACTGGGTGACAGCGGGGATGAGTTATATAATGTTGCCAGCATTACTGCATGTGAGCAAATATATGCCTCTTCTGTTTTACTTATATTTACATTTCTTATCATTTTTATATT
Organism: Coptotermes formosanus; assembly: GCA_013340265.1. Lineage (NCBI taxonomy): Eukaryota > Metazoa > Arthropoda > Insecta > Blattodea > Rhinotermitidae > Coptotermes > Coptotermes formosanus. The sequence goes on from BLKM01000655.1 coordinate 1,169,353, forward strand.
TGGACTTTTTATTAAGGCGACCTACAAGTAGATCATGTTTGGCGTACCGTTACTGGTACGCGTACTACAGTTTGGGAAACCATGCCCGAGACCGTAAGGTTATCATAAACGTAGGTTGTTGCCCTCGGATCTCGGACTGCCTACCTGCACAAAACTGACGTTACCCTTCTAACAGAACTTTCTTACTTGTATTTAAATTGTGATGCTAATGATATCAGATTTATGGACACCGTGAAAGCTGTTTGTATTGTAGTGTGATGTCAGAGTTTGTTGAAAATATCTTGACTAATTTTAGACATCACCTTGTCTATATAAAATAGACCAATGGAGTCCTACCTTTAGGGCAGTGATATAATGAGAAGGAAACGCGACTGGCGTGGAAACGCGTTACGAAATGTTAGCACAGTATAACCATTCTCGGGCTTTCGCTCCCGTAATTTTTGCCTCGTAAACTGTTACATGCACGTAAAAGTGTTACTGCAAGAGACATGATAATTATGTTAGAGGCAAGGCCGCTTAAAAACTGTATTCTTCTCTGCAACGTTTGTTCAGAACTTTACTTGCTTCGACGAATACAGTCGAACTCGGTTATAACGTCACGGATGGGACTGAATATTTTGTGTCTTCATGAAGGGGTGTTGTTATAACCGAAGAGTCTGATACTGTGTTTAACTGGGGGGAATTAAGTGGTACCACAGAATATCTGACGCTGTAAAAGAGGTGTCGTATAAACCGATGTCCTTGTAACAGGGTTCAAATGTATTTATTGTCTAGGCGAACACCGAAACACTTGTACGTTTTTGCGTAAGAGTCCATTCCTTTTCTTCCTTTTTAAACGAATTTTGAATGTACTGATACATTTTAGTAAGACTTACGAAATCAAATGTAACAATTCAAAGACCAAGATTAACTTGAATTTTACATAGGGATTCAGCTCGGAGCGCGCAGTAAACACTGCATCTCAGTTGTAAAAACCAATCAGCTAATGCTGTATCAGATGGGGAAATAATTACTGTTTGTTCTGAGATCCACACGCAGAACGCAGAACGTAGAATTTCTGAGTATTAAACCTTATGGGTAAAGATTGTAACCACTAGGCTTTAAAGGGTTAATGGAAATTCTTAAGTGGTTTCCGAGGTAGATATGTCGACACTAATAGGCGTATTTCAGAGACTACAGAAATTTATTTTTCCAAATGTTAAAAGCTGTTGAAATGAAAATAAGCTACGCAGCGACAAAGGCCTGCCTCGAAGTACAGTAGGCATAGCTGGCTGCCGGTAGAATACAGGTCCCAAATTGACACGGAGGCTGCAGATGATCGTCGCTCACTTAACCTTTTAAAGCCTAGCGGTAACTTTACGTACCACCAGGTTCAACATTGAAAAATTCTACGTGGTGCCCACATTGCGTTTATGTGTTTTGTACGGATCTCAGAACAAACAGCAACTTTTGCCTTATAAAACATTAAGAGATTGGTTTTTATAACCGAAGTGGAGAGTGTTTACAGCGCGGTACGCACTGAGTCCTTATATAAAACATATACGCTTCGTCTTTAAAGGGTTAATATGCATTGTGAAACACGTACAGAAACTAAGCTAGAATTCCGAATTTATAAAGTGATCTTGCTTTGTTATTAAAATTACCTCACCAACACGAGAACAAGAAAAACGTCCTGTATTTTCTAACTCACATTTACATAACTCGCCGCGCTAATCAATAAAATGGTACAAAGTGCTAGGCCCTTCGTTTAAGATGCTGGCAGCTCTGAAATTTGTGGTAGTCTTAGTAGTGTGAACTTTTAGAACTCCGAAATTAGTGTTACGTATAGTCTGAGCCCTTTGAGCTTTGAAGTGTGAATTCTAGTTTGAATCCTTTGAAGCCTGAAGACGGAGAACGAGAAGAATAAATTGGGAAAGGAGAAGTGATAGGCACTACATTTACGGCAGGGAAACTGATAGAGAATTTTACGGCTCTGCATGTTCTCATGCAACGCCGCTCGTGTGCTCGTTAGGGTAGGTTGTGGACGAGGTAAAGCATTGGGAACTGAAGTAGGTAAAGCGATGGGACGTGGGCTGTTTGAGTATGCAGCAGGTAGAAAAAGAAATGGGCAATTACTGAATTTGGGATGAATTTCAGTTATTAACGCCGAAGAGATGCACTGGTGGAATACTGGATTTGACTTTGAAAGGGCTGCGTGATGGCGGAATTTAATGTTGCTTCGGGGAGGGCTGCATAAGAAGCGTAGAGTACAGCGTGAAGTTTGGCTACCAGACCATCATCTGGTCTTGAGCCGAGTAAACCCGCAAAAGCTTATCGATGTGGCTGTCAGCAGGAACTTCCAGATACAGACCAACCCGTGCAGCCGACAGTCTGGCGCTCAGGTATGCGAAACTTAGCGACAGTCCGTATACGTTCAGTTGCTTTATTTCAAACGGCACAAATTTATTTATTTATTTATTTTGGGTGAGTAACGAAGAATTTAGATAACGTAGCTATCGGAGATTTCAAGCATTTTAAGGCGTTTATTCCTCATGCAGTTACAAAGCACTAAATACCAATTTTCACAATTTCATCGTGCTTATTGTCTCCTTTTCTTTAGGTTATTATTTGGTCTAGAGGAAGGAATTGGTCGGTTTTTCCTCTTGCATACCGGAAACTTCGGGATGCCATCAGAAATATGGTAGCTTGAGACAAGAATTTACAAATGATCTATAAATGTTTGTGCAGGAGTAGGAAGTAACAAGTTAGTAAATGCCTGAAAGGCATAACACCTACTCTGTCTAAGGGGCTCAACGGAATAGGTGTTCTTCTCTTCTACCCCTCCATTCACCTGAAGATGGATGCAGAACCAGCTTCCGAAACGTTGTGATTTTAATGTTTTAATATTTTTAATATTTTAATATTATTATTCGGAAGATGGATAAATTCTAGAAACCTATCATCACACAATGTTATACACCATCGTCAAAACCTTTTAGAATTTGTTTATGAATATTACGACAAAATACGTTTTTTACAAACTAGTTGAACATTGCATCATTTTTATCGTACTTCTTGGAATACTCTACGATCTCGTAGGCTTTAAAGCATTAATTTCATTGGAAAAGGGGATAAAGTCGTTAATTTTTACGACTCCCCTTTTGAGGACAGGTGTGCACACGTTTCTAAAACTTCTGTGGACGAGTCATAGACGTGTATGTCTGCTTCATTTTCTCAACATTTACTTCTCGACCGAAGTCTTCACTATTAACCGCTGTGATTCTTTCTTATAGTATTTGTTTTATAGTAGACTACGGGGCTGCAATCCCAGAAGGCCGTAATCTCCAAGCTGTGTTGGTTTAGTAGCTACGGACAAACAATATCGTCTGTAGACCCACTGACTTTGTAAACTGTTCGAGTAGCTCGAAACGTCTTTAATTGTATAATACAAAATTGAATGTTACACAATTCTATGGGGATTCGAAGAAGCTTGGGAAATGTAGTGAATAGTGGACAGCCGGAAAATTAGGTTTCCATTCCCGACGGGAAGGGTCGTTTCTCTTAATACGACAGTGTCTCTAACGGATATGGGGCCCACTCGGCCCCATTTCAGCGGGAATAAAAGCGACACGGGCGTGAAGCTGAGCAGGCACCTCCATCTGTGTAGTGCTGAATCTAAGCATGCATGTAGCTACATTTCCATTCTTTCCGAACGCCTTAATGACGTGATCATTAAGCAGAATGACAGTTGTTACTCTCTTAGGACTGTATAAGAGTGAACTACGTCGCGTACTTTTGGCAGGAAAAATCACTGTCAAATAGGAACCACGCGTGACGGTGCGGAATGGATTCATCTGGTTCACTGCTCTAGAATACAGTGATGAATATTTTCTTCTATAAGAGACACGAATTTTATTTCTAGCTGAGAGGCCATAAGCTTCTAAACGAGGACTCTCCCTCGTGGGTTTAATTAACCCTTTAAAGACGAAGCGTAATCTGCTTTATATAAAGACTCTGTGCGTACCGCGCTGTAAACACTTTCAACTTCGGTTATAAATGACGAATGAATTGCTGATGTTTATGGCAAAAGTTGCAGTTTGTTCCGAGATATGTACAAAATACATAAAAGTGATTTGAGCACTACGGAGAATTATTGAATATTGAACTTGGTGGTACGTAAAGTTACCGCTAGGCTTTAAAAGGTTAAGTAGCGTTCCTTACATGAGTGTCCGCCACTCATATATATTGTTCCACTATTCTGTAAAACCAATATTGGTAATATCTTTGAGAGTCCTTGACATAAAACATTTTCGAGGAGTGTTCTAATTGATGCAGTAGTGGCCGTTAAAATGATTCCCCATGGGCACTGAGGTAGACAGGATTGCTCTGCTGATGTGTCAGTAGAATGCCTGCATCAGTGCTCATGTGGTGTACCTCAAATATCTTAATATTCTTTAAGCTAGAACAATACTCGGACGGTTTAAATTTGGCCAACCGCTATAAAATGACAATGCCTAGAATGTTTATGTAAATCATAATGCATTCAAAACTTCTTTCTTATAGACAGATGTGTTTTCGGATCTTGAAGTTTAGTTTGGCATGTACTTGGACGTGACAACGTGTACTTCGCAGTAATTTTTCGGGGGGCCTTGTAATGGGAACGTTATTGCCATCTTCAAAGACTAAGCTTTGAGAGCCCCAAATCTCACTTAGACCCTTAGTTTTGAAGTTAACCCTCTAAACTGGAGACTTGTCTTCTGTGGTGTCACTGGTAAATAGTTACGGACATTTCGCAGGTTTGTTTTGCCTTCTTCTTCATGCTCCAAGAATTATTCTTTACCTTAAAATGAAGGCATTACTATTCTTCGAAGCGTCTGTAACGTTTTATATATCTAAACAGTTTGCAATCTCTTATAAGGCGAACGTTCACAAACGTCGCAGTGAGACATTCAAGCGTCGAAATTTTAAATTGGATTTGATTCCGAAACGCTTCTTTGGAGGCAGTGACCTTCCGATACTTCAGAAATTTTATTTCCAATTATCGGTATTTTATATTGATGTGAAATGCAAAGTTTGCAATCAAATAATGATATTGTCATTGGGTCGTAGTCGCACAATCATGCATCACGTACAATAACCGTGTTAGGGCACAATTGTATTTGCCCCTTATTTTATCACGAAAAATCTCGGAATTTTGTCAATAAAGTGTTCTATATCATGCTCAAAATACACAGCGGTTATTTCTCATCGCAATATTAACCTCCTGGCCTTTTCCTCACTTCAAAATTTAAATTTTAAAAATTTTCTAATCTTACGGTTAATTTTAGAAAGCCTTGCTGTCTCACAGGGATACAGTACTTCGGTATTATGAACTGGAACGTCATAAATTTTATTAATTAGTTATTTATTTAACTACGCCGTAAGCGTTTCTGAATAGTTAAAGCCGTCGAATGGTAGGGTGACTCGCGAATGATGAATTATCGCCTATGTGAAAGGAAACGTTCATTGTCAGACTTGACGAACTAGCCTGTAGGGACTGAGGAAAGCCTAGAAAAAGTCAGTCAAGCTAAACGTTCGCCGGGCTGATATTTCAACACAGCACTTTTTGATAGGTACCGGAAGTGCTGCCCTTTGTTCGGGACGTGGGGTAGGCTACAAAATATTAAAAGAAATCAACGTTTATAATATCAGAGTTGGAGGGCTCATTGACCGTGTTACGTGCCTGATGTTCTGCTTGTTCGCAGAAGGTAAAGTTACTTCAAGTTCGACAAAATTGTCACTTGTAACTTGAAAGAGCTGAAGGTTATTTACTGCGACGAAAAGCATCTCATTTGCCTGTTAGATTTAAATATAACTTCCCTAGGCTCATATTCTATGTACCTGTAAAACTCTAAATTTAGAATTAATATTTATATGTCAGGTAGCATTTAAGTCTTACTCACTTTTCCAAATACAAACCAAAAAGGTGTTACAGTTTAACTGGCTCGGCCTGATAAGTTTGAAATTCAGTACATTCAGGTTTATATCGGGAAGGTATGAACCAATGCTAAAGGTACCTCTGACGTTTAGGTGTAGATCTGCAATGCATACTTTTGTCGACATTAAGTTAGTAGTTCCGAGGAAGAAATATGTCGCCCGAGAAATGTGTTATTTCTTGCACTGATCAAATAAAAAAGTAACTGAAGGAATATTAACCTTTTAAAGCCTAGCGGTAACTTTACATACGACCAGGTTTAACATTAAAAACTTCTACGTGGTGCCCACATTGCGTTTATGTGTTTTGTACGGATCTCAGAACAAACAGCAACTTTGCCTTACAAAACATTACGAGACTGGTTTTTATAAATGAAGTGGAGAGTGTTTACTGCGCGGTACGCACTGAGTCCTTATATAAAACAGATACGCTTCGTCTTTAAAGGGTTATTTGTTCCTTCCTCACAGTAAAACACTAACTCCACTTCAAGAAAAACCAGTTATTAACATTTAGCGAAATAATAACCGAATCGTACGAAACGCGTAAATACACTGCGCGGGCGAAATGCAGACGTTACTAATATTTAAAGAAGTTGTACACATAGGTACAACAATGCTTTAGAGGCTTAAATTTTACAGCTGTCCATTGGGTATCTTTTTTATTCCTGGGAGGATCTGTAAGCGACACTTTAAAGGGACGGGGCTCTTGCGTCTGCATGCTGTCTGCGATTTGACTACCAGTTTCTTATCTTGTACTACCAGAAGATCAGAAGAACCCCTTCGTCGCCATGCATGACAATATACGTGGTGTAACTGGTATGGTAACCAGTGTTAAAGTATTGACTGCGACTTTAACTCGTTGAAGATTGACATTTATCTGCCTTTCATATAAAATTTCAGTTCCTATTTCTCAGAGAAAAAAATCGTCTTCCGTTATAAAGACCACTAGTTTAATCTTATGCAGAAAATGATCAGTAGTTTTTGTTAGAACAGTGCGAAACACACAATTAAAATATACGGGTAAAATACAGAGTTGCATAATGTTACAGTGGATGGTGTACATTTACCTCGGGAGTTGAAAATCTTTAGAGGACCAACACTTAAATTATAATATTAAAGTTTACACATGCGATCAAATATGAGAATGAATTTTCGAAACTCATTCGAAAAGCATCCTCAGTACATGCACCTAACTTCACTTTTTAAAGCCTAGCGGTAACTTTATGTGCCAGCAGATTTAAAATTAAAAAATTCTACATGACGCTGACATTGCATTTATGTGTTTTATGTAGATGTCAGAATACGAGAGTATTAAAAAAAAAGTAAAGCAGTCCCATTACAGGCCTGGACAGGCCCCGAGAGTTCCAGGAGGTCGAGGCTCCCAGATTTCTAGACAATCGGCACATGAAGGTGGTAAGGTTGTCAGCCGTACGCACCGGCCACATTTACCCCCCAGGAAATATTCCTGGTACTCATTTCTGTTTGAGGCTGAGTCGACCCCAGGGCCATAGTGCGACCGAAAGGATTATGCCAATGAAAAAAATCCACTGACACCATCGGGAATCGAACCCGCGACCTGCCGGTTTGTAGCGCAGTGCCTCAACCAACTGCGCCACCGCGGCCCCATACAACAGTAACAAACTGGTTTTTGTGACAGAGGTGGAGAGTGTTTACTGCGCGGTACGCACTAAGTCGCTATATAAAACATATGTTTCGTCTTTAAAAATTTAATGACTTTACAACGCATATGCGCAATGTTACATGCTAAACCTCAACAACTTTTGGGTTGTTGTCTCTTACTTTCCCGGCACAAACGTTACATTTTTACATACTTACCTGTCTAAAAAAGGAAAATCTCATGGAAACACCATACTGGCCTTGTGCACTCACTTCAGTTTTTGAACCCCTTCATCGATGCTCAGGTTATTCTGTGGGAACATTATTCCATGGATAACAACACTGTCTTTACCTTGAATAATAATAATAATAATAATAATAATAATAATAATAATAATAAGGGCTTTTTAACAGCAATACAGGACCAAGTTATAGAAACAAGAAACTACAAGAAATATATTTTGAAGCAGCCAAACATCGACGAGATGTGTAGAAGATGTGGAAAAGAACCGGAGACGATCCAGCACATTACTGCAGCATGTGAACAGCTGGCACCTACCGAGTGCATAAAAAGACATGATGAAGTAGAGAAAGTTATACACCAGAAACTGGCAGAAGCAGCTGAACTAACTGAAGACAAATGCCCATACTATAGGTACAAACCAGCAAACGTGCTGGAGAATGACAACTTCAAACTGTACTGGAATCGCAGCATTATTACGGACAAAACAATACCTTTCAACCGACCTGACATAACTCTCACGAACAAGAAAACAAAAAATACCTTCCTAATAGACATAGCTATTCCAAATACACACAATCTCGCCAAAACAATAACAGAGAAACAAAAGAAATACCAAGAACTGGAGAACGAAATACGTGTTATGTGGAAGCGGGATGCAGTACAAGTGGTCCCGATAGTAATTTCAGCTACGGGAATAATTCCAAAGTCACTGTCAGAAAGTTTAAAGAGACTTAACCTGCACCCAAACACATATATACAAATGCAAACAGCGGTACATCTTGGCACATGTTCGATTGTAAGAAATTTCCTAAATTACGCATAAGACCACCGAGCCTAATCCTGTTGATGATACATCCCAGAATAGGTGAATATTTCCCAGCTAAAGCTGAGAAGTGAGAAATTCGGATGATGATGATAATAATGATAATAATAATAATAATAATAATAATAATGAGGTGGCGGAAGAGGGGAATTGTGAAAACGGCAGTAGGGACACTCATTTTATTGTACTAAAAATTTACATTGCGAGAGCTGTTGCGAAAATGTACAGTTTTTAGGCGTATCCGCAAAATTGCGAAAGGCGGCCGTTAACTTCGTTATGGCTGTCTTGTCTCCCCGTTCTTTCAGCGTGTTTATGTCCGCATTGCATATTCTTCGTTCTTAACTTAGGGGGGAATTCCGAACGTTTATTCAGCGGTTGAAGGGTGCGGAATATTTTAAAAATACAGAAAATAAAAGGCACAAAAGTACTTTTAGTTCATTCTTATGTCTCCCTTTGCGTCTTTGTTGCCGCTGGAGAGGACAAACATTTCAGACGATAAGGAATATAACAAGCAGGCAACTCCTAAAGGAAAACTTGGCCTGGTTTTACAATTGTTGTTCATGTGGGAGCCAAAGCGGAGGCTGGAGGACAGTTGTTTCTTGTTGTCCGCTAAGAGGCATAAAATAACATCCTTGTTGTTGGAAAGTTCCATTATTTGCTAGAAAGAAACGGTCTCGTGTAGAAGTAATATTGTTCTTTTTCTTTGTTGACTTTTTTCTAAAGTGTGGATGATAAACTAGTAGGTCTGTGTCGGACACGTTAGTTGAAATTTCGTTTTGTCTTATTTATTCCTTGTTTATTTAGTGACGCTTCTAACAGTTTAGACTATCATCGAGTGACATAATGGTCACTGAATAATTGGAAATATTGTGAACTAAAGTACTCCTTGTCTAGTCTGAAGTACTAATGTCAAGGCATCTGCCCGAATTTACGTATTATTTTGTAATTTATTCAATGACGCTCTTAGAAATTTGGATTACAGCGTCGAATAATCAGATGAGAAAAGTGGTAAAGAAGAAAGTTTCTGTGGCAGCTGTGAAGGCATATGGGTAAGTGGTCAGCTTCATGACCCGGCCGCTTTACCCCGAGGGAAGATCCAGGGATAGCCATTCAGTAAAGCTCGGTGTGCCCCAGAGCCGATCCTGACTCTTTGGGGCACAAATAAGTGTACTGCCTCTGCTGTGAATTGGGGCCGCGGTGGCGCAGTTGGTTGAGGCACTGCGCTACAAACCGGCAGGTCGCGGGTTCGATTCCCGATGGCGTCAGTGGATTTTTTTTCATTGGCATAATCCTTTCGGTCGTACTATGGCCCTGGGGTCGACTCAGCCTCAAACAGGAATGAGTACCAGGAATATTTCCTGGGGGTAAATGCGGCCGGTGCGTAGGCCTGACAACCCTACCACCTTCATGTGCCGATTGTCTAGAAATCTGGGAGCCTCAACCTCCTAGAACCCTCAGGGCCTGTCCAGGCCTGTAATGGGACTGCTGCTCTGCTGTGAACTGAAACGTGATTCTTTGGACTTCCAGTCCGTGGCCTAGTCTTTATACAGAGTGAGCTATCCCGGATCTCCTGAAAAGCTGAGTGAATACAGAATTGGAAAGGTTGTGGAAGGAGGTAATTGTAAGCCAATTTGATGCACTGTCCCGGCGATTGCCAAAACGGATTGGCGTATGTACAATGCCCGCTCTGTTGACTACTGTGTTTGATTACAATCAGTAATGGGAGTTAAGCCGAACACATCGGTACACTATTTCTTTATTCAAGCTGGGTTCAGAATGGTAAATTTGTAATACGGTATGAATAAATATGAATTTAAGGTGACGTCTAATGAAAAAGTAGGTTATTTAAATAATTCGTTAGTGCTAAATTTGAGGTTCTCACAGCGGTACTGATGGAGATTTAAGTCTTCTGGGATGTAACGCCATGTCGACTGGTAAACTTTTACTTTCTGTCTGCGTCACCCTGAAGACGATAGCTCCATGATACTCCGAAACGTTGATACCTATTTTCGAGTCGATACAGCGTAACAGACCAGAAGTACTGAATGGAATTGAAGTCTGGTTCTTATGGGATATCAGGGATGTTGCCCCCATTTTTCTTGAAGAGCTTTAATATTATTCTCACCTATAGGCTTAGGTCTTCCAAGCATCTTTTTCCTTCTGATTTTTCGACCAACGCTTCGTTGGCCTTTTTCTCCTCTCTTCTGCGTGTACTTGCCTTTTCTTACTATATTGTGTTGTGTTAACACAAATGGGCTTCCGCCAAGCTGGCCAGATTAGCAACCACTTTATCCGTACGGTGTTTAATGTAGAAGCACTGTAGAGGTACCGCTTTTCTCTGGATTATTCGCTTTGTTGCTGTCATGGCTATACGAATTGCTGTAAATCTATCAAATTTCATGGTAGACGATCCCTTGTTTCGTGGCAGGTTGCACTAATAATCAACACGAAAGTAAGTGTGTATTACACAGTCAATTTTAGCCCTTGCCTATATATTGTTCCATATAGATCCATCTGTGGGGAACTGTTAAACTCCAACGCCGTCTAAAGGAAATGCTAAACCACACGAGTACCCATCTGTGGGGAAATATGGAATATGTGAAACATTTGAGATTTCGTAGCAAATTTAGATTGACTACTACGAAATGCACTTTGTCGCGAAATTAGGTATGTAATCCTATTTGTTCAGTATTATTCAATACACCTTATATTATGTGAACGTGGCTGTTGATAGAATATCGTCAGAAACGTAGAGTCATTGGTACATTTGCCTCATAATTGACTCAGAAGTGACGTTTGTGAGAGGTGAACATTTCTGTGCTGGGGGGAATGTAAATGTACGGTCGGCAGCACAGCCAAGGTTATTGCTCTTCCTCTATGGGGAGAGAATACCTTTCATCTTATATGCAGCCAAACTTTGTCAGTTGGTGTGCCTTAGATTCTAATTGTCCTCTTGATTTCGTACATACGTTGCCAACGTTAAACAAATCACTGAGCAGTGATCATTTTAGTGCGTTAGGCATCAATCATTCGTTATGAGGAGACTGGAATTATTGAACCTTGCCGTACCTCAGGCGATTAGTCGCTGGCTACTCGGATAGAGGGCCGGGGTTCATACCAGGGCAGCCCATGTGCTATCTGTGGTGGATAAAGTGACAATGAGACAGGTTCTTTTCTGAGTACCTCGACTTCTACCACACGAATTATCACTGTCATCGTTGATATTCATTCATTAACCAAAGATGTTATACTGTGTATGGGAATCTGCAGTTGAAATGTCTTTACTCAGTTTCAAATCAAATGGAACACTTTCAAAGAGTGTAGGTTTACTGTTTGAATGTCAAATTAACTAGGTACTTATTTTAATTTAGAAAGTTTAATATGAACTCGACAAATGGCAATGCAAGTTACAGTCACTCTGTCTTAACCCATACATGGGAATTATGGGGCAAGACATGAGCATTCTCTTCCAATAACTTGTTTTTTTAGTGAAGTCTTTCCCCTTGTGTTCCCCTTGCACCATTTCTCGCCTGTGAATCTACATGCATTCCCCCAGTGGTATTAGAATTCACGATCCCAGTATCCAAGCGGTAAATTGGACTACGCGTCCCAAGCCGCAAGACCACTCATTTATTTGCCATACGAAGTACGTAAGTATGTAGGCTATACTATTTTACATCTTTCTCCTCTTTTCCTGCACAGTGTACTGTATATGAGCCCCAGTTTCCGCAGATTTTAGTTGACACAGTACAGTTCATTGAATTACACGCAGATTCTCATAGTGCCCTGAAATGCTGTCGACATGCATGACTGCCCCATGCAGGTGTGTGGGTCACCACACAGAATAAACAGCTGCGTATTCTCATGCAGATTACTTACCGTTCGAGGTTTTAACTTTCCAGTACTGCCTGGCTTATCGAGCTCGCATTTTAACACTCAGGCCCGGCATTGTACTACATGACCAGGAGATATATGAGGCAGAAAATATTTCATACTGTAACTTCTGTACCCATTATGGTTATTAGAGAACGAGCGGGAACTGCACGTGAAAATTTGGGGCCTCATTCTCTCTGTTTCCCCGCAATAAAAATACTGTCTTCCATTAGGTATTTCCTCGACTTTATCTTTATTTTCTTCATGCTTTCAAGGTTTTATACTTTGCCTGATTTGTTGAGAATAACCTTCTACCCCTTGCAGTTTTGACTGTGTGCGGTTCGAAGTTAAAATGCAGAACATGGGTCATAAGTCCGCCTTCACATAACCTTGTTTTTGCAATAAGAAATTTGTTCAGTGCGGTTTTACCCAATACGCCCTGATCAGTCCCCCTAACCCCCACTTTCTACCAGGGAAAGCTATAATGTGTGTGCATCTAGTGTATAAGAGGCCTGTATTCATTCATCATTCATTACGTTTGCGGCGTTACAACAGGTCCGTAACTTCTTCGAAAGCGAGTTCTCCACAGAACGCTATCTAGTGCTTCTACTTTCAGGTTCCAGTGGCTTCTCTTTTCCTTAAGGTCCTCCAGTAACTGCTTACTTGTTCCCATCCCGTCTAGCTTCCCTTCAATAACGTGTTTTAAGAGGCAATTCTTACGCAAGATGTGACCAATCAAGGTAGCCGTCCGGTGTTTTATTGCGTGTAGGACGTTCCTTTCCATCTTGACTCTGTGTAGTACTTATTCCTTTTTTCACACTATCGGTCCAACTGATTTTCTCCATCATTTTCCAACACCATATTTCAAAACTTCTAAGGTATTTCTGATCTACTTTCCGAAGTGTCCAAATTCTAGCACCATACAAAACTGTTCTCCAAATGTCGCATCTCACTAGCTTCTTCCTTAAATTTAAATCCAGTTTGCTGGCGAAATGTCTCGATTCCAGAGGCCTATATGTATATATATGATATTAAATCCTAAAATAAATTTCAACTTTAATGCCTTTGTATTCATCTCTTTTATACTATATACAGATATTTGCTATAATTTAAGAAATTTGGAGCACGAGTTACAGTTTTAAGCGGTGAGAATGAACAGAGGTGCTTCAGTCTCTTGTCACACAATATGAACAGTACTGAAACCGACAACACAAGAGCAGGTGCGCTGGGTGTAACGAACCAGACAGGAGGAGATTAGTAAGGTTTCGTTCTTAGGCTGGTAACGTTATACGGTATGCGAAATTGTGTCGCTGCAGCTGGCTACCTAGTCTATCTTGTTATTGATCGACGCTCCGGTCGGCGGACATTTGTTGGCGCCCCACATTCTGATCGTGCATTGTGAAGGGGCAAGGCAACATCTGCATTTCTATGTATTTGTGTTGCTTTGTGTATATGATATGCAGCATGAGCTTATGTGATTGGGTGTTGGTAAAGGAAATCTGAGTAGTTAATTGGATCTTATGAAGAAGTCTGGCATGCTCTTTAATTTCATTACTGTGAGAGAGGGAATTTACGAAATGAAACGGCTTCAAGGAGCTGAAACCTGTTCTGAAAAGAACGGAAAATTTTGGGTTTCATTCGCGAGATTTGGGGTTGTAATGGTAGTGACCATGAAATTTACCTTATTCTAGGATATGACGCTGTGTGGCGTGGTAGAAATTTACCTTATTCTAGGATATGACGCTGTGTGGCGTGGTAGAAATTTACGACCTTCCTCCGAAAGAGGGATAAAAATTTTACCAGAAGACACGGCGTTACGTTCGAGAATACGGTAGTCTTCTCGGATTTGTTCCTTATGATAATTACGTTTATTGTGAAAATCTTAAGTGAATTATGTACGTACATAATTTAAATATGTTTCTGATGCCAGTGTGTTACAGCAAACATGGACATAGTCTGTCTGTATGCACAACGTGCTGACTGAGGTAGTACGCCCACAGTTTCCATGCTGTTGTGCGTCAAAATACCCAATACAATGGCCAGCGTCTAAAATAAATCACGTAAAAATTCTCTGTGATCACCGCGTGCAGTAGTTTGTAAAAGGTACTTTTATATTATCCAGAAAAGGCTCACTAAACAGCCGAAAAGTATATCTAAAACTGTCATTAGATTAATAAATATTATGTTGTGCTGACTATAAGCTTTAGAATTTTATTGACTGAGGGTAATTTTTAAGTGTTAAGTAACCGTTGCACTTTAAGGTGAATAACCCGTCCAGACCGGCCCCGAGGCCCTCCCAACCTTTTAAAAAATGGGTACGTTGGCTGTTCCCAGGTGTTAAAGGGGCCAGGGCGTGGCCTCGGCCACCCACCCCATCTAGCGCCGAGGTTAAAGAAAGGTAGAGGTATAGACTCATCTCTCGGTTATCGCGGGTTTGTACTTCGCGGGTTTGCAAATTCGCGGCGTTGCCCCAAGAATAAAAGCACATCACTCGGACCCTTCAGTGTGTAGGAGCATCAAAATCGTTCGACAACTGCGACTGGTCTTCGAGTCATACCGCGTGATGTTCAAGTAGCTGAGGAAAGAAAACAAACAGCTCCCCGTCACAGTGTTTCTGCAAAGAAAAGAAAAACACGAATATTACTAAAACACTGTTTGGGGGGGGGGGGGGCAGCGGGTGTCAATTATCTGCATATTTTTGCTTCTCGCGGGGTGTCTTTGAACGTAACCCCCGCGAGAAGGGAAGGATAACTGTGCCTCTGCCACCACTTCCATGTGCCTTCATGGCATGTTATACGGTGAATTTTGCCTTTACTTTACCATCACATTGAGTAAGCAGCAATATTTGCCACTGCCAATCCTGTCTCGCAACGTATATTTACTATACAAAGACGGCATTAACCCAAGAAGTTCCCTATGTTTATTCTTTCCGAGGCTAACGCTTTCTCTTCTGATGTCTAAGGCAGCAGTTCCTTTGAATTTTTGGTGGCGTCTGACTACACGGCTTCATACCTCAAAAGCCCGTAATCTTGACATTCTCCACCTTGAGGTCTTCAAATTTCGTATTCTTATTTTGAGTTAATTGTAGGCCTACCTAGTTCAAAGAAAGAATTGGCTGAAAGTCTTCGAGAGTAGGATGCTGAGAATTGTACTTGGGCCAAGTATAGAAGAAGTAAAAAGAGACTGAAGAAAACTGCGTAACTAGGAGCTTCATGATCCTACCCCTCACGAAATGTTAGTAGGTTTATCAGGTGAAGGAGAATTAGGTGGATGGTGCGTGAGAAACGTGAGAGGGAGAAGAAAAATGCTGCAGTGTTTTGATGGGGAAACCTGAAGGAAAGAAACCACTTGGAAGGCATGAGCTAACTGGAAAAATAATACTAATACATCTTAAAGAAATAGAATGGGAAGGCGTGGATTGGATTGAAATAGCTCAGGATAAGGACAAGCAGCCGGATTTCGTAACCATGATAGTGAACTTTGGGTTCCATACAATGCCGGCAGTTTCTTGATTAGCTGAGAAGCAGTTTCTTATAAAGGATTGTTTTCAGCAGGGCTGTGGAGTCGGTACACAAAAGCTCCGACTCCGACTCCTCGATTTTTAAAACTCCGACTCCGACTCCTCGATTTTTAAAACTTCCGACTCCGACTCTTCGATTTTTAAAACTCCGACTCCTTCATAAAAGCCCAATATGTATTAGTAACGGTAAACCTATAAGACATTTCATCACCACCACGTGAATCATCAGGCTACTTTTTTGACTTATAACCTATATTTAAGTATCAGTCTAATTGTTACTGTAGCTATCAGGGCTCTGGAGTTGGAGGATCTAGTTAAGATTTTAGACTGAGGTCGGAGTCGGTGTCGGTACATTTTTTCCCGACTCCGACTCCACCTAAAATTCCTTCCGACTCCGACTCAACAGCCCTGGTTTTCAGGTCTTAGCACTATTTCATAGTACGCTGACAGAGTGTCCTTGGTATGCGCAGGCGGAGTGACGAACTGTGGCCCAAAATGTTCATGAGGCAACTTCAACCAAGTTTGTTTTGTAGTATTTCTCTCGCAAGTTACCAAAACTCTGCTATTTGAAACCATCGAACATTTGAACACCATGCTTTAATTTGGTTATTATATTTATTTCAGCCGGCGTGTTCCTACAATTCCGCGCGTGCCAGACAAGTAACATAACTATGTGGGGTTATCCTTTAATGATTCTTTCAGGTAGCTTAAAATAGAAACCTGACCAGACGTGTTAAACATGGATATTTAACGTAGTTAACACCATGAAAATAGAATATTATTCCGAGGATACTTCAGTTGACACAGCAGTCGTATTTTTGCCCACCACAATTTAAAACTTAATGAATGATTTTGGTACTCCAATATTACCTTCTTACTTTCAGTATGTCAGAGTATGTGAATGTTAGGAGTACAGTCGTTATCACTCGCAGTGGGACCCACCGATTGCAAGATAAAGCGCTGAATTCATCCTTTCGTTCCTGTTCAGAACACTCCGTAATTGTGAATTGATACGTTGTTTAACCTTTTAAAGCCTAGCGGTAACTTTACGTACCACCAGGTTTAACATTAAAAAATTCTACATGGTGCCCACATTGCGTTTATGTGTTTTGTACGGATCTCAGAACAAACAGCAACTTTTGGCTTATAAAACATTAAGAGACTGGTTTTTATAACCGAAGTGGAGAGTGTTTACAGCGCGGTACGCACTGAGTCCTTATATAAAATATATACGCTTCGTCTTTAAAGGGTTAATATTTAAAATTTTAAAGGTTTTAGGTTTTGTAACTGCAGCCGATTCATTAAACAATTGAATTTCACGGCAATTAAATGTTAAGTTTTGTTTCCTTGGTTGTGGCTTCCTGAAGATGAAAGCAGTATATTTCTCTAAAACTTTGATATCCATTTTTATCCGACGCGACATGCATGGTTAGGTAGTGAGAAATGGGCCTATTTGTTCATCAGAACTTGTTATGCGAGAGTACCGTCCTGTTTATTGGACATACTGCAGCAGTCGTATAGGTTAGGGGTAGCCACTGGCCTTGGTCAGGATATACCAGACTGGCTGTCAACCATATGAATAATCAAATCAAGTAGACACCTTATAAACTAAAATGAAGGGTAGTTAAAACTAAAAATTTTGTTGTAATATGTGTTACACACATGGTGCCATTTTTACTCAGTCGCTAGAACCTCACCTGTAGAATATAAATTATCAATAGCAGCTAACTATTTCAATAAAATAGAGGAGAACGACAGACTCCGAAAAAAAAAACGAAATTTACCTCATACATTACAGTGATTAACCCTTTAAAGACGAAACGTATCTGTTTTATATAAGGACTCAGTGCGTACCGCGCTGTAAACACTCTCCACTTCGGTTATAAAAACCAGTCTCTTAATGTTTTATAAGGCAAAAGTTGCTGTTTGTTCTGAGATCCGTACAAAACACATAAACGCAATGTGGGCCCCATGTAGAATTTTTTAATGTTAAACCTGCTCGTATGTAAAGTTACCGCTAGGCTTTAAAAGGTTAAGGCGCTCCAGGTGCAGAATCTGTCCAAGCAAGCCGTTCAGGTCCGTTCATAGTGACGTGTGTCGCATTGGGAGACACAGGTTTAGGAACATGCCGCTATCCTGAAATCGATTTTATGCTTTACTTCACGCCAGTAGCATTTTCATAATGCTCCATTTACGGATGATCCTGAATCCTTCAAAGCACAATGTATCAAGGGCTTTAACGTTAAAGAACTCTGCGTTTTTCATACGGAGCGTAATCCTGGTTTGTATTCTCAGAAATAAACAGCGATTATTTGCCTACACGGCATTAACTGATTCAGGCTACCATGGATAAATGCAAGGTTCTGCCCCAAAGATTGTAACCCATAAAATGTCTTACTGTATTTGCTGATATCCGCAAAAATACACCGCTGAGCACACAAATGTATATGTCGTACGCGGGGACTGTTCACGCCGTAACCCAAGTGCATCCTTACCTTGAATTGTGCCATTAGCCTTTCAAAACCCCGTTTAATAATACTCAGTCGTCCTTCCACGCTCTGAAGCCTCTTGGCAGTGTTCATGGTAAAAACTGGTCTATTACCGGAATGTCAACTTCATTTTCCCGTGATGCGCCGCGTTTTCGTAAACGAGGCCCCGGGCGACTGAGTGACGGTGGTATAAGCGTTAGAACTGACGAGAAAGAAATGTAATAATCAATGCTAAAACTCAGTCGGGTTTTCTACCCAGTGAAGGTAGCGCGTTGCTCATGCAGACCTAACGATGAGGAGGTTTAGTTGTGTTTTAGAATTAAAACAGATCACCGGTGTTGTAAAAACGACAAAGTCTCTGTTCTCATAAACCAAATAGGGCGCAAACGAGTGCCGTCTTTCCATTTTATACTTTGTTACACTCAGACGCCTGCGTAATATACTGGAATGCGACTCGAGAGTTTTATGGAAGGGGACAAGGAAAGGAGTACATATATTCTGTTTTCAACAACGTCCATTTGGAGGCGCCAGATAACTTACTCGTGGCGTAGATCATTACTGTAAAAAATGAGGAATGCGACGTAGAAGTTAAACAAATATAATATTTTTAGACAGTTCATACATATGTTCTAAGTGCATTCATATCAACTCGCTAACAGGCCGCACAGCAGCTTAGCTAACCTACTATGACAGATGTATATAGGAATTCTGTGCAAAACATAGGGCCTTCTGCGTTTGTAACGTCTTGTTGAGTCACACTGGATCCGGTAATTGTACCCTCAATCCGAGATACATATTATTCGCATCTCAAACGTCTGAAAAGTTTGGTCGCTGTAAATATTAGTCTTGACGATTAAGAGATTGCAAAGAAAAAGCATATAATACAATATAATATAATATAATATAATATAATATAATATAATATAAAACAACTAACGAACTAACAAACTAATTAACTAACACTCGGTTAAGACACACCACAGTCGGTAGGACTCTCCTGGACGAGTGATCGGCCTGTCGCAGAGACCTCTAGCTGACAACAGACAACACTCACAAGAGACAGACATCCATGCCCTCGGCGAGATTCGAATCCGCAGTCCCAGCAATCGAGCGGCGGCAGGCTCGCGCCTTAGTCCGCGCGGCCACTGGGATCGGCCATCAGAAATACGTAATTAGGATGATCAAGTAGGATGAAATGAATGGTGTATATCGTAAGAATTGAAGAGATCAGATAAGCAGGCAAAATTGTTTTCTGTAATTTTGGAGGGAATAGGTCACTTTGGGAGACAAGCGTAGATGGGACGTTACTATTGAAATCGATTAGACTGGATTGACTGCGTTAGTCTATTTCAGAGTAGTGTCTGTCTAGTGGCGTGCACGTTCGAACACGGTAAATTTCGGCTTAGGTAAAACGCGGCGAATCTTTGACTAAAGCAGGGAGTAGTTTATTTTCTGCCTAATAAGGACTTTGCCTCATGCAGTTAGCTATCTCAGCTGGTAGATTGGTAGCGTATAAGTCTAAGTGGCCGATAGCAGTGACCGCACGGTCTAAGGCGTAGGTCTGCAGCCGAGCGCTTGCTGGGATCGTGGGTTCGAGTCCCACCGGGTGCATGGACGTTTGTCTCTTGTGAGTGTTGTTTGTTGTCAGGTAGAGGTCTCTGCGACGGGCCGATCCTCGTCCAGAGGAGTCCTACCGACAGTGATGTGTGTCTGAGTGTGATCAAGTGAGAATAAAAACGACCTCGACACGTACTGTAAGTAGGTAGAAGAGGGAAGGACTACGGTACGATAAGTCTACGTAAAAAATTAGGAAGGGACCCATAGCGTAACATTTCTGTCCCTTTTCCTTAATTACGTCTCGAATGAAAAATAATTTAACGTTAATAAAGTAAAAGTTGTAGCAGTATGTACAGTTATACTTCAGTTGGTCTTATTTAACCTATATTTTTACATAACTTTAAATTGAGTTCCTTTTTTTTAAATTATTACAGACAACAAGAGATTTCGGTTATCTTCGTGTCTGTTCGGAAGACCACGATGATTGCTGAAGTTCAGAAGTGTACTTATACCCTAACAGTTCTGAGACTTTTGCACATTTTTTAATTATCTTGTAAATCATAAGGCTTAAAAAATTATACTGACTATAAATTTTGTGTTTAATTTCTCTTTGAAAGTTTTCTTGGAAACATTTTTCTCTCCGGCAAGTACTTGGCGAGTGACGCTTAGATGTGTGGAAAAAAGCATCCAGTTATTCACTTAACGTATCAGTTATGTTATTTCGATTTTGACTAACATTAGAATAAGCTGACAAATTTTAATAAACCTTCAAACATAAAGTTTAATTGAAATTCGTGTTAATGAGATGTTTCATGCATACAGACGGACGGAGCAAATTTAAGAGGCACTCTGCGGGGATTGAAACCTCCCGACAGTCTGCCTTTACGAGCGTTTACAAGATATTGAAAAGCGATTATTAGTTTCGTCGTGTCTGTCCGTCCTTTTGCATATATAAACTCGGCTCTCACTGGAGGGATTTGCGTAAAACCTCATACTGGGGACTTACTTGCACAACCGCCGAGAAAATGCAACTTTGTTGAGAAATCGGAGAAAAATATTTTGTTCTGTTTCCTACAGGTGAAGTAATGCAGAACAACCATAACCAAGGGTATTAAATTAACTCCGTACTGTGGCCAATATGTACGGTAGCCACGACTGCTAAAGCGATGTGACAGTATCATGATATAATTTTTATGTGTTATTCGTGCATTCATAACCAATGTGTTAATCTAATTTTGCGAGTGGACTTCATTTCCTTGTTCTGTTCCTATAGCCTCTGTATGATACGCTATTGACAAGGGAGTCAAATGTGTCCGGACGCAGAACTAGATCTTATAGCCTTTTATGTAAGTGCCTGTTGTTATCCTGAACGCAGAGCTAGAACTGTTTTGTCACGAGGAATGGGAAGTACGACAAATCTTGGTTACAGGCTAGAAACAGGAGAAGCAATCGTAAGTGGCGTAGCCGAAAGCCCCAGGTCTGTGTGCGTGTGCGCGCCGTCGCTGGCCTTATTGGTCGTCCATTTTCCAAATGTCTTGGTGTTAAGTACAGCTCTTCTACTCTTTCCTGAAGTACCCGTTTCGAATTTCAACCGGATGTTGTTTTAAGTGTTCCTTTAGGTTTTCGCAAAGTCAACGATAGTGTTCCAAGGAAGCACACACCTGCTTGCTCCCACGCGCCGTGTCACCATGTCACCTTGTATGACCATCCTGTCATTTGTCATTGTAGACTGATCGCGGTGGCTCAAGTGGTAAATTGTATGGGAGGTCCCTTGTTCGAATGTCGGCTAGGATACAGAGTATCATCAATGAGAATTTTAATAAAATTTGTTAGTTCCTCCAGCTATATTCCAGGAACATATCTCTGATTAGGTAAAGAACAAGTCCTTCCAGATCCTCTCCCAGTCGTTGTTCGCTAATAGCCTATCTTTCGGCGCCGTATAATCAGAGCTGTTGACAGAATTTCTAAATAAACTCTAAATAAACGTAGGATTTCTAATACAGCCTAAATCATTATCGCAGCCTTGTTTGAATGTTTCTGACAATTGTTGATTTATTTCATCAGGATGATTTTGTGCATCGTGATACTTGGTTCACATAGCGGTGTCTAGGAAGATTGTCTTCTGGGATCTGACATCATGTAGTTTTGTAGAACTGCGACAATGTTTTGGATGAATCTGCTTTCTCAGTTTTCAGGGTATAAGCAACGTCTGTCGTAATGATTTACCTTCGTAGCAGACTGTTAGACAACCATACTCATGCGAGATATCACTAATATGTTTAAGGACTATTTCCATTGCCCCAGATCACACAGACGCTACGCTTCAGAAACCATCTGTTTTCGTCCTCAGATGTGTTAAAAACTTGAGACACAGTAACAAACTATAGAGCCCATACCTACGAATGTTTCGCATGTGACACCATTGTCAAACATTTTTAGTTTGCTCTTGAACCATATTCTTGTTGTTTATTGTTCATTGTCGAAAAGCCTTAGGCACTGAAGTCCCTCGTCAGTAGAACCGTTTTGTTAATTGCGAATTTTAAATATACGCTATTATCCTTTTGTTCAGCTTTTCCAACTGCAGCATAAGGCCATATATCCGTAATCACATTTTGCTTCGAGGGCCTTGTTCTTGTTAACTGATGCTCTTTCCGGGAAAGTTTCAAAGTTTCAAAGCTGGCGAGGGACTCCACTGTGTGGTTCAACTTCTGCTCCGTTCTTTGAGTGAAAGTTTGTTATTACTGTAACGCGTAATTTGCTATTATTTTCGGTATCGATTGCAAGACTCTTTGACTACCGTATTTGGTTTTAAATAGGATAGGAATTTTCCAGGAGGAGTGAAGTCCAGTCCACCTGCATATCAAGTAGAATTATTAGAAAATATCCAGTATCAAATTTCACGATAATCCTTCCCCTGGAAGTCGATTTGATAAATGTGGACAGACAACTGCAAGAATGCACGGGCATAACTGGATTAATAGGAGATTTTCGTGATTTTGCGCAAGCACCTCGAAACCTTCTGGTACTGGAAGCCAATGAGGTTAGCATAAAGTGTTAGTAACCAAACGGATTAGTAAACGGATTTGATCCAACCACTACAGGAGCAAAGAATTTAATGGAACAGAATCTAGTAGTCTTCAGCTATTTTTTAGCATCTTGGTTTTTATGCAGTATGATTATAGAGTATTTAATCCATAAAACTGCACATGCAAGCACAAATAACCATTTGTTATTCTGTGATACTCCTCCTACATATTTGAGTCTCTAAAGGACATCATCAAGGAGGTAATTTACAAAGAAATCAAATTGTAACAAATGCTGCCAAAGGTGTGGATGTACGGAGTTGATATAATGCGTTATGAATTAAAGTATTTCTAAAATGTACAAAATGTGGAGTAATTACAGGTATTTTTGCTTTTCTAGATAATTTTATGTTCAGTTGCAGACAAACATCTATGTTACTACTGTCATCTTCATTGTAGAGGGCAGTTATATCCCTTTGCTCTCTGTTGATGTTCATATCGTGGGTGAATCACTCGCTACTGTGCCTGTCTGTGCTAGTGGGCATAAGAGAATACAGTCACGTTTCTCAAAAAAGGTACTATGCTTAAACATGTGGAGCACGCAGTTCGTCTAAGCAATACTTAAAATTTAGTTCCTACCTCACAATAAGCACACTGCTTATGAATTACAAAGTAGTATCTGTTAATTATATTTAGGAAAATAATCACTGTTAATTCAAAGACTCCTATTGCTTCGTTGGCAAAGTGCAAAGATTTTTGGGTGTTAAAACAAGTGGTAGTACGTGTAATTACCACTGTGATTTGAAGGGTTAAACCGTGCCTTCATGATGCTGTAAGCGCCCTTGATCATTAGCCCTGGAGTTTAAAAATGTTGATGACGCATGAAGCCGACATCGTAAAATGTCTGGACGACACGTAGACATTCGGAAATGGCAGTCTTCTGGCGGGTAACATGTTATAGCCATTGACTAAGAAACACCTTCACCAGTTTATGTCTTTTCACACTTTTATTTCACATAAAATAAAATTATATTTGTAAAGTGATAGAAATGGTTTGCTTGTTTCGAACCTTGGGTAAATTTATGTGGGATACGTGATGGACGAATTGATGCTGAAACAGGTTTCTCTCATAGTTCCCTTGGGTTTCCCTGCCATTCCTCATTCCACCATTGCTCCATTTTCATCCATCAAATGCAATGTTTTGGCCTCGCAGCGCATTGTGATATCTTTCGGCTTGTAGTTCGCGACTTTATCTGTCTTCCGATACTTAGATGTTAATTGTGACATCTAGTTATTCTAGTGTTTTTATACAAATTATGTGGTGAAAAATTGTTATTACGAAATGTGATTTTGATAGAATTTAGAACGAAGTTGAAAGAATCACAAGACGCATTAGACCTACGTTACTGTCACATTCAGTTTTATAAGTAATTTATTTTACTCTGTCAGTTGCACAGCGATTCTATGAGTAGCGCGTCTGGAGAACCTAATCGTGGCATATGCTGATATATAGGCCATAATTCCTGTTACATTAACGATTAACCTACAATTCTCGCCGGTAAAAATGCTCGACACTCAGATTCGAACTGATGGTTCCCAAATAAGAAGCAGGACTGGCGAATATTTCTTGTACTAAGTCGTAAGTATTTATTTATTTTCCAGTTTAAAAGCCATTGAATTTTCGACTCTATATCATAAATGTAGAAGCAGCGCGATGAGGTTTCTTATTTTTGTCTGCTGGGTCATGATATCGTGTAGTCTAGTAGCCGGATACCGACTTTTCGGAGTTACATTCTGCATCTACAAACCAAATAAATGGTTAGAATAGATTATGTTTACTTTTGAGATGAAACTCTTTAAACACCAATTTCAGGTTTTATATATTCGAAATTTCAATTCTTATTTTAGACTAAGCGTTGTCTTTACTACAGAGGCCAACCAGCTGATTAATTTTGAAGGGGAAATAAACGGATGCTTGTTTTGAAAATTATACTTAACCCTTAACCTTTTAAAGGCTAGCGATAACTTTACGTACCACCAGGTTTAACATTCAAAAATTCTACGTGGTGCCCACATTCCGTTTATGTGTTTTGTACGGATCTCAGAACAAACAGCAACTTTTGCCTTATACAGCATTAAGAGATTGGTTTTTATAACCGAAGTGGAGAGTGTTTACAGCGCGGTACGCACAGTCCTTATGTAAAACAGATACGCTTCGTCTTTAAAGGGTTAAATGGACTATGTAGGCTAACTGCAGAGAAGGATAATGCTAAAGCTGGAGGTGTATAATATAAACAGTGTGTTTTAAAGTTATTTTCTGTTATTTTAAGAAGAGGTCGGTCGTATTGTATCAGAGTAGAGGTGATTAACCTATGTTTTTTGTTATTTTTGGTTAGTTTCCCATGCCCACGTGAAAAAGGATATGGGAAGAGTGGATGTGTAGCTCTGATCATTCTTAACCTGGAAACTAGATGGAAACTTACGACGCGGCCGCTTTACTCTCGGGAAAGCACCCTGAATACCCGTTGAATAGAATTTCAGTTAGATTAAGTTAAACTAACAGAAAAGGTCACAATGAGAAGTTTAATTTTCGCTGTTTTCCAGTGAAGGACACTTTCCATTCAACGTTATGCTGTTGCGGACGGGGTTTACTGATCACGATTCTGCTTTTACCATTTCTGCCTTCATGGAATATGAAACAACCTGCTCTTGTTAGTGTGCGAATTTCCTGCCATGTTTGTGGGTCCTGTGAAGGCGGTACGTGACGTTATGCAGTTAACTCAGACGTTTTAATGATCCAGCAGTCCTTATGGACCTGACTTCAGGGAGATCAGAACTATAGCAGGAGATATCCAGTTCGGCTGCTGAACCAAGATACGCGTTGGTCACATCCTCTGCAGTATAAAGAGCCAACTGTACAGAAAAACGAGGAGCACCACCTTGTTAGGCGCTTTCGTAACACTTCCTCGAAGAGCGACTTGCTTTGTCTGTCCGTCCACATGGAACACTCGGCTTCTACTGGACTGACATTCATGAAATCTGCCGTTGAGAAGTTCGACTAAATTATTTGGACTAAGTTCATTTTTGGTTAATATCTGACGAATATAGCAGAAAATGTGTATGAAGACCTACGTAAATAAATTACACTTCCTGAATTATTCCTGTTAGGAAAAATGATCCTCAGAAATTTAGTAGGGAGATTTTTTTTGTAAAAGTGATTTTTTCAAACCTCTTGTCGTTTGTGAGATAATTAAAAAAATACAGCACAAATGGGGGGGGGGGGGGTCAAAGAAATGTTTAAGGATCTAAACCTAGTATGGCACCATATAGGTTTGACTTTCATGCTGAGTATTCAAGGCACAAAAATACGAAAATACAGTCTTATGTGCGGTCGGACGTAAAAAAACTGATAAATTACGCAAGAAATTATCTGCCGTCACGTTCTGTCTAGCAAGAGTCTACGTATATGTGACCTGTAAGCAGAGTCGACATACGACACTCACAATATTGTGGCTGCATGCAGCCTAGTATTTCCGGTAGTGGGCGGGGGGGGGGGGGATATTTTGTTGGATTTCAGATTTTTATAGTTTTCATTCGCATCTTGTGTTTTATCAGCATTGGTAGTTTAGGGCTACGCGTAATTATGGCCCCCAAAATTTATTTTCGCTTTTATACCAAAAATGTCTTAAACCGATCCCGATAGGAGCATTGCAAGAACAGCCAGATTTTTTTCAGTTCTTTGATTCCATTATGTTTATATCGTTTATAATATATTGCCCTGTAGCAGTAAATGACAAATCGGGATGCAAATATCCGTACGCTCCTCAGTGTCGCATTCTACGTGCCGGCATTTCCTACCTTGTTCTGTTACGCCTTCTGCCTTGTTTACTGTAATCAGTGGACATGTTCAGATAAGACTCGTTAAAACTTCGGCAAACATCTGGACCTTCATGTCAGTAGAGGGTCCAGTTTCCTTAATTAGTTCATCATCTTCTTAAAAGCACCAATTCCACTGTAGGGTTCCATTACGCGTTTCATTTACAAATACCGTAAGTATATACAATGTAAAAAGGATTATACGTTAAGCAGCCACAGAGGATGTGTAGAGGTATAGCCCTACCCATAGTCAACCCCGTTGTTAGAAGGGGTTGGGTGGTCACGGCAACGCCCCAGCCACTTTACCCCGAGTTGTGAATATGTATATTTGTACATATTTTTATGTTAGGGCACTTGGCACACCCCACTCCACCCAGACTATGAAGCGAAACAATTTTTAAGTAAAGAGGATATGGCCTATAAGTACTACCACTTACGACTGTAATACAAACTGTAATGCCACCTATGCAATTTTAGGCTTACAGTCAAAAGGACATATGCTACTGCACAGTGGAACATTTATAGCAGGGCTCTTTCCACAAAGTCTCTAGCTTCGGGCGCACGTAACGTTGGCGAGCCTAGACTGGTGTCACACGTAGGGAGATTGCGCAAAATCGTGTGTGCGCAGGTCCGTGTCTTCTTGCAGTCACAGCGGTGGAGGTGCCAGTATTAGTCTGCTTATGTAGTATGCCTGCAGTCATGTGACTGAGGTAGGAGGACCGTAAGGTTTTTGAGACTCCTTCTGAAGGTTGTCATGCAAAGTGACAGGGGCTTTGAGGATGTAATCCTGCTATACGGAGGTACCTTCAGAATAAAGCAAAGGGCGTGTTTTTGTCTTTATACTACACACACTCTGTGTTTAGGTTGTCGCCTTTTTCTGTCTTTTATTTGTTTATCGTTCTTGATTTAACAACAGTTGGGATTGCTCAAATTGTGTACCGTTTAACGGTAGGACGATTTGTGAATAAGCACTTGGAAAGTAAGCAGTCCTAGCGTAACAGAAGGCATTATGCCGTAATTTGCCTCAAGGGATTGACGAATACGACGAAGAACTTGAAGGAAGGTGCCTGGCTTTCGGAACAAGATTCGAACCCATCGTCATCGTAATAAAAGTCAACACAGCCCTGTCGGTCAGTACCCCAGGTACCTGACGCAGTTTAAAGCAGCGTGACTGGCACATTGTTCGTTAACCGACTGGTCTTTGTTCTTGAGTAGGAGAAAGCCACGTTCCTGACCTGGAAAAGCTCGAAACGGAAGTGTGTTGTCTACATGTCGCTGAGGAATGACAGGGGATTTACTGAGTTCGATGCGAGGAATCACATTAGAAAGTGTCGCAGTAAGTGGATCACATGCGGTGGTCATCAGAAACATCAATTGTTCCGTTATTCGTGGCTTCTGAAAATATAAGCGTTTTTTCTTTCCCCGTATCCCATCAGCGGTACTACAATAGAGAATTTGGATTCCTCTGAGGGTGTCAGGAATAAGGTACTAGACGAGGAAGTTAAGTTGATCTAGACTCGAAACCGTGCCCGTAAAAGAAAAATGAAGATTCTTTCCTAGCCGTCCTTGACAGTATGTACAAGCTTTCATTTATCCTTTTCCACTATCAGTAGAATGTTTTATATTGTGATATGTATGCACACAATGTGACGGGCAGACAGACGGAGACAGATACCGTGAATCATACATGTAGGCCAATGGAGAGTAGTGCAAGGTTTCACTTTCCGATTTACGCAAGTAGGAGAAAAACAGACCAATTCCGCTGGCCGCGCGGTCTAAGGCGTAGGTCTGCGGCCGCTCGCTTGCTGGGATTGCGGGTTCGAATCTCGCCGGGGGCATGGATATCTCTGTCTCTTGTGAATGTTGTGTTATGTGTTTGCTAGAGGTCTCTGCGACAGGCCGATCCCTCGTCCGGAGGAGTCCTACTGAGCGGCTGTGTGTGTGTGTGTGTGTGTGTGTGTCATTGAGTGTGATCAGGTGCAACAATAACCCTCTACACCTACAACGAGTAGGTAGAAGAGGTCAGACTGAGAAATGAAGGGAGGAAACGGAAATTTATAACAAGTTTCATGGCAGTGTTAATAGTAGTCACCTTTTTTGTGATGTTGCAACAATAATTTGATTCTTTGCCGTAAGGTAATTTTCTATTTTTATACAATAAATGAACAAAGATAAGTGTAGAGGTAAAGGTAACGGTTTACCTGTCCACGTTGTACAAGTATACAGGAGAAGCAGAGTTTTAGGTCCACTAATTCTTAACCTCGATGCTTAATGTAGGTCAGTGGTCAACTTCACACCCCAGCCACTTTACTCCCGGAGAGAGGATCCGGGCACCCACTGAGTAGGAGTCCGGGTGGACCCCAGAGTAAAAACAGATGTATTGCTATAAATTTTAGTTCTCAATTCTAGACCTGGTGTCCCTTAAAGGAAGAATATTCCACATAGTTGATACGTCGAAAACCGCTGTCTTAACCTGTACTTTGATTGTCGTATATTTGATGTGGTTTTTATGGCACAATATCTGAACGCTTCCAATGACCGACGGGAGGTTCCAGCTTTGCTGCTTCTCCTGCTTTTTCTTCTTCTTTGATGGACACCAGTCTTCAACTTATCTCTCTTCTAGGAAGTATTTTTTCTGTGTCTGATGCCTTCTGTTATCCTGGGGAATAACCTTCCTCTGATATTAGGCACATATCATACAGTCTGATGTCTAGTTACCAGTTAGCGCTAATATTCATAGTGACTGCTGTGAGAACCTCAAATCTCGTACTTTATTCTAGGTCATCCTGTAGGTAGCCTTGCTAAGCGTGTGACTTTGATGCAAGCAGTTTGCTTCAAGGCATTGGCACCTACGAAGAACCGAGATGGAAATATAAAGTCCGGTTAAGACAAACTTAGAATTTATTAGTGATAATCCTCTTCAGTGGTACACTACATGTTTCGGTCTGAAAAGACAGTCTTCAGGTGTAAGCATACACAGAACGATGTACAGGGCTTAAACTTGCTTTTACTGTTGTAAGGTCTCAGCAAGTTGTAAATTAACCCTTTAAAGACGAAGCATATCTGTTTTATATAAGGACTCAGTGCGTACCGCGCTGTAAACACTCTCCAATTCGGTTATAAAAACCAGTCTCTTAATGTTTTATAAGGCAAAAGTTGCTGTTTGTTCTGAGACCCGTACAAAACACATAAACGCAATGTGGGCACCACGTAGAATTTTTTAATGTTAAACCAGGTGGCACGTAAAGTTACCGCTAGGCTTTGAAAGGTTAAACAGGATGTGCTAAAACTGTTTTGTACAGAACCAATTCCTGTGAGAAAACTAACGACATTTGCATACTCAGGAATTGGATTATGTGCTAAACACTGCTTGTTGAAGTATATGTTTGCATTGCATTTTCTTACAGGAATTGGTTATGTACGAAATAGTTTTAGCGCATCATGTTTTATTTAACACTTGCTGAGTTCTCACAAGAATAAACGCAATTTTAAGCCCTGTACGTTGTTCTGTGTATTATTACACCTGAAGATGGTCTTTTCAGACCGAAACGTGTAGTGTGACACTGACGAGGATTATTCTTAATAAATTCTAATTTTGTGTTAGCAGGACTTTAATATTTTATCTCTGTTCTTCTTGACTGGAAACACAAAGGGATGGATCACGTTAAAATCATTGGCACCTATGTATGAAACTACACGGGATCACGTTGCATAAGTCCTTTCAGGCTGGGTTTCTATTTAGGCTAGACGCTGCCGAGAAGCTATATTATGTACCCATAATCAGGTGACTGAAAGCAGTTCTTGCTTCAAAATGCAGGTTGTGGTGGGTTCTCCATGCTACACTTCCTCGCTACAGCTGTTCATTGATGTTAATGCTTCTTCCACACTTCTGCTTTTTTTTCTTTCTTCCTTCCTTTATTCTTTTCAGCGGCTTCCTGCAGAAACGCCGTGAACCATAAACTTTAATTCCAATGGTTGCTACCCTAAATGCACTTTCCTGTCCTACAAAGAATCGCTATTTGTAGACCCCCCCTGAACTGCCAACAGAGCACAACATACCTGTGAGTAAGTGTCAGTTATCGCGGTTGTATTATTTCGTTAGCCTGTCATTGCACTATTTACGTTTGTGATTAAGTAAACAACTATTTCGAGTACCCAGTGAGTAGTTGGTGTTAGGTTCAAGTGTATTGCCATTACATAAGAAATGCACTTTTTCAGTATGTGTCGTATGGCTCATATGGCCTGAATATTTGGTATGTAAAAGTATTGCTATTAAAATTTTATATTCCATTTTCTTATAAAATTGTGTCCTCCTTTGCCTATCCTTAGTGGTGCCAATGCTGATTTTCGTAGTAACTATCTCTTTTTTGTTTAAAATACCTGTGATACGTGTTCAATAACTAAGCTTCAGGGTTACTAGTGTGTGAACAAATGAAAAGGAGATTAAATTCAGACAATCATTGCTAGCATTCCGTCTAGAATCCTTGATCTTACCTCCTTCTATCAAAAACCACAAATATTACAACTGACAAAATGGAATTTTGCCTGTTCTATATGGATGTAAAACTTGGTTTCTCGTATTGAAGGAACAACATATTATAAAGGCGTTAGAGGACAGGGAGCTGAGGAACACATTTAGGCATAAGAGGGAGGAAGTAATAGGAGAGTAGACAAGACTGCATAATGAGGAGCTTCAAGGTTTTTACTCCTCACTAAATATTATTTGGGTGAGCAATACAAGAAGAATGAGATGGACAGGCCATTGGCACGTGTGGGGGAGAGGAGAGATTTATACAGGTTTGCGGTGGGAAACCTGAGGGAAAGAGACCACTTGGAAGACCCAGATGTAGAAGGAAAAATAATATTAAAATGGGTGTTTAAGAAATAGGATGGAAAGGCGTGGACTTGTGTCATATGGCTGAGGATAGGACAAGTGGCGGAGTGTTTTGAACATGGTAATGAGACTTGGGGTTTCTTAAAATTCTTTTAATTTTTTTTACTTCCTAAGAACTGTTAGCTTCCCAAGTAATACATCTACTCTGCTCTGTGTAGGTAGCTGGTTGGTTAAGGTCCTTGTAATATCCTCTTGTTGCCATCTCTTTTATTTTTTTCTTCTTCGTATTTTCTTCGCTCTTGTCCCTCTTCGATTTTCTATTTCATCTATCCTTGACCCACATAGTAGTGCGTTCACATATTGAAGGTGTCAACGTACGAGCATGTACCAAACACTAATAACCGGAAAATCTATTATTATTCTTCGTATATTTTATCCAGTAGAAATAAATTGCAACAATTTTCTTGCAGAATATTCGGGTTTGTGTTGTTATGATGCTTAGGGGTGACCTGCAACAAGGCTCTAAAATAGGACAGGCTTGCAGTGGAACCTGTCTCTCACCGAAGCGCAAGGAGAGGAAACTTTTTTCCATTGCAGCCAGGTTTCCTTTTGTACAGATACTTGAAATTTGTAACCTTGGAACTGTAAGTGGTCTGTGCTAAAGGCAGATTTCCTTCATGCACAGGCTCAGCTTAAGACACGTGTTACTGTACTTGTGACAACAACGCGAAACTTTAAGGTTATATCCGAGGAACAAATTGTGACCACATTATTTCCGTGTGTCCCAAGTTATCTTCAAAAATAAAATTAAACATAATAATAATAATAATAATAATAATAATAATAACAATAGGTCTGAACAGCTGGAGGATTACTGAATGAAGAAGTAGGCTTTTGTGACTGATTCTTAACCTTTTAAAGCCTAGCGGTAACTTTACGTACCACCAGGTTTAACATTAAAAAATTCTACATGGTGCCCACATTGCGTTTATGTGTTTTGTACGGGTCTCCGAACAAACAGCAAGTTTTGCCTTATAAAACAATAAGAGATTGGTTTTTATAACCGAAGTGGAGAGTGTTTACAGCGCGGTAGGCACTAAGTC
This sequence comes from Coptotermes formosanus, assembly GCA_013340265.1. Classification (NCBI taxonomy): domain Eukaryota; kingdom Metazoa; phylum Arthropoda; class Insecta; order Blattodea; family Rhinotermitidae; genus Coptotermes; species Coptotermes formosanus. The sequence continues at coordinate 1,202,264 of BLKM01000655.1, forward strand.
CTTGTATAAAATATATACGCTTCGTCTTTAAAGGGTTAATTCGCTTTGCTTAATTAATGCGTTTCGAACATCCCGAACACAAGAACAGTAACAACACAGTCGTCTGTGCATTTGTCTCCTTCCGACATTTTGTCTGAAAGCAGCAGTAAGGGAATTAGTTAAAAGTTCGGGTCAAACTGAATGCAGAGAGAATTTGTGAAACAGGAACAAAGCAATAGCGCTACAGTTTTCAGCGTCTAGTACAGTAGCCCTTTGGAGAGAGCATCTCTAGTGATGACGTTAGTGTGTACTGAAATTGCAGCATATTTCCCACTTTTCTTGTAGCCCCTCTTTGTTAAAATTCCTTGCGAACATGACATAATGAGGGAAATAGAGCAATGAATTTCGGTCTGTAGTTAGCTGACTTGCTTGAATTCTGCAAGTCGAGGTCTGTTCACATGATACTGACTGTTGCAGTGAAACCCGGTTATAGCGACATTGGTTTATGCGACGTCTCTCTTACAGCGTCAAATATTCTGTGGTACCAATTAATTCGTCACTGTTAACCATAACGTTACACTACTCAGTTATAACGGTACTCGTTTATAACGACACAAAATATTCAGTCCCTTTCATGACGTTATAACCGGGTTCGACTATGTTTACATTATATAAAGCATTTTGTAAAGCTTAGATTCATATATAAGAGATTTTGTTGACTGCATTCGTATGTTTTCTCGAATGTACAAATATTTCAGGGCGTGAATAATGCGGTATGGCATTTTTAGACTAACAACTGTAAACTTAGAGTTCGAAATATTATCTAAAACCTTAAAAGTTTTTCATATTCCTGGTATTAAGCATACTGTTTACATAATTCCAACCAAATGCACTTCGAGTTAACAAACGTGTATTGTATTACCTCATGGTATACACTGTGCTACGTGTCACGGCTTACGTAAGCCACACTCGGGGAGAATCAAGTACAAAGGAGAAATTACATATGTAAATGTAAGTATATATCATCGTCAGATATGTGAGACATATACGTATAGGATACTGCGGAAAGCTATCAGTATTTTAAATTATTTTTAATGCTGGTAAGTGATGTTTGTGTATAAGTATTAAAAATTAATTAAAAATTCTAATTTTTAATAATAAATATACAAATGCCTTTTACCATTATTAAAATTCATTTAAAATACTGATAGTTAAAGGCCTAGAATTCATTCTTTCAGGACCTAGCTATTGTCCTCCTACAGACGGAGAAACACATCGTGGAGAACACTCCAAATTTAGAACCAAAAGCATCAAACGCCCAGACGTGTTTTATGAATAGGCTTACACAAAGTAGTGTATCGATTTAGACCGTTCCTTTACACGTCAAATCCAGATTGGAACGAACAGCTGGTCAGACTTTGTGGAAATATTAAATATCATCCAGTTTATGCATCAGGAACCACAAAACCGCAACCTGTTTTCTACTGACGGGTTAGCGTCAAGCACGCAAAGCAACTTCGCTCCAAGTAACAGGCAATTTTTTGAACAACACAATTCGTGCATAAACAAGTTGAAGGAGAAATACTGTGGAAATGCAAGTTGTATAAAGCATGTTACAGGTAAAAATCAACGATACTGACAGTAAATGGAATTTTTATTGCAAGAGAAAAAAGTAAAGGAAATAGTAAAATTGTATCACAGAGCGTCAGTTGTAAAATTTGATCATTAAGTTACGTAGACAAAATCAGCTACGTCATTATATTCGTCTGTGTAACACATTTCCAAAGAAGTAAAATTGATTATCTCTAATGATGATTGTACTTCGTGGTTGAGGCTACAGCCGTATGTATATGTATGTATTTCGGCCGAATATTGGTTTGGGTTCGAGTCCATGTCAGACCACTGTTCAGCATGAGAGAACGGAAACATTTGTTTATTTCTTTTTTCGACTATATTGAGAGCACCTGTGCAGGCGTAACCGCTCGCTACGTGAGGAAGGGTCCTTATACACTCTCGGAATCCAACTGTTTCTCCCAGTCGTGACAGTTACTGCACTCGTCAAAAGAGTCGGACAGTTGTAAGTTTCGCTGACGGGGTTCCAAATTTCGCTTTGGCAAATTCATGATCTAACCACTGATCTGAGCCGTGTGTGACTTCTGCAGCTTTCCTTCATGTGCGTGTCCTATTCCTACATAAAACGTAATGAAATTTTAAATAATAAGAATTAGATAATATTTCCTAAGTATTATCAATCAACAAAAGAAGACCCTGTTTCATTGTCGGACCAATCACAGAAGTCGAAGACTTTTTTCAGAGGTGTCGCCATTAATAAGGAGATATGTGGAAGGACATAGTGTTATTCAAAATTTATATGCGAGAGGAGATGGGGTGCAGAAAAAATCGTCTAAGAAGGGTAAATCAGTAACCAGATATTAATAAGAGTAATCAGGAGGTAGAAACAGTGGTCGGACAGCAGGGACATATTGTAGTCAGGGTAAAAGGCAGTTAGAGTATGTGGAAGAGATCTGCGCTGTTCTGGGATATTACACAGCGTCGAATGGTAATCCTTTGCCGACGTTTCGGCACAACGTATCGGTCCCATCTTCAAGGGTCAAGAAGTCCAAGAAGAATAAGAAACTACTCTCCTTGGACTTCTTGACCGTCGAAGATGGGACCGATATGTTATCCCGAAACGTCGGTAAAGGATTACCATTCGACGCTGTGTAACATCCCAGAATAGCGCAGATCTCATCAGCATCGCGGGGCAAGCCTGAAATCACAGAGAGACTGTGGAAACCTACAAAAGTATTCACTACGTATAATAGGTACGTATGCATCACCAGTAAATGCAAAGTTCCTCTTCGTGGTGCTAAATGTAATATTATTTCTGACGACATCGACAACGCTGGCCGAAACTTCCCATGAGATCCTGAGAAAATTCCCTCGTGCTTCAACATCAGAACTAGTCCGTGCACCTGACTTCTTACATTTCAGCCTTCAAACCATCGTATGAAAGCAGGGATAAACCCTCTCGAGCGCTGTAGGTCGCCGTGAGAGGCAGGAGCGGAGGCGACATTATGTAAAGGCAGGATGGGGCAGCGTTCATTCAGCGTTGTTTAAGATACGCTAGTCGACCACAGTTTATATAAATTTATTCAAAGTAATGTGAATTGAAAGGCAAATGTTTGCCATTAATGAGGGATGTTATCACGCAGTCACTCTGCAAAACAGCACACGTCAGATTTGTCCACCAAAGCTGAAGGAGAGATGAACTCTGTTCATGACACTTTCCGTTACGCGGACGTGACAGGTTATATGTATTTCTGTCTTCAGAAATTCATAGTTTGAGGTTATGTAAGTCTGCCGAACGTGTCTGAAAGATTCTTCTTTCAAATAGCCCCATAAAAAGAAATCACAAGCCCACAGATCGGGCGAACGGGCTGTCCAAGAAATGTCACACCAAAGTCGTTATTTTTTGATAACGTCTTTACGGCGAATGCACGGTGGACAGCGACTTCAGAGCCATGTATTTGTTAAATGGCGTCCCTAGATGAACCTATAGCGCGCTTAGTTTCCATGCTGTCTCCGGGCTGCCCGAGTACTACGTAAATCAAAATGGTGAATTAAAGCTCCCCCACACTTATATGATAAATCAGTGCAATAATTTATCTTCACACGGTCGTCTAATGATAGCGCGGCCGTACGAAGCGCGTAGCAGTATGAGTACGGTATATGAAAACCTGTATTGGAGTGAAAAATATAGTGACAGTGTAAAGCCTTGTGCAGACAAAACTCATTATTAGCTTGTACATTTTTTTTCAGTGACGATACAGGGTGATAAATTTATATTCCCTACTCCAATAATGCATTTCAATGCCTTTACTACTACAGCCACCGCCGCCACCGCCAGCATCACTACCACCATCACTGGACGTTGCGATGCACTCACGCTGCATATTCGGGAGGTCGCAGCGTCCATACTTTACCAAGAACCTCCTCATCGTGACTGAAGTTTTTGTGGCCTTAGTTATTATCTTCAGGGGGACGTACTAAGATCGCTTCCTTCCACACAATTTACAATCGCCCCCGTTCGGCAATCTGGCCCGAGCTACTGGTAGCACGGTAAAATCAACCATAAATATCAAGAAGTACTAGTGCTATAATAATAATACAGGTAAAAATAAATTCAGTTGAATTCTTAGTACGTATTTGTATGCTGATTCAGCAGTCTAATTTGTCAATTACAAAATGGCTCTCGTAGAAAAGTAATGATGATTGTGATATAATTAGACGAAGAAGAAGAAGAAGAAGAAGAAGAAGAAAAGGTAAAATGAAAAGAAAAGAAAAACATTTCGTTAAGCAATCATTCAACAAAAGTGAAAAGATATCAGAACAGGAAATTACACGACTATCTGAACGAATAGGCTGCGTTAGATAGGCCATCTCGATTTGTCAAATTTGACACGATCAGATTCACTTTAAAAAAAAGTTGCCTCTGACGCCGAATCTCAGTTTCACTGGCTTGACACAGTGAGGCAGAGGTCTGCACGAATTCTGTTCAAAACCAATGGACGTGACGTTACAGCGTTTTTGTTAGACCCTGTTCGACTAGTCTGGGCCCAGCTCCTTTAACGTGCCTGTAGCCTAAGGCTGAAGCTTAGCTCTATTCCAATCAGATGACGCAGCGCAGTATTTGCTGATGCAGTGTAGGCAAAGAAATGAAACATTTCTGTAGAGACGCCGTATACTTTCCATGGATCGACCCCTTTCACGTTACTTTCGAGCTCGATGTTTTCTCCTCCAGAACACTCCCCTAAATTCCCCTGAAGTCGTTTATCCATTCTCTTCGCACGAATATTTATGATGGTGCTTTGAATTTGATGACATAGGCCAGAGGAGGAAGGAGGGGAGTATGACAGTATGAAGAGTGAGAAGCCTCGACCATCGTCATCAACAACATGCAAGTGAAATCTTTCCGTGGCCGTAGTATAACCACAAGACTTGGGACAAATTTTTTCACATTATGACTGCAACTGTGAGTGCTAAGAAGACTCCGTTCCGCTGGACAATACATTTAACTTATGGTGACCTGTCTTTTACATCGTAAGCTTTCCATTACCTTGGCCACTGTACTGCGGACTGCTGTCGCAAATTCCCTCCCGACTGTGAATCAGTTGTTGCAGGTTGTGGACTGGACTGCAGGAAGGGATCGTCTTCTTGATTTGTCAACCCAATTTCTGGACTTTCTGTGACGAATAGCACATGATGTCTTGAGGATCCATTACTTCAACCAGAGCTGCGTCCGGTCATCTAGTGTTTTATCACTCAGTGTTTTTGTGATTTCCCCTCATGATGGTGCCTCAGAGTACCGAAATGTGTCGGGTTGTAACTGTTATCTTTTACTAAGATTCGTTTATTTGTAACTTTTGCACAAGTCGGTGTGATTATATGTAATTTTAGCGACCTTACGTGCACGGTACGGACAGCATAAAAAGTATGTGCATTGTTAACTCTCTGAGCAAAATATTTGGAACTAACATAAAAGAGGTGTGTTGTGAAATTTATTAAGCTTGGTAGACTTACATGGGCTGGATACATAAAGAGGATGGAAGAAAGTGTCCCTGCAAGGAAAGTCCTTTTTACTAAACGAGGAGGAAGTGGAGATAGAAAAAGAGGCAGACAAAAGTTAGGTTGTACGACGAATTCAAAGGAGGACGTCGCACGGGTTGAATGTAGAAATTGGAGAATTAATGCACTGTCAAGAGAGGAGTGACGGAAGCTCATAGAAGAGGTGAAGTCCCACGCGGGAATGTAGTGCGATTGGAAGAAGAAGAAGAAGAAGAAGAAGAAATACACAGGAGGCAAGAGGAGGACGAAGGGAACTGCATAAAAATCTTTATAGTTTGTACGGTTTACCAAGCATTATTCGCATAATCAAAATAAGGAGGGTATGGTGGATGGACATTCTATTACACAAGGGAGAAGCGAGAAGTGTATGCAGAATTTTAGCCTTGTGACCTGAATGCAAGGTTCTGATTCTGAAACGTGGCCATAAATGAGTGCAGCGGTGAAAGATGCAAGTAATGTTCACGTTTTCTGTACGTCAAATGCTGTAATGGAGAAACACTTTGTTTTCTGTGACGTAAGAAACACAACTTTTGTGTGTGTTTAGATGACTTTCAGGTTTCAAGGGATTGAGTTAAATTAGCGGTTAAATGGACTGCTGCAGGACAATGCTGTTGGAAACACCCTGCAAAACAAGGTAACATTTCATTGCTTGTTAGGCAAGTCTGCAACCCGACAGAGCGCCCACTAAGGTCGCCCCGTCCTACCATCTGTACGCGTGAAACAATTAGGGAACCGCTGAAGAGATTTTCATAACATTTGCTTTGGAGAATTTAACTGAAATTTGTAGATTTATTATATTTCTAGTTAAAGCTGGACAGCAGCACTTCGCATTGAGACCTGGAAACTTTTGTACTAGTGTATCGAGCTTAACTGAGTCTTAATTCGTTAAACATTTATGGAGACGAAAAATTTTGTGGACAGAAATTGTGCAGGAACACGAGACACACACTTTAAGTCAGTGTATTTCCATAATTCTTACTTTTTTCAACATAATTAGACAAAAATAAGGAAACAAGCCACAAGTGTTACACTGTGCCTAGGTTTTTTAAATTGTGTTGTCAACAATGAGAGCCATGAGCAGAAGAGGACGACTGTAGTGTCTCATGGTGTGTTAGAGGGCTCCCTATTTAGTTAGCGACCCTCGTTCTGTTTCTCTATATTTAACATTTTACACCCCACATCTGTACGTAAAAGTAGAACTAAGCCCCTGCTCGTGGTCGGGTAGAATGTCTGTCTGCATACTGAAGCAATTCCTGTTACAGTCACTCCATCACCACTGTAGAAGCAAGAAGAATTGGGCAAAAAAGTGTTGGGGAATTCTGTCAGGAAGATGTATCAGCGTTCCAAATTTAGAGCAAAGGAACTGAGTGTGCCGCTACTTGCCAAATGCAGGGAGACATTTTAACATATTAAGGAAGATTATAAAGCTTGTTTAAAGCATCAAGTTTTTTTTGTGGAATATAACCAATGTCGAACATTTGGGTGAGATATAAAACAGAATCTGTGCGGGAAAATTTGTATTAAAAGACTTCTTGCAATCTTTCAAAATAAAAATTTGTCCGCGAAAGTTAAGAAATCGCACTGCATATTCGAAAGCACTCTGTTATCTGGAGACGTATTAAGACTGACTGAGAAATTGATTTGTTACACAATGGCAGTTGATTTCGATTTTATAGTCGTATTCAGAGGAAAAGGGACAATACAATGAGAAGCGAAACATCACAATGAAGTGAAGGTTACTAGACTGGCAGTAATACATTTCAAACATGGTCACCCGGACGGTATGGAATGCAAAAAGTGTGTTGCACTGGTCGCTGGAATGAATAAAAAGAAGGAGAAGTAGGAGAAAGAGGAACAGGAGGAAGAAGAGGAGGACGAAGAAACTGAATATGAAGATGAAAGAAAATGTTGAAGGTAATGAGAAATGGGTATAGCAGTAATAATAGAAGCAGAAGACAAGGAGGAGGAAGAAGAAGAAAAAGAAGAACTGAATGTGAGTGGAAAACATTAAGTCCACTAAGGACGACAGAAAGTCAGAGAGCAGAATACTGCGGATACTGAAACAGCAAACGCGTGAAGAGATAAAAGACAAGAAGATGGAGTCAAAGTGAACAGATTAAAGCGGGCACTGAGAGGAGAAACACATAAAGGGATAAAGGCAAGAGGATGAAGACGAAGAGAGCACATTATTGCGGACACGGGAACAACAAGCACATGAAAGGATAAGGCAAGAAGATGGAGACAAAGAGAACAGATTAATGCGGACACTGAAACAGCAAATACGTGAAGGGATAAAGGCAAGAAGATGGAGACAAAGAGAGCAGATTAATGCGGACACTGAAACAGCAAATACGTGAAGGGATAAAGGCAAGAAGATGGAGACAAAGAGAGCAGATTAATGTGGACACTGAAACAGCAAATACGTGAAGGGATAAAGGCAAGAAGATGGAGACAAAGAGAGCAGATTAATGTGGACACTGAAACAGCAAATACATGGAGGGATAAAGGCAAGAAGATGGAGTCGAAAAGGGTAGATTAACGCGGACACTGAAACGACAGACACATGCAGGGATAAAGCAAGAAAATGCAGACAGGGAGAACAGATTACTGCGGACACTGAAACGGCAGATGACAGGGTAAACCCAAGAAGAAGAGACAAACATTCTAACGAGGTGCGAAGTTTATGCTCTCAAGCTTCAGAAAGCAGTACTAAGGCAATAACATGTCACATAAACCGTGAAACACAACTTTAGGCGTTCTTCGCTTTTAAATAACTGGAACATATTTTTAAAGCCTTTCCACCAAATACCTTGATCTAATAAAGCGCGATTCTGCCTCACATTCGGAAGGTACCGGGTTCAAATCTGGGCCGGAACGCCGACTATTTTAAATCAGGTTTGACGTGTTTTTCCTCATGTGCTTCTGGAACCTCCCGTTATCACGCCTCAAGTTTAGGCACAGATTGCTTCTGTCCATATTATGTCAATTCAGTATTCAATAATCGATCACAAGTCGTGAGATTTAACATAATAAATGTTAAATGGCCCACAAATAAGTAAATAAGCAACGAATAAAACAGCCCTACGTTTAAATAAGCATAAGACGTCCTAAACTGCAGAACGAAATACGTAAAGGGTACAGTTATTCATTCTGCAGATAATCCTGGCATGATTTGCTTTAACGACGGTTGTTATTTTCAGGAGATTTCACATCCCTTCAGAGCACATATTAAAGTCACTCTGTCCTTCCGTCTGTCTCTATTGATGTAACAAATCGAGAGCCACTGAACTGATATTCATGAAATTTGATATTGGGAAGTTTCGGAGAAATTGTCACACTGCTTCAATTTTGGTTTAAATCTGTCCAACATATCAGAAAGTCTATGTGCATTTTTGCACGGAACTGCAGCTTACATAGGCTTACCCACAACCTACGCGGAAACGAATACACAATCTTAATTGATTTTTAAATTACCCATAACTGTACATTGCATTGTTAGATATGGTAACTAAAACCAACAAACGCACCTGTAGGAGCTATTACTACGTTTATAATATATTTTCATATACTTGTGTACATTTGTTGGTTTTAGTTGCCATTTCTAGTCTTAATTGCATTCAGGCTACATTAAAAGCGGTATTTTTTTAATTCTTTTAATGTGGAGCTGCAGTGAATACGAATTTTAAGCTTTATTCTTTACTGTTACGTTACACCAGGCTAAAAGATGTTAAACGTATTGTCTTTAACCTAGGTTATTGAGGTAAAAGCTAAAGTTGTCTCTGCCCGTGTTGGGAGAAGAAGTGGTATAGCTCCACACATTTTTAACCTTGGCGCTAGATGAAAGTGAGTTGAGGAGAAAACTATTAATAGTCGCCTTGCTCTTCTGAAGGCTGTAAGTTCCTTAATCGTCAGGAGCTCCTTACCCAGGGACGCAGTGCCACACCAAAGAAGACTCGAATCCTAGATGGTATCATAACCCACAACACCACAACATGGGTATTTATTGTGACTTCTGAAAGGAGTGGGAGACAAACTGTATGTCACCCCTGTGAAGGAGAAGTGCATTGGAGTTTGAAGAAACAAACTGGAAGAAAGAAAAGAGAATGCACAGTGCTCACAGCAGATGGATAGACGGAGAAACAAGGTATGGACAGATATGGGGAACTGAGACTTCGTGCTGAAGAACAAAAGACGAGTGCTGGGCGCATAATGCCAGCAGTAGGCCAGCCAGAACAAAACACGACTGCTGTTCAAGCGGTGTCAGCACTAGGCCAAACAGAGCAACAGACGAGTGATGTGCACACGGTGCCAGCAGCAGGCCAAACTACAAGGGACGAGAGATGTGCAAACGGTGTCAGCAGTAGGCCAAACAATAAGAGACGAGTGATGTGCACACGGTGTCGGCAGTAGGCCAAACAGAACAAGAGACGAGTGATGTGCACACGTCAGCAGTAGGCCAAACAACAAGAGACGAGTGATGTGCACACGGTGTCAGTAGTAGGCCAAACAGAACAAGAGACGAGTGATGTGCACACAGAGTCAGCAGTAGGCCAAACAGAACAAGAGACGAGTGATGTGCACACGGTGTCAGCAGTAGGCCAGACAGAACAAGAGACGAGTGATGTGCACACGGTGTCAGCAGAAGGCCAAACAGAACAAGAGACGAGTGATGTGCACACAGAGTCAGCAGTAGGCCAAACAGAACAAGAGACGAGTGATGTGCGCACAGTGTCAGCAGTAGGCGAGACAGAACAGCAGATGACTGTTGTGCGCACGGTGTCAGCAGTAGGCCAAACAAGAGACGATTTCTGTGCGCACGGTGTCAGCAGTAGCCCAAGCAGACCAAGAGTCCAGGGTGTCTGGTACACTGGGCTAGTGTAGTTCGTAGTAAACATGTACTGCAAAGCGTTAAGCAGGAAGAGTTTTGGATGGGCATGTTAAAAGGAAGGAGGGCTTCGTGTCTTTCGCCTAGATAAGAGGCTAATATTGAAATGAATCCTACAGAAATAAGTTTGGAGTGTACGGACTTGGTTCATCTGGCTCAAGATTGGAACGACTGTAAGCACCAGTACTCCACAGTTTCATTTTCGTGCATTTTCTACCCTGTTTAATCTTAGCAGTTTATAGCGTCTTTAATTAAAACACTTTAGCTCATGTGCAAAAGGTAATGAATATTTAGATTGTGTAAAAGATAAAGTATCTGTCAGATAGCTAAGCAAATATTTGCGGCCGGGATAGCGTAATCAATATAGCTACTCACTACTGGTTGGACGGGCTGGGATCGAATTCCTGTGTGGGTGACATTTTCCGTATCGCCCAGACCGGCTCCGAGGCCCACCCAGCCTCCTGGGTCTTAAATGGGGGCGAAGGGGCTATAACGTGGTGCTGATCACCTACCTTTTCTTGGCGCAGGGTTGCAGATGGGATGGAGCTCTACCTTCTTCTCTCCTCTGTGCCTACCCAGTCCATGTCATGGGGTGACATTTACCTAACAAATGTTATCTTCCCAGAAAGATCTCTTCCGTATGGACTTGGCAAATTATTAAGAGAGTTAATTAGTTTTAAGGTTCATCAAATTTTGTTGTGCACTATACTGAATCATGTAAGTTGAATACACAGCCTTACAGCTTATTTACTTTTATGTTAATGTTATGTGTCCATCTACGGTTAGGTCATGTCTGTTTTACCTGCAGATTTCAAAAGGCCGGTATAACCGAATGTCGCTGCATAGAGGACACATTACACATATTTAACTTGGGAAAGTCCGATTTGCTCCATCACATCCCAAAGGTCACCTTGTCGCAGTACATTAAAACGTCGCGGTCTGCCGGGTAGTATATTCTGACCTCGGTCATGAGACTGGCTGAAGAAAGTGAGGCTGTGCATGGGTTACCTCGGTCCATGCGAGCAAATGCCCAGTTATGCCAATACTGCTCCTTGGAAAACACTTCCAATTCGTTGAATGCATTTGCACGTGCTACAGTAATATGTGGTATTGCAATATGGATGGCTGGGACTCCTGCTTCTTTTTTCCGGGGGCGGGAGGGAGGATTCCTTGGTATACACGTCGGTCAGGAGACCAGCTACTCGGTCTTGGACTTTGCGACGTTTTGTGACGACATCGACATCGCAGTTGGCAACCCTGCGGAGCGCCTCTTAAAACGCTGTATCCTTAGTGAAACAAATGCAGATCAGCGGAAGGGAGTTTCGTGAAATCTGCCATTTGGTAATTTTAGAAGCATTTGTTATTAAAACTTTCCAAAATTTTTATTGTAATTAGTCAAAAATAATTTTTTGTCTGTGACGGTAACAACACAAATGGGGCCTAGGCCGCCCTATTATTGAGGTTTCTAGATCACACGGAATTAGACACACACACATCCGGTAGGATTCCTCTGAATGAATGATCAGCTCGTCGCAGAGGCGGCTACCTACATAACATAAAACAAACACAGGAGACGAACATCTGTGCCCCCGCGGGATTCGAACCGGCGATCCCAGCAATCAAGCGGCCTGAGATCTACGTTTTAGACCGCACGGCAACCGAGATCGGGAAAGTAACAGATATTTTACACGACCTGCATTATTTCCTGTTCGTGTCTCGAGTCTATATTATTAACTCTTCGGTGTCAGTCTCGATACATTGTACGGACCTTGAATTCTTCACACACACACACACACACACACACACACACACACACACACACACACGCACACACGGTGCACTGTATCGCACTTTAATTCTTTACGCGCTGCCGGTGTCGGTGCAAAGTAGTGCCGTAAATGCATTTAAGGCAGTGGATTTCAAAGGATGTGCCGCGAAATTTTGGATGTTATATTGTTGCAAGTAAAATAAAATTTGTAAATAATTTTATTTGAAATAAATTTTACTTACACGTACGTAGTACGCAAACATCGTCCGCGTCGTCCGACTCTCCCGTAGCGTTGCCAACTGAAGCATTCGGTAGGCCGCAATATCTCACTGCAGTGACTACTTTTCCGTGAGCAAATAAGTTTTGAGAACCACTGATTTAAGGGTACCGTCAATTAATACCCTCCTACCTTGGGCAGTAGCTGACATTTAAACCGCGGCGTCATTGATGGTTTACCAGCGTGAAGAGTATTTCGAAAATAAAAATTAAAAAAAAAAGAAACATATTCTATATTTAGTGAACATATTCCATGCATCGAGTTGTAGAGATAATGAACCAAGAACCCCTGCACTATCTGCCATTTTACGCTTCGCATATTCAACAGTAAATAATGGTCTTCACAACGCACTTGGAAATTGCCGAAGAATCAACGGCTTTCCGAAGACACGCGTATGTGTCCCATTTACGTTAATTTCAGTAATAATTAAACAAAGCTTTTCCCTCACTCTTGACCATATTTATACGGACCTAGACGCCTAGAAATTCTCACCTTATCTGAAGAAATGCTGTACTTAAAGTATTCTAGCTTCTTGCAATAAATACTAGTGCTAAATAGAGTGTGGACGTTATCATTTATTTTATGATCAGTTATGCCGAACGCTTACTGTTAAAAAGTGCTTTCGGCACCCACGGCACACTTAAAAAGTGCTGTGGGTGCTGTAATAGTGTTGTTAACACAAACTTATTGTACAAAATTATGATTTCCCTTACTGTTTTATATTCTTCGCATCACATATAAATGGAGGACAACAGAAAGTGTTTGAGAATAGGGTGCTGAAGCGAATATTGCAGTGTTTTTGGGAGGACGTGACAGGAGGATGGAGAAACCAGCACGTTTTGGAGATTCGTAGTTTTATTTCGTACAAAATATTAACAAGATGATCACATAAGGGAGGAGAGCTGGACAGAGCATGTGGCACACATGGGAGGGAAGAGAATTGCTTATAAAATGTCTGCAGGAAAAGCTGAAGGAAAGAAACCACTTGGAATTGTCCAAGCGCTATAAAAGCATGTCTTAAAGTACAAACACACTTTTAAGGATATAACCACACTCATTTACTTGATTCAAGATATGGTGGCATGTCATGGTTTTACCGGTTTCCTTATCTATACATGGTATTTGCACTAGTATAAATTATATCCTGTAACAAGTAAATGGTATTTTAACTTTTTTACGCTGTCAGAATTCATCCTGTCAGTGTATTATTTCCATTTCCGTCTCTATTATTTTATAAATCCCGCTGAATGCAAGATTTGTACTTCTTTTGTTATTTCTTCATTTCTTTTGCGGTACGAACTTTACTTGCAAGCTAGACTTCGTGTTTTCTACTTCCGTTTGGAGGCATCATTTCATCAACCCAAGAGAAATGAGGCACTGAAAATACCAGAGAAAACTACATAATGAAGAGCTTCATAAGCTGTACTGCTTACTTGACTTTGTTACGGGGATAATGTAAAGGTGGTTGAGATGTACAGGGCATGTAGCCTGCACGGAAAGGATGAGAAATGCATATAGAAATTTTTAGTCGTTTAACCTTGGGACAGATAGCACCCTGAGGATTATCTTAAATAAAGGTACTTCCAGGGTTTACACTGGATTAATTTTGAGTAGATTAGGGACCAGTGATAGGATTTTATGTGTGTGGTAAATAATATTAGGGCTGCATAAAATGCCAGGAATTTCATGGCGAGCTGAGCTGCTGTTAGATTCTCAAGACTTCCCTTCCATGAAGTTAATTATTTATTTCAGTACAACAGCTTAAGTTAATCGTTTGAAGGACCGTGGCAAATACATATCGCCTACTGTAATATTAAAGCACTTCATTTGGCTCACACCAATGTATTTGTGAGTTTTGTAAGACTAAAAAAAACAGCTATTTCGCTGGACATCCTTAATCAATTGGAGACACAGTGTGTTTAGTATGCACTTGTAACCGAAGTTTTGCGTAGAATTTAGATAAACGTGAAAAGGTTTAATTTTGTACTTTTTTATTTGTGAAAGCGTGCGTTCAGTTTTGCTTTTCATGCACGCCATCATCGTTATCGTACGTAACATGAGTCTGTGCAAGGCAAAGTTTTGCAAGTCGTGTTTTCGTCATTTGGGGAACTTAACGCCACTTTGCCTGTCAACGCGATGCTTTCACCCTTGACATACCTTGATACTGCCTATGGTCTGAGGGCTAAATTAATTACATGTGTTACGTTTTTTCTGTTCATAGACCTCAGTATTGTGATACCCTATATGCACATATATCATTGTTCTTGACAACGACCAAACACCACTCTGCTTTTCAACGTCTCATTTGTCTGCTGTCAACTGATGTGGACGTTGAATTTGATCAGTACCAAGTACAAACATGTGTCTGTTCTCATCAATGTTCCTTCTAATTTTTTTTTACAGCTGCCCGGACCTGCTAGTACTCTGAGTGTAAAATTTTTACACGACCTAAGGACTGGGCGGCACTTTTAAAAGTTTTTTTTGTAATATGCATAATAAGAATATTTACAATGAAAATTGAAAAATTCCAGTTGCGCGGCGACAATTCGGCGTGAGCAGGAGCATTTCGGTTAGTGTGATGCCGCGCACTCTCGCAGCTTGGAGGGAGCATTGGTTCCCATATTCAGCAAATGCAACACATGGAAACCAGAAGTACTTATCTTTCACGTGATTAAAAAAAGCACGCAGCTAGAATATTGATAAGACATATTGTGTTTCTTGACCCGATCGTCATTATGCGCGTGCGAGAGAAAGAAGGGTGCATGTTATTGTCAACTGACTGATCAGAGAGGGTGATTGATATGCATTAATATTGAACGCAGCTGCAGGGACGTGCTGCCAGTGTAAGCCTGTAAATGGAACAGGAGGAGATGAGTGTGTCAGCGTTTATGTTTGTGAGATTTGAGGCTCTGCTGCTGTGTGTATTCTGGGTTATACCGTGTAGCTTTGTGTGCGAATACTGAAGCTTGGGAGGACGATGTTGCCTCAGTCTTTAGAGTTAAAGTGGAGAGAGTGAGGAGGACGCGGTTGGGTTAGATATTTACTTGGATTGTAGTCATTCAGAACCATGGGAGAGGGACAGGATATGAAACTCGTTGCGGTCCAGTACGGAGGGTGGACAGAGAAGAGGAAATGGAAGATGAGGGCCCTTTACATCTTATTACCCGATGATTCGGTCAAGTTATTGGCACTTGTGCTTCGTAGGTTGATTTGGAGAGGTCAGGGTTAGAAACTCGCACACGTGGCTGATCTTGTACATTAAGGATACTCTACGATATCCGTCGGCCCCTCAACGAAAGTACCTGCAGATCCTTCCCTGAGTAGCAATCTTGCTTCGTGGTCTAAAGGTCATGAGTACGATTGTCGCTTATATGACCGGCTAGTTACACTAAGCATCTATATGGGTTTTCTTAGCCCTTCCAAGAAAATTATGACATATCTTAAAAATGGCCATGAATTTTTTCTTTCATTCATTTCGTATCCCCTGTTTATAGATTTGCCCTACACTTTGGCACTGCATATACATTGTAGTTTAAGGCGTCGTTAAAGGGCACAGAATTGGTGTATTGTATTGTTCCAGCTACCCAAGGAAGTTGTGATAGCACCTTTATCTATCTCTGTCTTACATATAAGCCAAGAACGCTGAGAAATGCAATAAACTACATGGAAATATATCAGATGTCACCGAGTAAAGTTCTCAGCTTGTATGGTGAAGTTTGTACGAGTAATAAGAAGACTGACTACATAAAGGGAGAAAGTTGTCAGCTGTGCTTAATTAAACAGCGTAACGTCATTCGACTGAGACATATGGGGAATGGAGGTGAGACACCGTGCATTCTTGAATTGGGTTTTAGACTTGGGTCAGTTTTACAACCCCCGAGTTTTACGTCCAGGGAAAGAGCACCAGGAAATCATTCGGTAGTACCCTAGGTGGGCGTCACAGTCGGCCCGTACACTCACAAACCTGTCCCTGTCGAGCATTGAACCCTGACTTTCAAAAAGACCCTTTTTCATAGCTGTACCGGCTATAGGCCTGCTGATTGAGGTACTCTCCTCCTGACCACAAGTTCTGTTTGGTTTGTTTAGCGACGCTTCACTAGTTTAGGCCATGTACGTGTATTGACAAGTGTCTGGAAGGACGTTTAGGCCATGTACGTGTATTGACAAGTGTCTGGAAGGACGTTTAGGCCATGTACGTGTATTGACAAGTGTCTGGAAGGAAGTTTTGCTGACAAAATTTCTCCCGCTTTTTCCTAGACAGAAGAAAACAACGAAAAATCTCAGTCTCCAGGCCGTGTTTAAACTTGGGACGTACTGAATGTGAAGCGTGGTGCTCCTCTCGACCGAGACGCTCACTCTGTAGGCCTCTATGAATTTATGTCAACTTATTTCATAAGAAATAATAAAACATGGCCTCTTTTAGATATCAAAAAGGTTTTCGACTTTTGGCCCTATACAGTAAAACACGAAAGATACTTTTCTTGAGGTACATAGCTGTACACAATATAAAGAAATGGCCTTCATCTAATGATTGTCATTCCGTTGTTTTATAACATGGATATTGATAAATGCAGACTTTCCGCCTGACATACCTATCCATTTATTGCAACACGGCTACATGTTTCAGGTCACCAAAATATGTATTTGACAACTGGAAAACATAATCTGGGGAAAGGAAATATTCTGAAGAAAATAGACTACGATGTGAAACAAAAAAAAATCAATAGGAAGGTTCAGTTCACGTGGGGTATATATAACCTTCACCATACAAAATTTAAATAAAAATTAAAGGACTGAAGAAAGCAAAGTAGACCCAAACACAGAAAAATTTGAAAATAGCTTTGGATTTAAGGTTAATAGTTTTAAAATAGATAATTTTATTATAAATAACAGCTACTAGATGACATAATTGGAAAATGCATTAACTTATCTTCCGTAGTTGATGAGAACTCACGAAAACATAAGACACGTGTCTGTCCTCTGTATGCATATTTGCCTTTTTTAAGAAGTTCTTATTTGACAGCCTGATGACTGTCCTATAAGTGGACCGAAACATGTAGCTGTGTGGCAAAAATGGATAGTTATGTTAGACGGAAAGTCTCTGTGTTTGTCAATATCGATAAACGACAGTAACTAAACATGTTGAGCACACTCCTTCCTGGCGACAAAACAGACGCGCATCTAGTCGATTTACACCTTTCGTGGAACCTGAAGATTTGTCGGCATATCCAACACATTGTCCCTGTCTTTAGTCACACAATCCAGTCAGTACACTCCACCCCTCTTTCTTTAAGATCCATTTTGATATTAATCTCGAATATTCGTACAGACCTTCAAAATTTTTATCATCCCCTAAGCTTTCTCGACTAAATTTTGTAAGCATTTATAATTTACCAGTTCAACATACCCGCCTTTCTCATTATTCTTGTTGCAATTGTATTCAGAATGAGAGAAAGAAGTACGAAATGCCTCATTACACATTTCTTGCTCCAAATGATCAAAGACAAGACGGAGCAGATGTGAGGGCCGCTTGTATAAACTGTGTCTTCATTTCTTGCACGGTTGCATCTTCACCACACTTGAGAAGCTTTCCAGTCGAGTCATAGCTGTCTCTAAAATTGTTTCATTGACACGGTGTAATTTGTTATTGGAGTTTAGACTGCGTTTTGTCATGTCTTTCACCTTAACCTGTTTGTTAGTTTTCCTTTCCCCCGGCTGTAATTCCCATCGTCTTGTTGCGCTTGGCTACAAAGCACACATGCACGCACGCACGCACATACATACACTTCGATTTTTTATTTTCCCATGCCTCATGGATGTCTGCGTACAGGTTCGACTGGATATACGTAAAACCTTACAGGGAAGCTGGTAAATAAATGTACAACCCTCTTTAACATCGCAAAATTTATTTTGCCCACAGACTGATTCTGACAATAGACAATTATTATTTCTCATAGCATTAACGGACTGGTCTTTGTTAGTGAGGCACAGTGTTTCTTCTCGGATTGCAACTGAATTTGTAAATGCTGTTTAGAAAAACTTCATGCTTCAGAGGGGTAAACAAATACAGAGGAGAGCTCTACACGCGTACATGTAAAGTGTCGCCAGAAATTCTTTTGCTTTTGTAGTCCAATAAATTCACGTCGTTGAAAGTATGCTCCCGTAAGGTAAAAGAGATTTCTATTCTGCAAAATCGTCCAGACCGGCTCTGGGGTCAGCCGATCCTCCTATCCAATGGGTACCAGAATTCATTCCCGGGAATGAAGCGGCGTGCTGTGATGTTGACAACTGACCTTCGTCTAGTGCTGAGGTTAAGAATAAGCGGATCTCTATTTCTCTGCTGCTATGGAAGCTTTCTTGACTGGAGAAGCTGAAAGTCTTGACTCCTCGCACCGGCCTCACTTCATTGAAAATTGTGAAATTGCTGCTTATGAAGCGAGAAATTTCCCTGTTTTTGTTCTTTTAGCTGAAACAACGTAACTTATGTCACCAGCATCAGGTACCAGCCGGTGCGTAAAGCCAACCTGCAAACTCCGTGAAGTGCCGAGTCTGAAATTACGTGGAGATATTCTTGCATTCCGTCATACGTCTTCAAGGTTTGGTTATTATTGAAGCACAGGGACAAATTTATCTTTACCTTAAATATTCAGACAGGAAAAACGATCTTCATTGCCCTAGTGACATTTATCCCTAATGGTATAAACATCAACCGTAGGGGACTGTAATGGGCTGCGTTTGCGTGTTTCGAAACTTGCTTCTTTTGCTGTGCTGAATGGATTTGTACCAGGCTGAAGCATAAGAGGGTGAAAGACGCGGATGTTTTTGATCGGACATTTCCCTCCGCGAACGAGGTGACGAAAACCGTTCTTGAGTAATCAAACTTAGTTGTGAACCAAAAGTGGGAGACGAGGTTTTGTTAATATCGTGCAGGTCACAGTGGTAGTTATGTGGCCCTAAATGAAAGGACGTAAATTCCGGCACAGTGATGTGAAAGGCTGTATTATTGGGCGTTTTACATGGGTGCCTTTGCTTTATTTTCATTGTGACTATTTTACAGATTTGGTAAAGCAATTTGAATATTTTTGTGTTTCGTTATCTGACGTGCAACAAACAGCCTTTTGACTGTAGTGTAGACAATTCTTAATGCTACATCGCTAACGAAAATTTAAGAAAATACTTCCCGATATATGTCTCTGAATCTCTTCGTATGTTACAACTGTAGAATCGTTAAAATGATTCTCTTGACATTTTATGTGAGTTGTACTAACATATATCCATACTGTACAGTGATGGTTAAAATGTAACAAAAAACTATAATTTTGCAAAAGACTTACATGTGCTATGTCTGGCGTATCCCTTGTTTTTCACCAAGTACATCTATTTACTTGGACCATGTGTATGTATATACATATATGTAGGTTATATTTCGAAGTCATACCCCTCACCCATGTTATTAGAGTGATCACGTGGAGGATGATGATGAAGATGACATGTGGTACGTATGAGAGAGAAGAGAAATGTCGACAGATTTTTGGTGCGGAAAAGTGAAGGAAAGGCCTCTTGTAAGACCTAGGCGTAGATGGAGGTGATATTGAAATGGGTAGTAGAATGAGAGGGCTTGAACTGGCTTAGGATAGGGACAAGCGGTGGGTTCTTGTGAAGGTGGCAGTGGACTAGACAGTATGTAATCCACAAATTGCGCGGGTAACCATAAATAATTTGTTATTCTGTGATGCTCCTGCTACATATTTCAGCCTCTACAGGCCATCCTGAGTGAGGTTATTTACGAAAACATACAATTATAACAAATGCTGTGAAAGTTGTGCGTGTATGAAGCTAAAATACAGTGTTGTTATTTAAAATATTGCTAAAATGTATAAAATTTAGGTTAATTACAGGCATCTTTACATTTATTGATAATTTTATGTTTAGTTATGTTTATGATGTAACTGACATCTCCATTCTAAGGGAGTTACATCCCTTTGCTGTCTCTCGATATTTATACTACTAGTAGTCTGTGGTTCACTTATTGAATTTCCTTGTATTAAGTTTAATAGTTTATAATTTGCTGAGCGCAGCATCCCGAATTTTTTCCTTTAAAAATATTCATTTTTCCGCCAACTCCGACGCCCCTTGTATTTTGCTGCCCTAGGCGTCCGAACCACTTGCCGCCCCGCGACCCAGCTACGCAGCTGGTAGCCGCGGAGGTCCGTTTTCGATCCAAGGCCATTCCATGTAGCATTTCTGGTAGACAAAGTGGCAGTGGGGGCAGGTTCTTCTCCCAGTACTGCTGTTGTGCCCTGTCTGTATGCGCCCACCAGCGTTCCGTATTAATTCATTCGTCACCAGCCCTTCATAATCAACCATCGTCATAGTCTCTAAACGGTCCACTTCGGCAGGTAGTCGCAAAGAAAGGATTAATAATAATAATGATAATAATAATAATATTGTTATTATTAAATACCACACTTAAAAATTAGGACTGCATTTTGCGCGGAGAGTGTATTTATGTGTTTCGGATAATTCTTAGAATAAACAGCGACAATAAACCTAGACAGCGTTAACTGATTAGTCTTTGATTGGTCTTTGTAATATAGGGGCACTGTGTTTTTTGTGATGTAGTATTTTACATGAATATGTGCTTGAAATGGTTCAATTTGTACAGTTTGTTTTCGCGTCATTTGAGTTGGTTATCCGTAAAGTACATGTACGGTACGCTGCACTCTGAGCTGTGGAAAGTCGGTACGTAAAGCAACCGTAAAGTAAGAACATGAGTGTAACATTAGAATAATGTTTGAGCATGACAGATGGCGCGCGCATCGAAGGGAACTGGATCAGAAGGAACGAATACCACGATGTTCTAGGATGTAACGCCGAATAGTTTGGCGCACTTCTATACTCTGAAGATGGAGATAGTAGGTCTCTCAGAAACATTGGTACTCATGTACCAAACTACACGGCGTCATATCAGTTACCTTCATACACACCGCCTTCAAAACCTCAAGTTTGTCGCATATGTAAAATATTAAACTCTTCGCCTTTAATGTGGGGACTCCAATTAGCAGCGTTCTATTTAAACAGGACTTAATAAGGATGTGTAAGATGTACGTGTAGTCTCAGCCGTCTGTAAGTAAACACAAAACTTGTGCTTTCAGATTTTCCAACTGTGTATCGTGTCTCACCTGTTGGAAGTCACGTGAAAGAGGCAGACTCTTGTTCGGTTAAATTCTTCGTTGTGCATTATCCGGGAAGACGTCACAGCTTGTTCCATATTCTTCCGCTTGTCCTTACACAATAGAACGCTGAAGAAGCAGATTAACTGTTGATATTGCCGGAGACAAGGAACTTAGTGTATCAAATTACGGAGAGTTGGACAGATTTCCTTTATAACAAACTTTACCTTAATTAAGATAAATTAAGAGTATCAGACTGGCGACTAGTGTTTCCATCACTGCGCAAATTAGTGAAGTGTTATAGCACTGCAACTCAATGACTGGCGAAGACAGTCATGTCAATAATCAACACACAATTCTTACAATTTTCAAGCGGTTAAATAGAATTTACCCTGAAAATGGAGGCAGAAAGTTTCTTCGAAACCTTAGTGTCTGTCAGTTAAACTGAGCAGCCTAACTGAAGAGGCTGATGCACTGGCAGCCCGTTGGGCTTTCATTTATGGGGTAACCGTTTTGAATCTCGGCCTGGACACTTATCCTGATTAGTTTCGCTGTTTTTCTCAGTACTTCTATTCAGATGCCGAGTTATTTCTCCGATTAGGCCATAACCGTTTGGTTTTATATAATTTCTGATTGATGATCTATTAGTCGTGCTACCATCTGACGCTACTGATAGCGTCATTAAATAAACTACAAATAAATAGACGATCAGTGATCATTCCAATATTGTAATTTTCAACGTAATGAAGAAACATAAAATGAAGAACGAGGCAGCTGCTTCCACTGAAAGGTTGAAATGTATCTGCAAAACTACATGTCTATTACGTCCTGTAACCGTAATGATGCTATTAAGATAGGCCTGAGAACAGGCTGTGAAATCGTGGACTGATCTGGCTCAAGATAGGAACTAATGACATGCTTTTGTGTACACGGTAATGAACACGCCGGTTGCATAAAATGCGGATAATTTTTTTTAGAAAACCTGAAGGGCTCTTAGCTTTTCAATAAAGACGCTGCCGCATCTAATTGTTTCCTTGCATTGAAAACTGTAGGATGTAAAATTCACAGAACGTGATCAATTGAACGCTTCTAGTGGAGAGGAAATGTAACCACAAAAAGAAATGCAAACAGCAAAGGCAGCGTACGTATAATATAACATTGAGGAGCGTTCGCGTAACCATTGTTGCCGTGGACAAGCAGTAAGTGTTACTGTATGTGTGTACTTGCGTTATTGCCTTAGTTGTCCGGCACCCATATCACATCTTTTCTGCTCATATTATGTTGTCATCTGTGGTCTGTCCGGCCGTACCATATGATTCCACATTATCTCATAAACGGCACGATTTTCGAAAGAAATTCCTGAACGTAAAACATGTGTTTTGATTTTTTCTACAACTTTGTCTGAAACATTTTTCATTCTAAGAAGAATTAATCGAGATATTGTCATAAGTGTACATAGGTCTTCATGTAAAGTACTAGTTATTTTTGTCAGACTTTGATGAAACTTTAAATCTCGCAACAGATTTTCGAAAAATCTTTAAATATCAAGTGTAATGAAAATCCGTCCAGTGACGGCCGATTTGTTCCA
This sequence comes from Coptotermes formosanus, assembly GCA_013340265.1. Lineage (NCBI taxonomy): Eukaryota > Metazoa > Arthropoda > Insecta > Blattodea > Rhinotermitidae > Coptotermes > Coptotermes formosanus. The sequence continues at coordinate 1,225,562 of BLKM01000655.1, forward strand.
TGCAAGGGGGGGGGGGGGGGGACGGACGGACAGACAGACAGACAGAGAGACAGACGGACCGACGGTCATACAGACAGACAGACGGACAGACATGACGACGCTAATAGTTGCTTTTCATTATTTTGCGAAAGCACCTAAAGACGAAACGTAGAGGTGTCCCCAATATGTCCTTTTGGTTCAGCAAGAACATTTTCTCTCTTACATAGTAGAGGTAGGCTACATTTCTTTAAAAGAGCGTAAGCTCGTCTATTTTGCTACTGCTAAAGCTGTAACTTTACGCTATGTGAATGTACGTGTCTGTGTCCCGTGTTTCCGAGGAAGTGTTAGAACCACATTACAGTGTCACGTGCTAGAAAACTACAATTTTCATGGCCACCGCTGCGAGAACCTCAAATGCGGCAGAAATAAGAACGTTTATACGTTGCTGTGTGAACGTATTTCCCTGGGACCCCCGCCCCAAACATAGCAGTGACGTCATGGTTTTAAGGCGACTGAGTCAGATAGTTCTTTTTATAGCAGTTCTGTTCTACAGTGTCTTGTCGGATGACACGGGGTTACTGTTAGGCATACGTAACTTTCGAAAAAAAAAATCGTTGCCAGTTATTTTCTGTGAGCAGTGACATGACAGTTCATTCGGTTTAGCGAGGAATCGTGGTTCGATTCAAGGCGTGGGAAAGATATTTTTCTCTCCTCAAAACTGTTCAGACCACCGGTTCTCTGGCCCGATTATCCTTGTATTGAATGGGTACAGACGGCGTTTTCCTCCAAGATTAAAGGGGCTTGGGCGTGGTACTGACCACTTAACCTCCATCTAGTCCCAAGTTTAAGAATTCAGTGGAGTTATACCTCCCTCCGCCATACGCCTCCAAGTTGTGCACTGCGTAACTTTAAATAACATTTTAAAATTATTCTCTGACAGACACTGAAGTATAACATGTCATTACTTCACTCAGTTTTCTCTATTTAACATTTTTTATGACTTTCTATATTTCCCATGCGTGCTACAAGCTGCATCGATAATATGATCCTTCATACAGGCACCGAACTAATAGGTATGTTTGCTTAATTATAAAGTGTAATGTTGTCTAGCATCATACAGCCCTTTACTGCCGTATACATATTATAAGGAATGTTTCACAGTCCTAGCAATATATAAAACAATTGTTTCTGAGCAGCCGAAAAGAATTCAACTTCGCAGGTACATATATAGAAGTCGAGACTTGTCCATGTTCTTCCCTGCCTCTCCCTCTGTCCATCCTTCCGCCCGCATATCCTCCCAACTGGCCATATCATCATGTAATAGCTTACGTTTTATGAGTGACAACGTTATGTGTGTGTGTTATGGAGAAGTGAAAATTAGTGGTAGTGTTTCAGAATGGTATTAGAGGATGGCAGGAGTAAATGACAGTGACAGATACCTATGCCATAGCGGATGTTACAGTCTGTACCCTTCATAAAGAAAATAACAGCACACATATTCAGTTAAACCGCGATACCGTGAGTCTCTCATGGGCTATAAGTATGTAGTAGTGCATCAATTTTAAGTGATGTGTGGAAAACGTAGCTAAAGCTGCGACATTTCAAATTTTCCGCTTTCAATTTTAAAGGGTCACTGTTTTCTAGTCATTACAGAAACATTTTTATTAGAACAATAGAAATAATAGATTTGAAACGAACAACTTGTCTAGTCAGCTACGTGGTGTCTTTGTGGAAGATGTTTTTGAGAAGCAATATACGCACCGTAGCTATTAGTCCCCCCCATCCTAGAGCCACAGGTCACCCCTCCTACAACATCCGTTCTGAAATGGCAATTCCCGCAGTATTAGATCACGCCTTCGATTTGTTGGGGGCTGGGGTTGGGGGGGGGGGGGTAGTTTCAGCTGCTACAGCGCTTCGGAAATGGAACACGGGGACGACACACAACATTCCTCTGCCTACAGGGGCTGGCATCGACCCTCGTAGGTTGTAAGGTTTGTGTATAAATGGATGGAGATTTGTATGTCGCCGAAACGTAACGGCATGATTACAGCAAGAATTTCTCTCATTTTTTGTCCTTTATTTTTGTCGCGTGCATTCCATCCTTATAAAGGGAAAAGTAATTTTGCGACGTTACATCGCTTTCTGTGCGTTTCCCAGTTTTAGCTTCTGTATAGTGCAGTGCACGGTTTTTGGCCGGTGTAATTTTCAAAGGGTAGGCTAGGAGCGAGTCAGTGATGCAGTGTCCTATTTGATCTAATGTCTTCTCTCCGTCTCTGTTAGTGCAGCTGGCCTAGTCACATTGAAGTTCCAAGCAAATAAACACCCACACCTTACCACCACATTCAGTAGGTCCGTCCGCCAGCTCTACCAAGTCCTCCACCAGCCAAAAACGAAGCAACGTATTGTACCATTCGTCTGATTTTTACGAAATTGGCGTAAACGGTATACTACTACAATAATTAATAATGACATAGAGGCTTACGAAACTGCAATGCGCGAACGTCTCTAGAAACAGTCTTTTAATGATGCTGAGATAGAGTACGGTAAGGCTCTGGGCTGACAGTCCTGCAGGTGGTGTTTAATATCGACACGTGTAGGAGAAAATTGTAATGTAAATCAGGAATGCACAGATCCCGGGCGCTAGTTCGGCCGAGTGCCTAAGTTTTATGCGATGGCGCGTTATGCTTTCAGCATTATTATTGCAGTTATTTTTTTTTCCTTGAACACATAAATGTGTATTAGTTCACATGCACCGAGCAGAAAGCGCCAGATAAAGTGAGGTTCAGGACCCACTCCATAATTGTGTGTCCTCAGTACCGAATTTGCTTCATGTCACCCTTGGGGCTCCCAGAATTTGGACGGGGCATCTAGATTTTTGGAAAGTTTATGGACCGCTGATATAAATATTCAGATGGCATAATTTTGTTTTCTAGAATAAGTTCAAAATCCGGCAGTGGTCAATCATAACGTCTGGAGGCCAAATAGTAAAGGAGGATTGCAAGGTCACTCCGTCACAGGATTGCTTGTTTAGTCGTTAGAGAAGGTCTTCATTACCGGTATATGACTTGGCGCCCGGAGCGGAATATAGGAAAGTATACTGAGGGTAAACGTAAAGAGATTAAGGGGGTTCTATCCACAGGGCTTTCCGTGCCTTCAGTAGATTTTGGAGAAAATTCGGTTCCTCAAAAAGGATTGAGCTGAGCGGAATTAGTTTAGCTCTTCAACGCCGGGATCGGTACACTGCATGGACCTTTAATTATTCACATTCCGCCGGACTCGATGTACCGTACGGGCGTGAATGAATTTAAGGTTACTGCAAACTTGAAAAGCCTTCGGTCCTGGACAGTATTTGGGAGTTAAACTCCGGCGTCATTGGACGAACAAGCTTAAAAAAATCTGAGAACAGTACACAAGTATTATGGTTCAAAGTACGTACATACTGTCAGCAGTCACTCGGTTTAAATCGCTATGGCGTGGACCCAAATTTTTAAGCTTCTGTAGCTTCATTCACTTTCTTCAGGCTATCTTCGATGTCTCAATGCATTTCTGATCCCTCCCACTTCATTACTGATTTCTATTCTCCCACGCAACGCACTAATTGCACAGTCTGGTGCAAATGAACACAGAAGTGTGACATTCAAGAAAGACGTCATTTCGTAGTCCTTACCTCTTCTACGTTCTCACAGTTGGGCGTCGAGGTTGTTTATTTTCACTTGATCGCACTCCGCACCACACACCACAGTCGGTAGGACTCCTCTGGACGAGGGATCGGCCCGTCGCAGAGACCTCTACCTGACAACACAAACACTCACAAGAGACAAACGTCCATGCCTCCGGTCGGATTCGAACCCAAATCCCAGCAAGCGCTCGGCCGCATACCTACGCCTTAGACCGCGCTGCCACTGGCATCGGCTTCAAGAAAGACAACACTTATAAATAAGTTCGTTGTTCGAACAGAATTAGTTTTATGACAGAATGAAACGAAAACACAGCATTATTTTTTTAGTCAAGTATTGGTAGCCTACGTAACGAAATGTTCATTAAAAGACTAATTTACTGCAGTAAACGTACTTCATATCCTGTCATAATAATGTCCCTTAATTACTAGGTGTGTTGAATTTATTTTAATCACTTTCTGCTCTTGCTTTTTATTTGCGTATCAAATGGAGGTAGGTGCCACTGTGCTGCCATCCAACATTTGTTGTGAAAATGACATTTGTAATAATTCAATTTATTTCATTTCTGTTCAATTTAATTAATTTATTAATCCTCCTGGCAACAACAGAAAATAAAACGCGACGTGAAAGGATGCAGACAATTCAGCAGACTACAGTGTAACACGATATAAGTAAAATATAGCGTACCGCGCAATAACGCTTTGCAGATTGCTGATTCGCAAACCGTTCCCTTATTCGTCTTCTGATCATCTGCACAGACACTGTAAACCATTTACGATAGCGTTTACTTGCATTTAGGGTTACAGGGCTTCAGGACAAGAAATAACTTTTTTCTAAATGCATGAATTACTCAAATTAATAGTCATCTTCTAGAAGCAGATACATATTTTAATTTAAATTTTATAAGTTGTTTTGTAACATCTACATATCCCTCTTAATTGTCTGTATTTTTGTTAACCGCAGCGATGCTTTTACACTCGTGTGTTGTTGAAATTCTTGAAAAGCGACGCTGGTAACAATTATAGTCCTGTGTAGGATTCAGTCCCTAATTCACGGAACACATATTCCTCCTCCATTAAAAAATGCCGGTTGACGCTGTTTAAGTGAATTATCGGTGTTGACTGAGGTAAGTATAATAAATACATAAACACAACAAAGTTTTTAAAAGTTTCAGACGGTACACGTATTTACCACAGGGTTTTAAAAGGTTAAATTTAGGAACGTATATTTGTAGGCGATCATTCTTTATGTTTTCGCGACTAATAGTGTTGAAAATGGGTCCCAATGCAAATAGTTTATTTTATGTGATTTGTGTTAACTGGAAAATCACGATATGAAATGATTTAGTTTAGTATCCTTTGTATTGTATACAGAATCATCTTTTGAAATGACCTCTGCGAACATTTGCTATCTTTTTTGTTTACAAGCCTATGAAAGACAGCTGAACAATATACTTTTCATTGACCTCTTAAAGACCAAAATTAACTTGGGTTACACATAACGAATCAGTTCGTACCGCGCAGTAAACTCTCTTTCTCTCCGTTGTAAAAACCAGTCAATTAATGCTGTATAGGAAACTGATCGCTGTTTGTTCTGAAATACGTACAAAACACATTAAGGCACTCTGCAGGCAGAATGTACGGTTTCTGAATGTTAAATCTGGTGGTACATATGGTGACCACTTGGCTTTGAAGGGTTAAGATGCCTCAAGTCACATCAATGCCCGCAGGGCCCGCATGCTACAAAATGTATATATTAAGTCTAATTGACTGTGTAAGCCTGCAGTGCTTTTATTAAAAGCGTTGTGTAATTGCCATCAGGCAAGCATGAGGTCTGTTCTTGCCTGTTGACTGCTGCACGCTTGGGCTCTGGAACTACTGCAAATTGCGGTGTCATTTCCACTCGCCCTTAAACAGGCCATCGGACCAGAACAGCACGATTCGTGTTCAACTGAAGACACGCCGTCCGCTGTTAAGTCCTTACCTCTTTACGTCATATTTGTGCATGTTTTTGCGGAAGACAGGAGCCGGAAAAGGGTAGACAATGCAGTGAGTAGGCCAGCGGCTGGACGTCCGTTGAGTCGTAGTAAAATTTTTGGTATCAGGAAGAAATTCTCTTTTTGAGGTCTTAGCTCTTCTGGGATGTTACTCAGCGTGGATTGGTAATCGGTTACCGACGTTTCGGGATAACATCGGTTCCATCTTCAAGGGTTAAGAAACGTCGTAACTAACTACAAATTTACGCTGCGTAACATCCCAGAAGAGCCAAGATGTCAGACAGGGGCGGAAGGCTGAATCACGCAAATTCTTTTCTCCAAAACTTCACGACCGGCTCTGCAAGCCATCCAGCGTCCTATTCAATGTAACCCGGGGGTTTTTTCTCCGAGGGTAAAGCGGCGGGGCCGTGATGCTTACCACTCAGCTTCTTCCATGCCGGGGTAAGAATGAGCGGAATTTTACCGGAATAGAAACTTTGCAGAATATATTTGGAGCCATATCCTTTAGAATCCTCGGAAACCTGAAGATTTTCAATGAATAAACCGGCTGATTTGTGGTTGAAGTCACAAATTGGAACCAAGTGAAATTCGGCTGACTCGTGCATGCGCAGAGTAGCGCATTTTCTGTGATGCAGTCTTCAACATTCACAATTTTGTTTTACGTCTGAGTTGCGGTGTATGTACGCTTTGAATATGGAGCGATGTAAAGAAAATAATCGAAAATTTATGTATTTACTTCCTTGCACCAACTAAATGCACATTATTAGTTACATATGAGTGTTAAACACGTAGCTGCGGCATGTTTCGGTGCAAATATACCATCACTGTGCCAGGTTAAAACCAATTGCCAGTGTCTGCGTAAAAAGGTGGTTTAAGAGAGAATTGTTTTACTGTGATTTTTTACGTGATTACAAATAAAAGGATTTATTACTCCTGTTGGCCTGTTCGTCGTTTTTTTAATGTACAGCCACGAGTTTATGTCGTAACAAAAGGAGAGAAGTGATCAAACACAAATTATATGTTGATATGGAACAGATATTAATGCCATTCACAATAAGCAGAGAGCATTATTCGAAGCAGTGCAATCCGTGGTTTTAATTTCAAGTTAATTGTGTATTAAAATGTTAGACCTACACGCATTGCTGTGAAACATATCAAGCGATATAGTTATAGCAGAGTCCTATTTTGACGGATGGCCCGTTCCCCCTGGATGTCAGAATTTCCGAGCGGCCTGGAACATTGTTATGGTACAGTGGATGACTGGGTTTTTAATACGCAAATGTTTGAGCATTTTAGAGGTGGAATTTATTGAATGATGCTATTGTACGGAGATTACATGTCAATAAAATCTCTTTAAGTTTCAGAGATGAATATAGGCAACCGAGTTTCCTCTCGGAACGAATTACAGTAATTGCCTGATGAATGCCGGAAAGTAGCAGCGTAAAATGAAGTCACGCAGTTAATTGGCCCATTCGTGTAAACTTTAGCCTTCCAAAGCACAATCGGAAAATTCGGAATCAGGAGAACATTTTCTATGTGCAAGCAAAAGTGTGTAATTAAAAAACAACAGTACAAAATATTTATTTACTGTCAGAAGATGCAGATTTCACTGTCTGTCGTCCTGCCGGCTAATACTGTACATTCAGAACATTCCGCAGTAAAACTACAATATTAATTACACAAAAATTCCCCTTCCAACTTAAATAATTTCCGTATTTATACCTCACAGTATTCATAATAGAGAGCGCTTACAATTTACACGATTTAATTATTGTAATGTAAGAGAGATTTGCAGTTTCATGTTAATTTAGAAGAATACATAATTTAATTTATAATGTCAACTATTGAAAATATGTTAATACTTGTGTAAGTTGTTGAAATTGAGGCCTCCGCAGGGTGACGATAAATCCAGCCGACATATGCCAAGAATTTTGTAAAAAGTCATGTTTAATAAACGGATGACAGGAATTATGTTTTGTTGGTTGGCTCGATATATTGTACATGCAACATAATAATGTGGGGTTCGATGTTAAAATTATTTAAAGCTTAAATGGTGAAATAACATGAGGCTTAGAAAATTGCATAGTGAGGAAATTCATTGCACTCTTCAGCAGGGTGACCAATCAAAGGGGTAAGGTGGGAGGGGCATGCAGCTGACAGCCGCTTGGAAAGAAATAATGCGTGGTAAAGTACAGGCTTACATTTGATGATAATATTAAATTGGTTCTTAAAAATATAATGGCAGTTTATAGACTGTCTTCACCTGGTTTTAGGTAGGTCAGTGGCAGCTCTTGTGAACAGAGTGACGAAATTTTGGTTTACATAAATGACGGGGGATATATTGAGTAGCTAAGTGATCGTTGGCTTGCGAAGGACACTGTCCCATGGAGTTACGTATTTTTAAAGTGGTTCAAGCTGATTGAAGGGGTACATTGCTAGAGACGTAACCCTTTATCAGATCTACAGACAAACAGGCCCATTTATAACGTAAGAGATTTAAGTCATGACGGTATTTACTATGTGTGTGTTACAGTCCAGTGCAGTGTCTATTGTCCGGCGGGGGGGGGGGGGGGGGCCCCCGCGGTTTGGGCCAAATTTTTCGGGGTTTTGAATAAATTTTCCCCCGTAAAAGGGGGGGCCCCCCCCCCCCCCCATTAGTCGTTGCCTAATATAACCTTCATTTTCGTTATTACCAGGAAGTTGTTTTTATAGTAGACACATGTTTACATTGACTTGAATGTTTTCTTAGCCTAAGTATGTTGTTTATAATTGTGAATATTTCAGCTTTCGATGTCAGGTACCCTTTCAGTTATTAGTGTTTGAGAATGAGCAGGCCAAAAGCTGAAAATGACGTCTGATAAGAAGAATACGCGTGCGTTCTTTGGTTATTCGAATACTGATTGCTGCTAGATGTACACGTTACAGCTTTGAATTAAATTTTTGTATCGCTGCTTCTCGACAATCTGAAGCTATTTTATTGTAATTTAAATATGTAATATCGTAGACAGTATAGTGTCAGTGCTGTGAGATGGATGAGCGAGGATTCGAGGTTCGATATCCGGCTGGTGCAATCGATCCATTTTCCAAGGTATCCATACAGGCACTGGAGCCCACCCAACCGACTCTTCAGTGGGTACCGAGTGTAAAGCGGCTAGGGAGTGAGGCTCAACACTTGCTTCCTCCGAGTTCCGAGGTTAGGAATGAATGGAGCTGTAACTCCACTCCCTGTAGGCCTTCATGGCGTGTACAGGGACGATTTTACGTTACTTTACCTACTGTATGTATATAGGCTGTATATTATAGGTACGTAATATGTTTAGAAGTGTTCCCATTCATGGCATGTCTGTGAAACATGTGTAACTGACACAAGCAATAATTACATTCAATAATACAACAGACTGAAGATGCGACTGTACGAGGTACCCTTGACTGCGTCTTCGTCCCACCTCAGCCCTGCCAAAATCGTCGCACTGGCGTATGTGTAAATTTGTCGCAACTTCAAAATCTCCTACTGTGTCCATTTAGGTTATTGGTTAGGTGCCGGATTAGCGCAGTCGGTATACTCACTAGGCTATGAGCTGGTGGCCAGGGGTTCGCATCCTGGTAGGGGTAAGAGGTTTTTCGCTTCTCCAGAATGTCCAGACCCGCTCTGGAGCTTATCCGCCTGGTTAATGAGTCCCGGGGTTCCTTCCTGGAGGTAAAGCGGCCGAGGCATGAAGTTAGTCTCTCACCTCCATCTAATGCCGAGGTTAAGAACGACTGGAGCTACACCTCTGTTCCTCCTATGTGCCCTCATGGGGTGGACAGGGACAATTTTACGTTTTTGCTACTGAGGTTAATTTGTTATTGTCACTCTCGGTAGTTTTATTACTGTGGCTAGGTTACTTGGTTCTTATTATTAGTATAGCTGCCTCATTTCGGTTGTGTCCCTAGAGTCACCCCCAGGGCTGTGGAGTTTGAGTCGGAGTCGGAATCGGAGTCGGAGTTGTGGAGTCCGAGTCGGAGTCGGAAGGAATGTTAAGTGGAGTCTGAGTCGGTAAAAATGTACCGACTCTAACTCCTACCTCAATTTAAAATCTTAACTAGATACTTCAAATGCAGAGCCCTGATAGCAACAATAACCATGAGACTTATACTTAAAAATAGGTTATAAGTCTAAAAAGTACCCTGATGATTCACGTGGTGGTGATGACATTTCTTATAGGTTTACCATTATTAATACCTGTTGAGACTTTACGAAGGAGTCGGAGTCGGAGTTTTAAAAATTGAGGAGTCGTCTGGGTCGGAGTCGGAAGTTTTGTGTACCGACTCCACAGCCCTGATTACTCCACGTCGCAAGCTCGCCCATCCAGCATGTTACCGGCATCGCGTGTAGAAAAGTATGAAGTATGAACGAATGAATGAAAGAAAGATGCGTATGGGCGGACGGTCACTGTCCATACTTCTGTGTATATTGTGGAAGAAGTGCATAAGTAGCAGTGCTTCATGTTACGCCGTTATATTGATAAGCGAAAGAATGAAGCAGTTTTTAATTCATATGTAGCGCTTTAATGAGCTTAATGCATTTGCTAGCGTAACAAATGTGCCTTGCCTCTGAATGACGTGACACGCTGCGTGATGCAGCAAAGCAGTTGCGGTGGGTGCGTCAGCATTCCCCGGGCGGACGATAGTGCTAGCAGACATGCATTTTCAGTGGGTCAGTTTTGCATCCATAGGCTTCAATAACACTTGAAACAAGCTATCGTAATTAACTCCTCCACTTCAGCAAGAAGCGTTACAGTACGGCACGTTTGTGCACTTGATGTTATGAATAATTCATAACCTAGTCTTATCGTGACGATAGTTTAAGCTTGAAATAAGAAATGAAATTTTGAGTTTTACACAGCGGGAAAAATTCAAATTGTGGTGTTCCGGTTTATGATCCTGTGTAGTCTTTTAGGTAGTTACAAATGTTTCGGTGCAATACGCTGCATCCGTCTTCAGGGTAATGGTTCCCGAACCTCAAAACTTGGTGCCCAGCCACCACACTGCTCGAGGTAGTAAAGAAGTTGAACACAATATGAATTTTACCGATGTGGAAAGGCAAGATATTATATAGACAAACCTTAGTCTATATTAGTTTCTTAAAAACGTGAACTGTAAAAACTGATTCCCATAATATTTATTCCATTTGTGTCCACCAAAAAAGAAATGCATTTTAGGCGTGCGTAATTTAAGTTTATTAAGGTAAGGTCACCCGGGATAGCTCGTTTGGTATAGGCCCACCCCGCCCCCTGTCCAAGAGGAAAAGCGGACTGTTTTCATGGGGACAAGTCTTTCTGGGTGTGAACAGGATTATATACATATAGTGCTGAGTTTGAAGAATACTAGAAACGGTAAAATCACTTTTCCGTATGTTTTATTGCATGGTGCTTAACCCTTTGCAGGTCGAATTTTACAGAAATAATACAAGTTGTGTATGCTGTTTAGTTTTTTGGTGGGAGTGGGGGGGGGGGGGGGGAGGCTGGGGTTGATTGCTGGGATCTCTGTGTTCACAATGTACATAAAACTTCAGTTCCTACATCTCAGTTGTGAAGACTGCAGCCGGTTAGTGATCTTGTGGGGCGTTGTAGCTATTTATTCTAAAAATCATACTAAACTTAAATATACTGATAAAATGCAGAATTTTTAACATTAAGTCAAGGGGCCTGCCATGGCTCAGGGAGTTAGTCGCCATCCTGTCACCGTGGAGGACCGGGTTCAATCCTGGATCTGTCCATGCGGGATTTGTGGCGGACAACTTCGACAGGTTTTTTCCCCGAGTACTTCGGTCTTCTCTTGTCATTTCCATTCCACCGGTGCTCCATTACATGAAAAAAAAAAACGGAAAGAGACTAGTCGTCTTCATGACAGGGTTACACAATAAGCCTCAAGGCTGCGGTGCGTCCGCAGCATCTGAGGGGCCCTTCACCACAACAAAATAAGTGCTAAGTCTAGTGCTATATGCTGCACACTACCCACTGTTTTTTAAAATATTTAATTAAATACAGGTACAACCTTATCTGTCTGACCCTCTAAAACGATAATAAGCCACGTAGTCCATTTCCTGTGTCAGACAAATGCATATGACTGCAAACAACAGTTGAAGTTAATTAATGTTGCTAAATATTTCCAACCTGATAATTCAAACAGATGGACAGGTGTTAATTTGCCGTGCCGCAAGCTACACTGAATGCGATGATACTGATTCCAATCTCTACACGCCATGTTACATCACCGTTAATAAATCTCTTTGTTGGTAAGTAGGGTATGCAGGGCAGTTCACCGCCTTTCGCTAAGGCCGAATTGAGTCCAGTTAAAAAGAATCGACTCAGACTTAGTAAGATGCAGACCCTTAGTGTTGCTGGGCTTATGGCATTTGGAAGGGGTACCCAGGAATTCTGTGCAGAAAGGAAGGTTTGTTATTTCTATGTCATCTCATAAATCAAGTACCGTGTGACTGATACAGACACGGTTTCTTCCATCGTGTCTGTGTAAGCTGTTTATAAAAGAACAGTAAATTTAGCATTCGCGAATTGAAAATATACGGGGTGATAATAAAGAAAATACGCCATAATTTTAAGATATTCGTGCATTCCCTACCTTAAAAATCCTTATGTTACCTTTTTCAATATTAATTACTAATTAGTTCTTAAAACTAATTCCTAGAAAATATCTACTACATTCCGGGAACCATGATTTAGTACAGTTTCACACTGTTACTTTAATGTGTTTCGTGGTTGATTTAATATTTCATGTGTATAATTTTTTTGCAGACTTACGTGATGTTAAAGACTCATCTTTCTTCACGTTGTTATTCCAAAATTTGGAGATTAAATCAACAAAACCATATAATTTGCCTGTTGCCTTTTATGAATTCACAGCTCAGTCTCTTGCAACACGTCGTCGTCGTCGTCATCATCATCCGTCACGAGTTAGGCCTTAATAGACCTGTTTCGGCCTCATCTAATAGTCTCTTAAAAGGTCTTCCAAGTAGTCTTTGTATATTGGGTCTATAATTCAGCATTAGTTTTGGCTTCCTGTTGTTCATTCTTGTTACATGCAGCCAATTTGATTTGTACCTCTTTAGTGTCCTTCAACTGGTTCTACTCAAACTTAATAAAACCATCTGAATAAAACACCATTCCTAAGTAAAACATATTACCGTTTACATAATAAATATAGTTTATTGCGTTCCTTTCTTATAGCCGTCCTGGCGCGCCTGTGTTCCTTCCGTGTAATGTGCATGCTGTCTTTAAAATTAATGTCTAACATTAACGAAATAACGTCAGTTGAGTGTGTTTGAGGGCAAAGTGCTGTGGAGAATACGTGAACCCGAAAGACAGGACGTAACAAAGGACTGGAAAATAGAAACTGCATAATGAGGTTCTTCAAAATTTGCCCTGTTTGCCAGATTTTATGAACATTACAAGCTAAAGGAGGGCACAGTGTACGAAACATGTGATCTATTTAGTGTAAATGGTTTCTAAATTTATATTTCTCTTTTTCAGGTACGTCTGTTGCTGTCTTCTTTCTTTTATCAAAGTATGGTAAGTCAGAATGTTAATAATCTTTTAGAAGAAATATTTAACATGCGCCAGCTACTGCAATAAGAATGTGTTAAGAATTAAATCGCTGTCAAGGATCAGCAGGTAGATGTAGCATCACCTACAGCTGTCAAAATTTTCAGAAATTTAGAAGTTTTTCTTGTGTAGAGAAAAAGGACCTAGATAAGAAGAATTAGCGCTGTGAAGACAGGCTTACCTGAGCATAGTATCTATACTGTATTATTACAGTCCCTGACCAGACATTAAGCCTGAACGCTCCGCTGGTCATCCAGCTGACGGATAACATTTTGAACTGCCTAGGCGAGAAGGAGGGGCGTGGTCAAATTTGCACTGAAAGGCCACATCTTAACCGATTCAAAATTCTGTATGTACCAAGTAGGCTTTCGCCTTTAATATATTTTAAACAGTGGCAACTGCTCCGGCCTGGCTAGTAGTGCGCTCCCAGCAATTAAATTGGAGGAATATAAGCATAAAATAATTTATTCTATATCCCAGTTAATAAAAACCGTGACTTTTGTTGGAAATATCACTGTACATTGCGTAGCTTATGTGTCACAGCGTTTTTAGCCTTGTGTGAGCTTGGGAAGCGGGTGGATTCCACGCTTGACTAAAAACGGGTCAGAGATTGTATGAACACAAGAGGTGTGCGTTAAAAGTCGGTCGCCTGTCCAACCCACCCCACCCAAATTGCGCAGTTTCCATCCATCAGTAGTAATAAGACAAAGTGAGAGGCTGCAGACGAAATTAAGCCTGAATACGTGTGATAATTGCTGAGATTAGCGGAAGACAAATAGAGCGGTAGTAGATGCTAGGCGGAAGATTTAAAGGGGAATCTGTATTTATTTCTTCCCTGACCGGACTGTGGTATCCCAAAACTGTTTTTAAGTGCATGCCTCAATGTGGCAAAGATAGAATACAGCACTGTTCGTATCGCCAATTTTGCGATTGCTCATCCGCATAATCTGCTTTCTAGAGACCAGGATAAGGCGCTGATTTCGAGAAGTATTCAGAGTGCTCTAAGATTTTTTGGAATAAGCGGTAAGGCACTCTTATATTACGTTGTGGTAGGGGAAGGGAAGGTATTGTTCTTGGCTTTGGTACTAAATACTGAACAGTGATCACATTCGTGCGTCCTGACCTTTGGCTCACGTCTAAAAATCTTTTTTCATTTCCGGTGTCGGTGACTCGTTGTGTTATGTAATCGTTCTGAAAGTGAACGTAAATAACTCACTTCTATATAAAAGGGGCAGGCCTTTAAATAAATAACTTCATTTTATGTTTTTATGCTTGATAATGGCCGCTTAGGCCGAAACATGTAGCAGCGTAGTAATAAATACTGGGAAACGCAGTTGTGTTTGCCTGTGTGAATATTAGAAACAGAACGTAAGAACTTCAAAATGGCTCTGCAGGAAATTTCAGATGTTTGTTGCCATGAAGACGGAGATAGAACATGCCTTTGAAACATGTTATATATAATATGTTACGTCTTAAACTCGGGGAGGCGGGAAGGGTGTAGTCGGTGCAGTGACTGGGCTGTGGGCAGGGAGACCGAGGAACAGTGTGCCTATTCCCGGCGGCGGACCGGGGTATAGTGTGCCAATTCCTGGCAGATTCAAGAGATTTTTGTCCTTCGCAAGTGTCCAGACAGGTTCTGGGAGCCACCAGGCCCCTTGTTCAGTTTATCAGTGGTAAAGCCATCGGTGCATAGAGTTGACCACTTGTCTCAATATAATAATAAACGGAGCTGTACCTCCGCTCACCTATGTGCCAACACGGCGTGTAGAGAAACATTTCGTCTTAACTCTTTGAAGCACGAATTTTACCTGTGACTTAATTAACAGGTTTTTAGCAGAAGTGAAAGCCCATTTTCCTATTGTATATGTTTCTACTTCTCCATGTCTGTTGCTATTATTATTTGCCTTTTTTCCCTGAAGAACAAGTAGCCTATTTACAGATTTTATTTACTTAAAATTTGTCGGAGAAGACCCTAACGGCTTGCGTCGTGTCCGTGTTTGTTATTGTTCACTTAACAAGAGGCGTTTCTTAGGTACTATTAGGTATACGTATAATTTATCTCGGTACTAATATTCACACGCCCATTTCCAGTGGGGTTTTAATTATCGCAATGAAAGCGAAAGATAAAAAAAATCGCATGTTCAATATTGTGTTACTTTAAGAGATTTAAGGTTCTCACAGCGGAGTTGCCGAGAAGTGAAGTCTTCTGGGATATTACTGTCTGTCGCTGGGTAAATGGTTCCCGTATGTCGACGGATCCTAACGCCCTCGAAACGTTGGAAATATTGACCGACCGACACAGCGTAACGCCCCAGGAGACTTAGCCCTTCTTGTTACTTTTTACTCTACAAATATTGTTCTAACTGAAGTTGCATATTTTCTAATATATTTTGCCATACATCATTTCGGGACCGAAAAGTAGGTGTCGCTATTGTAACTTCCGCCTTAGGAGATTGGGCACGCGGCATGCTGTGCTTACTGATTGTAGGAAATCAGAAAGTACGACGTTAGAATGTCCCCAAATGGCGTAACATTCATACAAATTTTCGTGAAAAGTGTCAGATGGTTCAAAGTGTGAACTCACACACACACCAAGATCCTAAGTACTTTCACCTGCTTAATTCTTTTCCCTTAAGAACTATAGGCTATAAACTGAGTTCCTACCTAACAGAAAACAACGTTTCGTCTAAAAAACGCATTTGTAAATAATTTGCAGGGAAATAATCATGGTTTTATTTTAAGGATCATAACAAACACACAAATGCATTATGTGGCCATATGGAGAGTTTATGAATGTTAAAGCTGTGACACAGTGACCAGTGTGCATCGTAATGGCAAATAAAGTAACGTGTATAGTTTAATGGTTAAAGCAGAGCCAGCAATGTTCACTGTACGTATCTTAACCTTACAAATTCGCGTAACGAAGTGACAAATATGTTACGAAATATTAAAATGTAGTAAAAGCAGAGGGGACGTCCGATGATCCCAGTGGCTGCGCGGTCTAAGGAGTGGATCTGCGTCTACTCGCTTGCTGGGATTGCGGGTTCGAATCCCGGCGGAGACATGGATGCCTCTCTCTTGTGAGTATTATGTGTTGTTAGGTAGAGGTCTCTGCGACGGGCTGATCACTCGTCCAGAGGAGTCCTACCGAGTGTGGTGTGTATGAGTGTGATCATGAAGCCTTGACAATGTGGAGACCCTGGCTCACTAGGGGCTGTCGTGCCACGAAAAAAAAAAAAGGGACGTCTTCTGAACCTCTGCTGCGTAATAGACGTTCACTGAATGAAGAGCGTATAATAAACGACTAAATCCGACATATGACGTGGCTTCGTCTTATCTTCTTTCATTCTGTCTTTAGGATGACAGATGAGTGTACTTTCATTCAATTCTTTTCTGTAATATCCTTCTATTACGAAGAAAAGTAGCAGAAAAGTAAGGAAAAGTTATTTGATATGAAATTACTTGTCATCGTATACTGAAAACGCGCAGGAGGTTCTCATGTATTTATACGTAACTCTTTCTAACAACACTGTTAGTAACTCAGGGTACAGAAAGTTGAATGTGTGGATGGTAGTAAAGTGTAAGCGGGGCAGGATATTGAAGAAAGCGGTTGGGTCCTAATTTAAGGTACTCTCCTGAAAACTGCCTGGGGTGTCTAAGGAAAACCACTAAATATCTGATTCAAGGCAATCCTTTCCGATATTCGAAACGGAAACCTCCATAATACAAATCAGAAACTTGCTCTCTTGATCCAACTTTGTCGATTGTACTTGGTAGTCCAATACTCTTTCATTTAGCCGAGAGGCAGCACAGATCTTCAATCTCAACTAAAGTTTTATCAGTTTTATTGCTGGCTACATGTTTCGGCTTATAAGGATATTCATATGTCTGACGGTCTGTGCTTCCTTTGTGCTGTTCGCATATCACAACGCGACGTCATCGAGAGAGATATTATTTCATTTACTCAAGAAATTTCATCCTATTTGTAGATCAGTCTCCCCCCAGTACTTTGAGCCATGTGAATCCCGTCCATACCCTCACTGCCAATTTTTCAAACGCCATGTTACACACGCAATACCGTGAGCACAGGATTTGTGGTGGACAAAGTGGTACCGGGACAGGTTATTCTCCGACAGCTTCGGTTTTTCCCCTGTCAGGACCTTTCCATCATTGTTCCATGCTCAAATTTTGTTCATCTATTATCGACGCTACGCTGTAATTGCAATTGATGAACTAATTGACTGTCTGACTGACTGATTGACCGACCGACTGACTGACTGACTAACTAACTAACTGACTGACTGACTGACTGACTGACTGACTGACTGACTGACTAGTCTATTTGACTAACTACCTGGAGCAGAGTCCTTCGTGACAAGTTAATAAGTCCTCCGCTAGTCGGAAAAATCTCCATATTTTATGGAACGCGAAGGTTTATCCTCTTGTTCCGAAGACACCGCCACTTGTCCCTATCCTGAATCGGATCAGTCTATTTCACGCCGTCTTCGTAATTGACAGCGTCGTTAAATAAGCACTTCTCTGTCTTTCAGTAACATGAGCAGAGTATATGCGCTCTTCTCTGCTGGGAAATATTTCATTACACTGCAACGTTATAATAGATTAGTATTTGTACTAGATTAATATAACCGTCTCTCTTGTACTTTAAATGTCGCTAATTACATTATTAATCCAGTTAGGCATTGTTCATATCCGGGCCGGTTGGCAGAGTATCCATGCTGAAATCCTATTATTGGCTATGATTAGGCCTTCGTAATGTAAAGTGAGGCATGAATATGAGTGTACAGATAGATAGTGTCACGAGGTTTATGATTAACCATAGAGCCTGGTTATATGTAAAAGGACCCAATTCCTGCGTCACACGAAACGCTTTTGTCTCTGTTAACAAGACCAGCTCGTGAATGCTGCGTAGGGCAAATGAACAGTGTCTTTCATAGAATAATTCCAAACACATAAATAGAATTTATGTTTAAAGATACAGACTGTATTTATGTTTAAGCGGGTAGTGTACATCATAGCCACTGTGATTTAAAGGATTACTCAAGAGCAGAGTTCTCTTCATGCGCCAAAGTCTAGTAAACCCGTGCTGTAAATTAGCATTTAATTAAGGAAATTGTGTTCGTTACTTCAGAAATGGGCAGCTAGAACAAAGAAAGTCAGGGTTGCGTGAGCCAGAGGTCTCTTCCATCTTCCCGACCTCTTTCTATTCCCTACTGTAAAAGCTTAGTTCTGCGGTAAATTCTACTGCTGTTCCCTTTTAGTATAAATTGCACCAGAAAGAAGAAAACGTTAGGCGTCTTAATTCAAATTATTTTGATTTCATTTTAACTTGCTGCCTTAATTATCTCTTGTTCGTTTTTGCTGCTGGGACGAAAACACAATAATAATAATAATAATAATAATAATAATAATAATAATACACTCTGCATGAAAGAAGACTTCATCTTGATGCATTATTCTTTATTTCTGTTTATTAGGTTTACAATATTGCCCGTCTTTTTTTGACACTACTGGTATTCGAGTTCTTCCTCGTAGTTTTAGAAACCCCGTCCGTGTTTAACCCTTTAAAGACGAAGCGTATCTGTTTTATATAAGGACTCAGTGCGTACCGCGCTGTAAACACTCTCCATTTCGGTTGTAAAAACCAATCTCTTAATGTTGTATAAGGCAAAAGTTGCTGTTTGTTCTGAGATCCGTACAAAACACACAAACGCAATGTGGGCACCACGTAGAATTTTTTAATGTTAAACCTGGTCGTATGTAAAGTTACCGCTAGGCTTTAAAAGGTTAATGCTACGTGTATAAACTCTCCATCCGCTAGATGTGTTTCGCTTGTATCCTTGCTTGCAAAGACGTCGATATCTTTAGCAAACCTATTACTTCTATAAAACAGATTCTGCTGTAAACTGTGACGTCTTTAAACTAACTTATCTGTGTTTTTTAGACGTCAGTCGCTAAGATTGTATAGCGCCAATTGTATGTGAACAAATATGAGTAGGAAGCATTCATGTAATTATTTATATCGACAGCTGACAAGCGAATTACTCGGCCAAAGCTTGTTCCAATGCCACTTTGTCCACCACATATCCAGCGGGGACTCCCTGGGCTCGAACCGGAGCGTCCTCGTTTATAGTGCTGCGAATAACTGCCTGGCCATACTGACTGTTTTGAATTCTCCTATACTTTCTTTTGTTTGTGTCTTAGGAGTGTATAAATATTAATGATTTTAAAAGGATGAACGTTTAAGAATAATTAATTGCTTTCGTTCGGAAAGAGTCCTGAGTTGAAGGACTTGGAGCCGCTTAGGTCTAATAAAACTCGCTGATTAGGAATTAATTTGAACGTAGAGTCGATAAGTTCCTTCTTACAGTGATATGAATAATTGTGGTTTGTAGTCTCTAGGTGGTTATCAACAGTCCGAAGGAAAACACTCAGACCACAATCTGAAGTTTCACTGCTGTGAAAACTAAAAAAAACTGGATTCGAAAGCGAGTGGCATTTAAATTTATTAATTTAAAAAAAAGAACGTTTAACTGCCAACTCAGAAATAACCCAAGATCAGACATCTGTGGGGGAAAAAAATAAAACATAAAAATGAGATTAAAAATACCCACCACAAGAATATGCTGTCCAGCTCTGTTGATTTGTTGTGTGAATAGTTAGATACCTGTGATAAAAAACACTCCATGAAAGAAATATTTCTACGAAAATAATATTCACCAACTAATGCACCAAAATACCACAATCTTTATTCCTAAAAAACTCCTACATGTTTCGACCCTGCTGGGTCATCTTCAGGGAGAATACCTTGTTACACTGTTGGATGCACTTATACAGTTAACGTGGATGAAAGCAAAGGCACATTCTCACTTAACTGTATTAGTGCATCCAACTGTGTAACAGGCTTATCACATATGAATTTCTAAAAAAGAAAAGACCCGAAACGTTACGTTCACCCCACAAGCGGACAATATAATGTTTTGACGGCCGAAATATACGTGAGCGATAAGTTTGTTTATAAACTTAACTTCCTATACAGGTTGAGCATCCCTTATCCGAAATGCTTGGGACCGGAATTGTCTCGGATTTCAGATTTTTTCGGATTTTGGAATATTTGCGTATCATAATGAGACAGCTTGAGGATGGGAACCAAATCTAAATGCAAAATCCACTTATGTTTCGTATACAGCTTATGTGTATATAGGTTTTATTTAGGGAATAGAAACAAACTAAGCATTGAATTTAATTACAACCACAGACTGAACATTGAATTTATTTACAAGTATCTACATCTGTACAGCATTGTGTTCATGTCGGCGCGCAAAAAGTTTTGAATTTTTGAGATTTTCGAATTTTGGAGATTTTCGAATTTCGGAATTTTTGATAAGGGATATTCAACCTGTATCATGAAAAAGAGACTCTCTCTCTCTCTCTCTCTCGCTCTCTCTCTCTATTAGAGACCAATCGGAATGTTGTTAGGGTAATCAAATAAGGACGATGAAAAGCGATGGACATGTTCGGGGGAAAAGAAAAGTGCTTACAGGGTTTTGATGGGGAAATCTGAAGGCTTAAGGATAGATAGAGGATGATAATGAAACGGATCTTAAAGGAAGAGGGTTGGAAAACGTGGACTGGAATCATGTTGCTTAGGATAGGGACAAGTGGAGGGCTGTTATGAACACGGCAATGAACCTTCGGATTGCATCATATTTGGTTAAATGCTTAAGTAACTGCTGAAAGGTTCGTTTCTCAAGACGGACTCTGATCCACTGAGCGATTAGCTTCTTGGTAAGAGATATAATAACTGTTTGTTCTTAGAAATGAGCAAAATGTAGACGCTGTAATATTCACTCTGGTGCCACATATAGTAACCGTTCAGCTTTAAAGGTTTAACTGAATTTAAGGATAATTAAACACGATTTATCAGCTGTACGGGGTTTGAAGCTTCCTCGGGGAACGGTATTATGCTTCTTAATGACATATTTTCGGAGGAGTTAGTAGGCGTTATTTGCAAAGGCCTCATATAGAAACTATGTCTGTCCGTCACTTAACCGCTGGATACATATTCGAAATTCGATGTTATTCTGACTAAAATGTGTTGGGAAGCTACGATTTGGAGGCTTACTGGCCCGTAATAAAGGCTAATTCCATGGAAAGTGGTTCCTTGTCACAACCGCATGGCGCATCCTTCGTTTGCGGATGGTTGAGAGGACCTGCGTATTAGAGGGGTATCTGGGGAATGTATTGAAAGAGCGGTCATGGACAGCTGACAAGGGATCGTCCTCCAGCTGGGGGGTTGAGCGAGAGGCTAACAACTGCCCACCGTAAAAATAAAATGTTACAAAATATTGTACAAGCCCTCAGATTCCGACATGTGCCATTGTCGCACGTATGGGTGATAAGAGAAATTAATGTTGGGTTTTGGCTGGAAGACGTGAAGGAAATGGGCCACTATAAAGATGCAGGCGCAGATGGGAGGGTAATATTAAGATAGAGTCAAAGAAATTGAGTTGAAGGAGTTGGACTGGATTGATTTGTCTCACGCCAGTGACAAGTAGCTGGTTTTTGTAAACACAGTAATAAATCGCAGGGTTTG
This sequence comes from Coptotermes formosanus, assembly GCA_013340265.1. Lineage (NCBI taxonomy): Eukaryota > Metazoa > Arthropoda > Insecta > Blattodea > Rhinotermitidae > Coptotermes > Coptotermes formosanus. The sequence goes on from BLKM01000655.1 coordinate 1,247,429, forward strand.
CCAGCAGTGCTCGTAATTTCTTGATTAGCTGAGAAAGAAGGACTCTGCTTCACGGAAAATGAAGATGACGAGAATGATGAATGCATATCGTTTTACTTTAGGTTTAAATGAGTTTTTAAATCATAAATCAGATTCTATGAACAGAAATTAAGATTAATCAAGCAGCAAAAATCGATTTTGGAAATTCTGTGTATTGCGTTATGGAGTATTCCTCACAAATTTTCATCTACATTTACAGGACTGTTTTCACTTAATATTCCACAACAAAACTTCGGTTCTCTCTCCTGTTTGTAGGCCTGTACATACGAAAATTAATCTGTACTTGAAGGTAGTGATGATGTCGTCGAGGTTGCATATATATAGGATGATTCTTTATCACAACGATAAATGTATAATTAAGGGTAGTGTTCTGGTAAAATGTTGCCAGACAGTTCCTACAGGTATATAGCTGTAAGCTCTAGTAGTGAGAATGTGAAGCACTAGAAAATCGATAGAGACAACTAACGTTGTGTTTTAGGATTGCGTTTAATTACTAGACATCACATTGAAGCATAACGGAGCCTTAATTTTGGTAAAATATCTGTGCACTTGCTGAAAAATCCTTCATTTACTTTGGTTATGTAACTGAGCCATGTGACACCAAGAAATCCAGATACGCTGAAAAATTCAAGTAATGTATCTTTTTGTCACTTCCGCTTTAAACAAAGGCAAAACTCGTCCCTCGTTTTGACTTTTCCATTAAACTGTGCGGTTCAGATTGCTCCAAAGGTGTGCAGTCTGTAGGAATGAAGTCGGGAGTTTGGGGAGGCCAAAAAACTAATTTATTTCGTCCTGTTTATAGATGTTGTTACGAGAGTCTGAAACTGCTTTACGTTGCACATAGAATGGGTAGGAACTCGCTCGTGCATAGACCACACAGTTTGTCGCGTTGCTAGTTGTTGATATCCACCAGTTTGTGAGGTAATTTTACCGTCCCTTTATGTTGGTAACAAAGCAGTTAAAACCATGTATTTATAGGAGTTTTCTGATTGATTTTACGAGCTGAATACAATCCATTTACAAGCAGCTTATTTTCAAAACACATATGTCCACTTTTCACAAAAACTGAGATTTGATTACACAACATTGAAAGATAACCATTTGAGTAGAGTAGTTGTGTCTAGTAGTATGGGTCCGATCGTGCACGTTTTACCATTGATAGCTCAATTCCTGCTGTAGGAGAGTTAGAAGCTTCTGAAAAACACTTCTTCATGTTTATTGCAGGTAATTAAGTTACATTCCATATTCAAGATGCATCAATTAAATTATATTTGTCCCTTTTCTTCTCGTTGTTTACTTTTAGTGTTGAATATCCGTTCATTTCTCCCCGCCTTCTATCTTCCACATCGTATGTCGAACGTAAACAAGTGACGACTTCTCTAACATTCAATATTTATGAAACAGCAGACAGTCCGACATATGGCGCAAGTTAATTCCATTATTGAGAGGGAGTTAAACAACTGTAGGATCGCGGTACTTCGATCGCCTAGGCGTACATTCGACGATAATATTAAGATGGATTTTAGGCAGTAGGATAGGAGGGGTGTGGAGTGAATTTATTTGGCTAACAGTGAAGGAGCATGGCTCGCTCATAACACCGAAATGTATCTTCTGGTTCCATAAATTATGGGGAGTTTCTTGATTATCTTAGTCAATATAAACGTCCCAAAGACTGTACTTCATAGATCTGCTTATTTAGTTAAATTATACCTGTACAATAAAAGAAATGTGAGAATGAATATGGCTGCATAAACAAGCAGTCGCTCCGAAGGAAATTAGATGGGAAATGAAGAATTAACGAGTTGGTGAATTCAATTAAAATTAATTAATTAATTAATTAATTAATTGATGTGTATGTTTCATTATTTTCATTTTAGTGTAATGGACGTTCCAACGAATGAATGTAATCTAACCATTTGACGGGAATCTGGCATACAAAATGCATCCACACACACATTTTCTGCAATACTTTTTCAGTGCTGAATCAAGAATTTTAGTTTCAGTTATTTTCGTAGTCCTGTTACATCTTCTTTCTTAGTCCTTCCCTCTTTCATCTACTTGTTCACAGCAGGTGTCGAGGGTTTTTGAGATATCATTTCATCACACTCAAGCACAAACCACGGTCGGTAGGACTCCTCTGGACGGGGGGATCGGCCCGTCGCAGAGACCTCTACCTGACAACACAAACACTGTACAAGAGACAAACATCCATGCCCCCGGTGGGATTCGAACCCACGATCCCAGCAAGCGCTCGGCCGCAGACCTACACCTTAGACCGCGCGGCCACTGGGACCGGCATAGTCCTGTTACGTAAGGAATTAATTTAGTATGTGGGGAGTCTTGAGTGGCACAGGGGAAAGGCATGTGTAATGAAAACCATGTATTTTACAATCAGTCCTTCTCAGCATGCTCCAAATTTATCAAAGAACTAAGTAAATGGAGAAACCAATATTTTCTCAGCTATTTAAAGAAACTGGAAATAACCTGCCACTTGTCGCTATAATTAGCCAGTTGAATCCCATCCACACTATCCCACCCTAATCACTGTATCAAGTACCAACTAAATGCACTGTATAAATTTATTATTTTTCGTTTCACATTACCCCGACATGGTTCGACGTTTCAACTGTCATCCTCAGGGGGTGCACCAAAGACTTTTCTAATGCTGGCAGGACCGATGGGTCATATTCATTTGCTGTGTGTCTCTTCAGTAGGGTCGCACTACGCTCTTAATTGTTAGAACGCTGAATACTTTTGTGGGTAACACTAGCACTGGTGGTTAAAACACTGTGTTTAGTGTATTAAAAAGTTAAAAGCTTGTGATTTGGTGCGCTATCATAATTTAAAATTGGTAGGAACGAGCTTTCTCAGGTAGTTGCATCGTGCTTGTATTTACTTTCACGTGTTTAGTGTAGTCGCCGGTAGTCGGCTACCGGCGACTACACTAAACACACCGCAGCCACAGACAACAGGGTGTGATACCGCTACTATATATCGCCACACGTCTGACGTCATCATGAAAATAAATGTAAGCACAGTGCTACTACCAGAAATAGCTCGTTCCTACCAATTTTAAATTATGTTAGCACACCAAATCACAAGTTTTTAACTTTCAACTTTTTAATACACCAAATATAGTGTTTTAACCATCAGTGCTAATGCTACCCACAAAAGTGTACAGTGTTCTAACAATTAAGAGCATAGTGCGCCCCTGCTGAAGAGAAATACAGCAAACGAATATGACCCATCGGTCCTGCCAGCATTACAAAAGTCTTTGGTGTACCCCCTGAAGATGACGGATGAAAGGTCGAAACATGTCGGGGTAGAGTGAAAAGAATAATAATGAAACTCAATACAGTGCGTTCAGTTGGTACTTGATACGGTGATTGATGATAGAACAATGCATGCAATTAGCAATGTTATCCCACCCTAGTTCTGTAACATCCTTTTTTAATATTGTCGTCCTTTATACGTGTCGTGTTTCAAGTGGTCTCATGCCTGAAAGTTCCCGAAAGAAATTTCATGTGCATTTCTCATCTCCCCGTATGCGTGGTGCTTGGTCTACCCATCTAAATATCCATGACCTCATCACAGTATCATTAACTGTCGAATGTTAAAATTCATGAAACCGCTCTGCGGGGTTCTCTGTCGTCTTTTTACGTCTTCGCTCTTAGGTCAAAATATTTTGCTCAGTATTGTTCTCTAAAACATTTAATCTATGGCGTTCTCTTAGAGCAACAAACCCATTCAACACAGAAAAACTGTAGTTGTGCGTACTTTAACCGTTAATTTACTAATTTGTTGAAACCTATGATAGTTATCTTCGTATATGTCCGCCGTGTATGCGTTAGTCCGTGAGTGTCTGGTCTCTTACAGTGTAAGCTTGGGGTCTGTGGAGGTAAAAATGGCACTTGGACAGGGTTTGCTCCTGTTACGTCGTTGTTCTCCTCTCAGTAGTTCCATCAATGCACAATATAATTTACTGTGCTTATCATCCTTGGGGGGGGGGGGATAATGGACATTTGAGGGACTGCATTTCTGCAGAGGTATAGTTTCATCCCCACCCCGAGAAAAAATGAAGTGTACCCTATGCTTTCCCAGTGCTGCCATTTCATCAGCAGCCCAAAAATATTTACTTACAGAGCGCTGTCTGAAGACATTATACGAATTGAAAATTCACAAGTCAGGTTCAGTTAATCATGACGTAGACATTTTAATATTCACGTCTCGAAATCTTCTCAGGAGATGTCGAGCGGAATTTGAAGACGGCATGTTCTGCAAAGTAGGGGCTGTCACCACCCAACACTGAAATACAATTACGTCTGTTGTGCCCTCCCTGGGTACGGGAGCTTCCCAAAGTCGTGTGAGCGTCGCTGAAATGAGGACTTGCAATGATTTATAATAAGCTTTCACACATCCACAGTATGAATGGTCAATGAGAGGGTGGATAACTCTGTATTTTGTTTCCTGTCTTTTACCTTTACCTTATAACATTCTTTCCCTTCATTTTGTTTCCTCTTTTTCTTCTTCTGCTTCTTCATTATTTCATTTTAATACGCTGCTAATACTACAGCTACTGTAACCACCACCACCACCACCACCACCACCGCCACCACCACCGCCACCGCCACCGCCACCACCACCACCACCGCCAACACCACCGCCAACACCACCGCCACCACCAACACCACCGCCACCACCACCACCACCACCGCCACCGCCACCACCGCCACCACCACCACCACCACCACCACCACCACCACCACCACCGCCACCACCACCGCCGCCGCCACCACCGCCAACACCACCGCCACCACCACCACCACCACCACCACCACCACCGCCA